>CM017464.2:32645516-33245516 GCA_007827005.2 Populus simonii
CATGGCTTCTTTTGATGCTGGATCATCATCATCAAATAAGGAGGGTTTTGCTTCTTCTGAAAAAGACATGGTGGGACTACAGTACTGAGTTTATACCCTCCACCAAGAACATCTCTTTTCCTTAAAGGTTGATTCAATCTTATCTAATCAAGAAATATCGTACTTCATATCAAACCTTGATCTTATAGCAGTAACATTTGCAAAAATATTCCATTTGAAATGGGGAGGAGAGCCTGCCCAGGTGCTAGCATGTGATGATATTTCATATGCGACCAAGTTTCTAAAGATGAACTCACTGTTTGCATCTAAACTAATCACGGGGAGGTTTCTAAAGATGCAGCTTTAATTCTTCGTGTTGACATTAATGGTGGAGATGTTACCTTGCATCAAACCAGTATACATTCCTCAACATCGAACCTCGAATTCACAGCAAGAGGCTGTTTTCCCATTCCAGCCATTGCTGCGCCTGCTTTGTCTTTTATGGTAATTGACGGCCACCCTTTTTGGTTCCATGATCCCATTATTAATTATAATTTCCCCTCTCTGTCTCTAACGTCACAATTATTCTTTCACTATACAGATGCCATTCTTCCCATCGCGGCGCTAGGAACATGATTTTCATCTTTGGATCTGGCTGTAGTGGTTTCTTTTGCTCTACTACAGGAACTGCTGGGCAGAGCCTTGATCATGTTTCAAGCATCGCATCTGGCAGATAAACCAGATTTTCTACCTCTTTGGGTGAAACAGCCGCCACTGATCTTTGACTTCCTTTTTGGGTATTATAGATGGAAGCTCTCCTCTAATTTTAGATATGAAAAAGAATAATCACAATTACCAAGCTATGCTAAAAATAATAGTTCCTAAATAATACGCAATAATTTAATATGCGATGTGCTTTAAGAGACGCAGAAGATGGCTTCCCGTTCCCAGGGCAGATAGAAAAAATATTAAATTGATTTTTTTAGTATTTTTTTATAACTTTAATACATTGAAATTAAAAATAAAATGATTATTTTAAGTAAAACAAATTAAAAAAAGAACATTGAAAAAACCAAACGGTCACCGTACGTCTAGGCTAATGAGATCTACGTCGACATTAATGATTCGTCCCAGAATTGATGCAAGTCTCTTTATGCATCTAATTCAGCTGAGAAGTCCTAGTCCAAGTCCTTTTCAACTGTCCATAATAAAAGACTCCTTCAATAATGGATTTGACGGTGCTCGGAATACGGTCATTATTTTTTATTTTAAATATATTAATTTAAAATAAAAATAAAATTTCAAAATTTTTTAAAAATATTTTCCAACAACAATGGCAAACACTGAACTTTTCTATTCCTCGCAGAATGAAAAACAAATCAATTAATGCAAATAAAAACTTAATGAAAGATGCATGATTTTTGACAACTCTTGCCTGTCACGTCAAACTATTTCCAAGTCAGTTTTGTATAGTGAAAAATTCATGAAAAACTCGTTGTACAAGACATGATGGTGAATTCGATCAACCTCGTAACTCAGATTTTCTGGACGGTGGTTGGTGGTTGGTACAGTTAAATTCGAGTTTCTATAAAAATAAAAAATATTTAAAATAATATTATTAAAAAAACTGGTTTTCTTCACTAACAAAACCTTCTCATTAACAAAATATTTGATTATAACAATGATTGAAATTGATGTTAATAATAAAATAATCTAAAAGTACATTTATTAATTTTTTATTTTGCAATTACATTAATGTATATTTTATTATTAATACATTTTAAAAAAACAATCATGCGAATTATAACACCGATTTTATTGTTTCATTAAACTTACTGCAATGTCATCACAAACATAATCTATATAAAAAGACCTCTAGTTTTAATGAGATTATGAACATTAAACCATATCAATTAAAAAATTATCAGGAACAAAATTAAGATGGGATCAATTATATAAATAATTGATAAGAATTAAAAAAATATATTTTTATAATTTACAAATATAAAAACTTGGATCTTTGCAAATTTTTAACTTATACAAAAACTACCCAATATTAATTTTTTGTTATTTTGGTTTGGTAGCAAATTAACAAAACACAGCTTAATAAAAAGCAGAGGAGAAATATAGCAAAAACAGGTAGAAATAGCTTCTTAGAAACGAGTTCAAAACTTATTTAATGGTGGAGCTCATGCATGAAAATTACGTTTTATTTTATAATCAAATAAGATGAAATCATGATTAAATAAAAAAGCTATCGCGAACACATAGAATGGACTCTTAATGACCCATGATTTTCAACCTTTGTCTTGCGGAGTCTCGCACCAATTGCCCATGCACGATTTGCCACATTAATTTAAACTTGTCTTCTAAGCAAATATCAATATACATAGGATTGCAAGTTATTTACAATTGATTCAAATCCTTCCTTTAAAGAGTTTGGATTTAAGAAATATGTTACTATAAGAAAAAAAAAAAAAAAAAAAAAGTAACCGCTCAAGATAATCTCAATTTCTAATGTCTTGAAATTGTCTAACCACTGACTATATATATATATATATATATATATAGAAAAACCCTTTCCCTTTTGCTATAGTTTACTCTAGTATGTTATTTAACGTCGGGAAATTTTAACCCATAGAAGCAGAAGTTAAACGACGATGGATTCGTTTTTATCCTCTTCAAATCCCTGTACTTGAATGTCGACATTGTTTATTGAAGAAAAGAAGAAAAAGGGTTAAGAGCTCAAATGAAGTAATTAAGGACAAAATTGAGGCTCTCCCAAATAAATAAATAAAATATATATTATATTATATTATTCTAAAAACATGATACAAACACACACAAGTCTTTCAAGAAGACGATAGCGAAACAAACGATCTCATGTCCTCGAAAGTTCCATGCCTTTAAAATACTTTGGCATGGTTTGATCTCCGAGAGCAAAGTAACTACTGCACTCGTGATTAGTTAATTTCATGGGGGCTATACGAGTTGTTTTTTTAAATATTTTTATTTAAATATATATTAAAATAATCTTTTTAATATTAACGAATTAAGATATTTTAAAAACATTAAAAAAAATCAATTTAAAGAAAAAACGGCTGTCATGCAAGACTACAGTGCTGCATGCAACACAGATCTGAAGAAGGCCTGGAAAGGGACTGTCTTTGATTCGTTGTTATCCCATACCTCCATTTTCTATGAATGTAACGTTAATACGAAACTGCTTGTAGCTGTGTTATAATTTTTTATGGAGACCAAACATGTGCCTGGACGCTTTCATCTGGAGATTGTCAGAGAATTAAATAGGAGTCTCCTTGATCTCTACGACTCCCCTATGGACTGCCATGTTTACCAATCGGCTAACGTGTAGCAGCACTGAAGCATTACTTGTCAACTACCCTCATTCAATAATTGTAACTTTTTTTTAAAAAAAAGAAAAGAAAATGGTAGCATGTACACTGAGAAAAGAGGGGGAAAATTGTCTTGAGCCCGGAAAAAAAGACGAAACATATAATCGAGGTATATATTCAAAGTGGGCTATGTTATTATGGTAAATATAAGACTTTTCAAGTACTCTCTTACAAAAAAAAAAAAGGGCACTATTTATTGTGGAAAAAAAAATGTATACATGTTTTTTTCTTTTTAGCCTCCAAATAATGGTTAACGGCACAGCGTGCGGGCTAAGAGATTGTATTCTGAAACATGTAAAGTGGTTGTGTAAATAACATATATTTTAAAGGACAATGTTATCATTAGAAAACATTTTAGAGTTTTTGTTAATATAAAAAACACAAGAAGTTCTAAGAGCTGCTAGTTGTTCAAAGGACACATGGTTTTTTTTTTTTCCTTGTTAACAAATGACAAAAGAAAAACACAAAATAAGAAAAAGCCCTTCGTAGATCAAGGGCTGCTTGGGAGCGTGGTTGCGGTTGTTTTTCAAAGTACTTTTCACTCATAAATGCATTAAAATGATGTTTTTTTATTTTTTAAAAATTATTTTTGAGATCAGCACATCAAAACGATTCGAAAACATAAAAAAAAATTAATTTTTAACAAAAAAAATTATTTTTTTTGGAAACGTGGGTTGAACCGCGTTTCCAAATGGTCACTGAGTATCCTTGTAGAAGCCTAGAGGTGTCCTTGGATTCAATAAGTGTGTAACCAAAAAGCAAGAGTCAAGTATACCATGCGAAGTAGTATTAGAATAGGAAACCTAGTGGGCTTTTTTGTTATACGTAAAAGAACAATTATCGAGTATTGTTGTATTTATATAAATTACAAATACTGTATATTTATTGAATTGGCTAGGTTTTTATTTATTTATTTTAGAATTCTAAGTGATAGGTTAATTTTGAAACTTTTTTTTATGGTGTCGAGTAGATGGTGAATGAGTTCTTGTCAAAAGAACAAAGCATACAACACATTGAATGTTCTTGAAATCTGATTACTTATTCTTAAAGTGGTGTGAAGCATTTCTGTTTCTTTGTTAGGGTTATTTTTTCAATAGTTGCTAATAAAGATGTCTAGTGTCTTGCTACTATTCAAGTGGAAGAGGACTGATACTTATCTCTTAAAGATTTTCACTACAAAATAAGAATAAAAGAATGTTAATTAATTATAGCTTTACCATGTCAGTATTGTCTCTTTATTTTTTATCCCTCTAAATTCTAAATAAAGTTCAAAATATTTTTTCTCCAATAACGCAGATATAAATGGCCTAGTTTCAACCCATGAAATCTCTGCTATATCATCAGCAAGAATTTGTTATACAATTTTCTAATAAGTTTAAACTTGATTTATTCCTTTATAAAGTTAGCAAGGTCTTTACAATCTTGTCTCATTGCAAGATCTAACAACATGACATGAAAGATATAAAAACATTTTAGCTTATGACTTTCAAATGCAAGGACAAATCCAACAGAAAAAAGGGCAAAGGCATAGTAAAAAGAAAACATGTTTTTGTGAAGATATAAAGAAAGCAATTAAAAAACATGAACTATCCTCCCAATTCAAAGAATATCAATACTCCATCAATAAAAATGATTATATAAAAAACTATAGATATTTTAGACCTTTTAAAGTCGTAATCGATTCATAAAGTCATTTTTTTAAAATAAAAGTTGTCATAACATGGAGAAAGATCATAACATGGAGAAAGATCATAAAATGGTGATGTAACTTTGTTTAGTGATTTATGCATGAATGCGAGTTGAGATTATCTAAATTTTGATTGTTGATACATGTAAAAAAAAACGTTAAAAGTGGTGAAGAAGAAAAGAGGATTATAATCTACTGCAATTAATTGTTGGTTAAGATTAATAAAGAACAATGAAAAGGAAAAAACAGTATAGATCTTATAGTTAAAATAATCAGAAGACATGAAAAATTTAAAAGTAATATTCTATGATAACGAAGAAATACCTTTCTTTAGAATCTGATTGATATTGAAAGCAAAGGAGAGATTGTTGGTGGAGTGTATGATGGAAGAAGAGTTATATGTTTGGCTTGTTGTGGAGTAGTTAGATTGTCTTGTGATTGTGAGATAGAGTTATATGCAACTATGTTGTTGAATTGTTGAATTTGTGATGGCTTAATAAGTTCCGGTTCATCATCATCAGTAAATACATAGGTGACAACAATATCACACATATTGTTTGTAGATTTGAATAATCCAAACTTAAGCTGGAAAACGTTAAACTTGTTTAATTTTTCTGTAAAAAGGGGAGGAAGTATGTGAGGATCCTGGTATTTCTGATCATAGACAAAATGATGGGTTGTAAAACCAAAAAAACTCGTAGTTGTTTTTCCCATCAGAACAAAACTGGAAACATCGTTTCCATCTGTGGCGAAACATTTTATCTTGAACCTACATAAAGTAATTCATTTTATATAAAAAATAGTTTAAGAATTTGAAAAGGAATTTATTATTGTTTAGGGAGGGAGAAACTCTTGTAGATATTAGGAAAAGAAACTGGGATTGTAGGTAAAAGCGTTATTGAAATTGGTAGAAAGAGATGCATTCTAAAAATTCTTAAATTTGATGAGAGATGAATCAAGATCATTAATCATAGGCATATTAGAAATATTTCCTTCTCTAATATCAAGAATCAATCAACAAAAATACAAAGATGTTTTTTATTCACTATTCAAATTATTATTCGATAGCCTCATATTTTCTTTCAAGGTAAGAATTGCAAATTTTGGCCATAATTGTGAGCTCGTTAAGGAGGCATAAATTATTTCTTCTTTTATTCCCACAGGAATAACAAGTATGATTTGATGAAAGTCTCCACCAAGTAATACAATTTTGCCACCATATAGCATGCAATAGTCATTAACGTTTGAAGAGCCAAGTATATCTTGCATTGTCCTATCTAATGCTTCAAAGTAACATCTATTATTCATTGGTGCTTCACCCAGACTATTAACAAAGTTGTTTCTATAAGCTTTGATAGATGTGTAATTTATTTTTTTAATTTCACAGGTTGAATTATCGTCTATATTCAGTGGGATTTTAAATCTTGAGTGGGTTGTTCTACCACCAAGTAGTAGTAACGAAACAATCTTGGATGAGGTAACAACTAAAACAATCAATCCTTCAAAGCGGATACGATTGATTTTTTTGAAAGGACAACATCAATAACATAATTAAATATGTCTTTGATCATTATTTAATTTAGGAAAAGAAATGGAATGCTGGTTTTTAAGATCATAATTTAGCTCTTCTCTTAACATCTTGTTTTGTATCTTGGTCATTAATATACTATTAGGCATAGGTAAAGTATGCTTAAAGAGAGATGTAGTTGAAGCATTGAACAACAACTTTAATTCACAGAGCATATAATTTTGGATCTCATCGTCAGATAACCATTGATTTGGCATTTGATAGAAAGATCTTAATCTTGAAATAATATTGTCGTACATATATTGCTAAAATGTTAAAAATAATAACTTTGGATCAGCAACTTCATAGAAAACGATGATGTTGGCAAAAAGTTATCTTGATTGTGAAGATGAATCAGTGAAAATGGTTTCTTGTAAAGCTTCTATCCATTCTCTGTCATCTCTAAAAAGGTCTAACGTTTCGCAAGTGATAAGAGAATTTTTAGTATGTATTTTTCACTATTCATGCTTGATTTTGAAATATTTTGGATGTGTTGCACAAGTTAATTAGAATTTTGGATCCCTTTTTGAACTACTGACCTCATGGAAAATTAATATGTTTTCAAATACTAGGTTACTGAGTAGGCAAAATTCGACAGTAAAACCGAACATTGATTGATTTTGGGCTGCAAAGGAAGTTATACAACTCAATTCCAGACATTCATCACCATTTTCAAATATATGAGATGAAGGACTACAAAACATATGAAAAGCATAGAACTCAGTTTTGGCTGTTTTGAAGCCCAAAAAGTGAGTCGAAAAGCAAGGGATTGAATCAGACCCGAACTTCCTGCACTTCAAATGCTATCTCAGATTATGGCTTGTATCTCAAGTCTCAGAGGTCTAAAAATTATAAGATCGATGTCATTGGAAAGAAGATTTGATTTTCTAAAATTTCTCCAGAAATAGAGATCTTTGAATTCGCACGTTTCCTGCCTTAAATATGGCCCGCAACACCTGGATAGGAAAGGAATACGAAACAGAGAAGGAAATTTTCTTCTTTCCATCTGGTGTAAAAAGGCCAGAATATAAAAGAGAAAAAAAAAGGGTTTAGTTGGGATACACAGAGAGACATAAAGAAGCCACATAATACACAAAAAATAGGAGAGGAGGCGTTACAAAACAGAGGCGAAAATAGATACAAAACAGGAGATAAAAAAAGAGAAAACAGGGGACGAAAATCATAGAAGATTTAAGGACACCTATCTATTCTACTGTCATTCTCTGCTTTTTTTGAGTGATGTTCATCGTATCAAGTTTGTTTCCCTTTAATTTAACTATGGAGTAGACTTTTATTCTGGGATTTTTTATGTAACCTTACTATGAATATGTGAACAATTTCTTTGATTGAATTATTACATTAAGTTGTTGAGTATTTCATTATATGTTTAATGCTTGTGTATGTTCGGCCAACATCTGAATGATTTGGAATTCAATTTGAGACTGAGAAGTGATAATTGTTTCAGCTATTGTTTGAAATACGTTAAGAAATCTATAGGATAGAGATATCCTAGAAACGTTTGTAATCGTTAAAGGTTTTACGGTACTTAATAAATTTCGACAAGTTCAAAACTTTCGTAGAGTATATGAAGTTTGCTTGTTGAAATAATTCATTGATACTCAAAAGAGATTAATGTTTAAATTAGAAAAACCTGATTATCAATGCTAGGAGTAATTAATTCAATTGAGAAAGTTCACATATGAATAGTTACGGTAAGTCAGAAATCCTAGATCCAGTAGAATTGAATTCATTAATATTTAATCAATTGGTTGTTATTATTAATTTTTGTTTTGAAAACTATCTCATTCAATTCCTCAAAAAGATCATAATTTAAAAGACTTTGGTATTAGTAGTAATTTTTACAAATTCTCGTGGGACGATACTCTACTCATCACTTTATTACTTATTACGACTTGTTACAATTCGTGCACTTGCGAAATTAAGCAACAACAAGCTACCTGATATGTCAATTGAAATATACCATCAACAATTTTTAAATGATCAAAGCTCTCTATTCTTTTGACATTGTTAAACATGATTCTTAGAAAATATAATTCCTCAGCAGCTTGATGAACATAGGCAATTCTACCATTGATATATCTTTTATTTGTAAGCTCTATATTTTAGCCAGGATCCCAAACATATCTTGAAAGTAATTCTGAATAATAGAGAGATTGAGTTTTAAAATCAATTTTATTACATTTGAACCACTTTGTAAGCATTGTTCTATCAAGATTAGGTCTCCTTAAGAGAGATAGCAATGACATATTGTTTGAGAAAATAATAGGGTGTTGCAATGACAAGTGTATCTGTAAACGCTCAACAAGAGGATCACAAAGATGAATTGGGAACTATAAGAGGTGTCATACAACCTCATAAAGACATATGAAATGACAGTTGGAATATGCTTATATTTCATCATGATTTTACTCGCATACTTGAAAAGATATTTTGTAAGTGTTGATTGACAACAAACTTCTATATGATGTGAGCATTGTAGCGAATAAGAAGTTCTTTATTATAAGGCACAACATAATCGTTATCAAGTATCACCTTTAATGACAGTTTTTAGGAGAGTTAGAACATTTATAATAAATAAAACCATTATTATCAAATGTTGTTTCAAATTTAAAATATTTTGGGAAATGTTTAGAGCAGGAACCAAACTTCATGCATTGGGCATTTAGATAAGCCATATCACATGGGTCATGAATAATAAATTGAAAAACAATGTCATAACATATAGGATCTTTCTTTTTGTCTTGTATTTCAGCATAAATAATTGAATCAACATCTTCAACAGTATGGCACTTGAACTCATGTTGAATCCAAATGAGAAGATGGCAAACGAGGAAAGCCTATTTTTTAGAATTCAATGGCACAAATATCTGTTAAAAATTGCAAAGTAAAATAGTTAAAGCAATTTTTTATGTTAATGAAAGTATTAAGGGGAAAAATATAAAGAGACTAACAAAAGAATAGAAAAAAAGGGTAAAAAGATGATTTACCAACAATGGTTTTCCGAAAAGGTTTTCCTGATTTAATATAAGATATCATATCATTAAGTTTAACTTGAAAAAGACGAGAGACAATGTCTATTTTATCCTTGTATGTATAATTTCTTCTTTTCTTGAGTTCTCTTCTAATTTCAGGCCAATTGAGATTGCAAGTGAATGTAATAAACAAATTTGAATTACTATAAGTATGATAAATTATCATTGCATCTTGATAGTTATTAATAATATATCTAACACTCCATGTAAATGACGGTGGAATAATGATTTTTCCAACATCTGCATTGATAGAATTGCCTTATGAGACTGCATCATGGATTTCTTTGTAAAGCTCAGTTCTTAAGCTATTTTGGTTCACTCTACTATAGTCGAGATGATCTTCCTCAACATTAACAAAAGCATCAACAAATAAAGAATTGTTGAAATAAAAGACTTCCTTTGAGTAGAGTGCAATCTTCATCACTTCGATCTTCAATGAGGTAGGCATAATAAGCTCGCATTGTTATTCGATGTCTTTTACATGAGCTTGGACAATAATTTTCATCAAGACTCAAGTTATTATGGAATCCATCTTTACCATAAGGAAAAAGAAGTGGGAAATGCAACACTATAAATTTTGGTTGTAATTTAAATTTATTAAAGAGAACCGGAGTGGCAATTAATGATGATATTGTGTTTAGAGAATAAATCACCAATATCACTAACAACTAAGCCACCAATATTAGCTAACATGGGATCATCATATTATCTTACATCATTCAACCTTTAACCAAATAGTCATATTTATAATTACAATTATCACTAGGAAGAATACTATCTCTAGTAAATCGAAATAACTTAACCAACTCATTTGTTGAATTAAGCATTTCAATTAGGCATTTGACAATATGTACATCTAGTGAATGCTCACACCCTTCTCCACCAAATGTAGTGAGCCTATTAAAAATCTCATTTATTGTGTTGACATTTATGAAGAATACCAAGCATGTTTTGACATTTTAACCCTGGTTAAATTGGGTTATTTTTTTATTTTTTTCTAAAATGTTATCTTGGTGTCATGATCGAGGTCACAAGTCCTTCAACATTGGATTTATTTTTAATTGGGTTGTCCTCGTCCCATGACCCAAGTCACGAGTTTATCGGGTTCACCCAATTGACTCGGTTTTTTTTTTTTTTTTTAATTGACTTTTTCCCCTCAATTTCATTATTTAATAATATGTTTGATCGAAAATTAGGCTTCATGATTTATTTTAATTTTAATTTTATTATGTTATCTTAAACTCATGACCCAAGAATAGTGCTTAATAAGTTAATCCGGGCTGACTTGATTTTTTTTATGTTATTTTTTTAATTAAAAATTTTACAAATTTCATCGCTAACATAGACAATTAAGAATTAAGCTTCATAGGCAATATCAATATGATTTGCATTTTTTTTCCACAACTACAAAACAGAACTTCTTGCAGACCCTCCATTTAAAGCTTCTGTTTGTATGCCAGACACAAGGTGTTTTTTTTTTTATTAAAAAAAAAAGTCTGTTGTATTACAATTATAAACATAGCTGCTGAATATATTTTAAAAAAAGATTTGATTCTTTCAAGCAAAAAAATTTGCGAAGTGTTGAAAGCTTAAAAATGACAGCAACATCCTCTGCCTTTAATTTCATGCTATTCATTCGAATTGATGGACAACATTTATTATTGTTTCTTCACTTATACAAAACTCTCTTGCTGCTATTGCAAGCACAATATAAAATTGTTCTTACATGTCCTTTCTGTGATTTCAAATGCAATAATACAATCTATAGGAGAATATCCAATAAGTTAACATGTGTCCCAAAACTGAACCACATAACGTTGTAGCTGTCGTAACCAGTTAAGATTTCATAATTTTTTTGAGACTGTGATAACGGTTGTGGTTTAAAGTGTTTTTTATTTAGAAATATATTAAAATAATATTTTTTTTATTTTTAAAAAATTATTTTTGAGATCAGCACATCAAAATGATCTAAAAACATAAAAAATATCAAAAATATAATTAAATTTTTAAAAAATAATTTCAACCACATTTCAAAACACGGTTTAGTATGAGACTATGAAAATTGAGGTGCGATTGAGGCAATGACATCCGATGTTGCCAATGATAACGGCAATAAACAATTTTTTTATGGTTATGAGTTTCATGGATGATTCATTGCCAATTAAATTATAAAAAATAACACAACATACTATGCACAAGTTTAGTTAGGAAAACCATATGCTTTTGGTTTCTAGTTTTTTCAGTCGTTTTTTCTATTAGTGAATACATGGTTTTTTTATAAAAAAAATTGGACGGAAATATCATTCCATGTGTTATTTAGCTTTTAAATATGATCAACGAAATAATCAATCTTCTTCAATCACGTAAGTCTTTATTCTTATAATGTCTCTGCAATATCAACATTTTTCACACAATTAATTATGTTTAGTTTAAGTCTTTATTCATCAGCATAACTATTATGTTCTCATGCAATATTAAGTTATCACACCTTTAGTTTCTATTACTTATTTAATATTGATTTGTAATTGTAACACCATCAAACATGTTATTTATTTTCAAGTTACTTTATAAGGTTATCTTCATTTTATTTTATAATAAAACATGTATCAAATTGATTGAATTAACCTAGTGATTCTTTTCTACTAACAAAATGAGATGAATTCAAAATTTAATGCATGCATCATTTTATATATATATACACACACACACACACACACACTCTTGTAAGTAATATATAAATTTATATAATATAATAAATTTTATTTTCATAAACTACTAAGATAAAATCTTAAAATATTTCATGCATTACTTCTAACAAATCATTTATCTTAGGTGAACTGGATTACTAATTTACTAATGCAAAAATCATTAACAATTAATAAAAATTTCGTCAATTATGTTTTTTTAATATAATGTTCTATTTCAGTATCTTGAGACAAAAAATTTCTTCTTTCCTAATTAAACTAACAATGACCAGAATGTCATGATTAATGGTAGAATTACTTGTAATAGGCTATTTATTACATTTAATATGACTTCTGAAAAAATGACCTATTTAATGTAAATAAGGTCCTTTAATCTGTTTCTATTGATTAATTTTTTAAAAAGGTGTTTCTATTCATTAATTCTTTTTAAAGGTCTAAATGCAATAATATGACATAATTATTAGAAATTTTATATTTTATATTCTTTCTTTGAACAAGATTTGAAATATTAACAAAACAATTAAATAACATGGGACGAGTTTAACTATTCATATGAAAATTAAATCATGTTGATATATTTTAATTGTTTTATAACATATGTGTCTCATAGCTCAAGAAGCTAACAATTGTCTATTATAATGAGTATGAGTTGAGGTTGCTTGCTACTTCGAGTATCGAGGGCCAATATTATTATCTTTTATGCAATAAATTACCTTTTATTTTTTTTTAAGAAAAAAAAATGGATAACAAGTCAATTATCCCTTATAAAAAAAATATACCGCGTAAATTTTTTTAATTTTATTATTAATATTAAATATTTTATAAAATTTTATCATTTAATATTAACATTAATATACTATCTCTAATATCAACTGCTTAGGTCTAAAAAGTCCAATAAATTTACGTGAAATTAAGCTTTTCAACCAAGAATTAATATCCCAATCTATATAGATATTGATCGAATTAAAAAGAGATTTTGTTCATAAATGAAAACTGAACATAAAATACCCTTAATTATATATCATTGAAAATAACAGTGCACTTGAAGATCTCTTGGCACATTAATATGGTCATTTAAGACACGTATTTACATAAATAAAAGTCTATAATAAAAAAAGAATAATAATAAATCTTATAAATTGATAAAAACAAGTACAACCTGATGATATGTAAGGTGTAATTATGACTTGTTACATAAATAATAAAAAATAATTGCATTAAATGCTATTGGAGTTGGCAAACCCCTTTGGTGTATTTATTTTTCTTGTATCATTAAATACTTTTTTTTAATTTCCTCAACTCTAACCATTTAGCCATTCCTTTTCGTGTCAAAATGTAAAAGCAGTTTTAAAAATTTAATTTTCCATACACTTAATTAACGTAACTTTCTTTTCTAAAATTTCTGTTGTGAATGAGAAATTTACATTGTTTAATTATTATTTTTTTAAAGAAGTTTCTTTCATGTAATTTCTATATTTTTTCAGTGATGCTCTTAAGATATCACATATAAAGTCATTAAACATTGCCCAGTTCATGATCTAGCTCAAGATTTAGTTATAAGTTGGATGTGTTAATTTATATTGACTCAAAATAGACTCAAAATACTATTATTTCAAGATTTTTATTTAAAAAAATAATATTGTTTTGATAATTTTAATTTTAAAAAATAAAATCAAAACTTGACTGAACACATTTGATTATCAATGATCACAGGTATGGCAAGCATATTACTGGATATCACAAGCAGCTAGAACAACATCCCTCGCACGATTTCCATGCTATTGCAAGGGTTGCCCACTTTACACATTGCAGCATGCAGAACTCTCTATCCATCATATTCATTTTCACCTAAGGTTTTATTATCCCTAAGTATATACAAAATAATAATCAATAATCCAATGGGCAAAATTTCTAAGCTAACAATGGATATCATGACCAAGGTGTGTACATGTTGACTAAAATACAAACATTCAAATGCTTGAACCAAAAGCAACAAGGGAACTACAACGAGATAGGGCTCGAAAAAACAATGACACAAAAATGCCTTGCCTCTGTGAACATAAAAGGATGAAAATGTGAAAAACAGTAACGAGGGTGAATAAATGAATGCTACTACCTTTTCTTCTATCTGACATTCCTTGTAAATAAGCCTTGCATGCTACAAATCAAAACTGTTGTGGAGTTGCCAAGACCACAGCCATTTTCTTTTTACATTTTCAACTAGAAAGAACTTTGGCTTTAGGCAAATAAAATAAAATTGCACAAGCTTATGCATCTCTTCCAAGCAACCCTGCTCAGTTGCTTTTTCTAAATGAATTTGTGATTCTGTTCCAGGAGGTAAAAACCTGCCCTTCAATGATAACTTCGTATATGTGCTTGCTCCTGCATGCACTTCTGTGTCCGAGAGATCATTTGCATTCACTACCTTTTCAAAAATCAGGCAGTTGAAGAATGCGCTTCGCTACGAAACTGAGGCAGTTGCAGACTACACTGTCCAAGGAATAAGAAACATGCAGCTGGATAATCAAATAACCAATTCAAGGCCAAGATGCTGCAATACCTCTCCTCAGTGTGGTCCTATGGAGGGTCCATCACATTAGATGGTGCATGATAGGCAACCGTGTCCAATTGCCAAAATCATCAGTAAGGCATAACGTATGGCAGTGCATAAACATCAGCCGTCTCAATCTGCAGAGCTTCTGACCACACCATTGGTGTCTCATCGACCCCTGATAACCCAACCTTGGGCTTCTTTGCTTGGGAATTGGTGCTCTGAAATAGCCATTCTTGATCCTCAAATTCTAACCACTCTTCCATTTTGGGTACTGTAAGCACCTCAGGCAGATACTTGGAATCTGGGTGGGGTTGTTTCCTAGACACTTCAGCTATTTGATCAGTTTGTGCAGATGAATCCAAAGGTTTTGTTAAAGACTTCGTTAAAGAAACAGGTAGTGATTCAGTTGTTGAGGAGATGGATGGAGCTTGAGCTTCTATCAAACCAATTATCAGGTGTCCTTTATTACCCACCTTTTCGGTATAGACAGCCTCCTGTCTACCTTTTATAACTGCGGTGGAAATTTGGCATGTTCCCAACATTCTTCCATTCTCAGCTGATAGAGGCAAGGAAGAAGTAGGCCTTGGCAACTTATTAGGCTTAATATCATTAGCTGCAAAAGAAAACAAAAGGGAAGCAGAATGCATTAGCTGATAAAAAGCATGTGAAGTTTGGATTTGCCTAACATAATGGACTAATCTCTGAACATTTCTGGTGAATCAATATCAAAACTTGAAAATCAACACCTTTAAGAATATGATAAATCCATCATATCTGGTTGAAAGAAACATTGGTTCACAGAATTTCAATAATAGTCATTTTGACTCACCATGCAAAAATCCATTCATGTCCGAGTCCTCTCGTTTCTTTATATTTACTTCATCGACAGCACTATTAGTGCTCTCCTTGAGAAGATGTGAGGTTTTTACAGTATGGTTACCTACAACGTCAGACATATTGCTTTCCTTCAATTTAACTGAATCTTTCTTCTTATGCTCACTTTTCTCCTTTGCTTTCTCCTTCTTTTTCTTGACCTTAACCCTGACTTTATCCTTCTCTTTACCTTTTTTCTCTTTATCCTTCCGTCTATCCTTGTGTTTATCATCAGTTTCCTTTTGTTTGGTCTGATATTCTCTTCCATCTTCTTCTCAATGTCTTTCTCCAGTGGTCTGAGCATTCCATCAATTCTAGCCAGAAATGTTCCAGAAAGGCTCTGAACACTTCCAGTAAATCTTGCCTCATCCCTGATTCCATGCCCATCCAACCTTGTATCATCATCTCGCTTGTTCTTTTCTTTTTCTTCAACCCAATTTCCAGAGGCCTTCACCACCAGTCTGACCATTCCCTCGTCCCTTTTTGCATCTGTACCAGGTAACTTCTCAAAGAACTGGTTTCTGTCTTCAGCTCTGGCTCTCTTGCCCAGCTCACGGACAAATTTAGATTCCTTAGGTTGGTGAAACAAAGTGCTGTTTTGAATTAGCTTCTGACCGTTGTAACCTGATAATTGTCCAGCAATTTTTTTGTCATTAGGTACATTATTTTTATCCACATCAATTTCCTTCCCCTTCTGAGTGCACACCTCCCCACCATTACCCTCAGATTTCTCTCCAAATTTCCAGCCATCCAAGGCTTTATCTCCATTGATATGCTTAGATTGCCCAGGAAGTTTCCCTTCGCCTGAGGCTTTATCTCCAACATTGTCAAGCTTAGCTTGCCCCGGAAGTCTCTTTTCATCTGAGGCACTACTTTTTTCCTTATCCTTATCTCTGTCCTCCTTTTTCTCTCTATGCTTTTCCTTTTGTTTTTCTTATCCCTATGCTTTTCATCGCTCCTATCTTTCTCCCTCTTTTCTTTATCTTCTCTTTTTTCTCTATCTTTCTTCTCCTTCTTGTGCTTCTTTTCTTTGTCCTTCTCCTGAAATTTTCAGAAAGCAATAACAAATAATTCAACTCAAGAGAATCAGAGACAGTGTGTTCACTGATTACGCCAGAGTCCGTTACATAGGCATATCACGTAAATATATATTCAACTGTTTCACTACCCAAAACATGAATTCAAAATGCAAATAAGACAAATCAAAACTTTTATGCAGAAACCCGCCCTAAGCATTATCCATGAGAGAAGCAGAATGCCTGGTAACTCTGTGTGCCTAAATTTATCAGTTGCCAACTTCATCATGCTAAAAAGAATTACAAGAAATGAGGTCAGAGACGTGAAAGAGATGAGAAACACCCATTACAGAACATTTCCACGTCAAACATAATCTAGACAAACATTTCCTTCTGCTAAGACCTCTACAAAGAGGGAGCCGGGGAATGGGCCCTTTATGAATTCAACTAAGTTCAAAATTCTAATCATCATATCCACGTAAAATAGAACCCTACCCTCCCAGGCAAAGAAATTTCCATCCTTTTCACAATGCTCAGAAAGTAGCTTAAATATAGAGTTATAATGCCATCTTCCATTTCTTTCTGGACACTGAAAGCCTGAAACCATTCCATGAAATGATATCATTACAATCCCAAATATAAAAACTCATGAAGAACATGATTAAGACATGCTTATAAAATGAACAGAATCCCTAATATTTGAAGCAAAGCCCACTCATCTGCATTCTAGCCCCAATATCTGCAACCTCACATGCCTGAACAGGTATTGCAGAGATAAAAAAATCTACATGCACCCAAATAACAGAGCTAAAATAGGAAGATCATAAAACTTGATGGGATATAAATGGCCACGGGGCCAAATATGAGCAAGAAAATAAACTACTTCATTTTTGGAGTAGCTTCATACTGATATGGAAATATAAAAAGGAGTCCCATCATCCATCCCCTGGAAAATCTACAAGAAAAACAAGGTAAACATTCCACCTGTTCATCCATCAAAAGCAAATCTAAGGAGCATCATTGCAAGAGGCAGATCTCCACATCTGACTCGCGATGCATATAAATACTAGCATTTACTTGGAGACTTATAAACTGCTGAAATTGAAGTTCTTGATGCATTCAGCAGACTATGCATCTCCAAAACAGAGTTATGGATGTTAAAAAAAAAACATAAAATGGCATATACAGTTTTTTTTCTTCCAATTTTGCAAGCCCGTCTTTTTTTTTTAACCTTAAAACTTGACAAAGTAAAAGAGGCCACCTAAATGGACACAAATTCACTAGCAGGCTCACAAACCTCATCTCCCTAATTTTCAGTAGAAATTGTAGATACATACAATCAATCCACTCCTTACACATGGGATTCACTAAAATAGGAATAGCAGAAAACCAAAGATTTACTCAAGAACTCAAACAACAAGAGCTAACTAGTTAACAATCATATTCAGAATCCCTTATTTAAGGCAGGTTGATTCATCACATTTCCAGGGTGAATAGATGCAAGCAACAAGCAGGCACTAAAGAAACATTTTAATTTGAGCCAGCACCAGTAGGTGTATGTTCTGATCTCATATTTACTACTTGGTTCCAGCTTGCAAGAATCTTTTTTATTATTATTATTATTATTATAAACATGTAATTACTGGTTCCTCCTCCATATAGGACTAACAGAGTAATGGCTTAAACCAAGGACTTACCCATGAACTAAAACACCAATAGCAAAATAGTAAGCAACCATTCTCCAAAATCTCCATTTAAGACACATTGCCCATCTCCACACACCTTGGAACAAACAAACATATCTAATAATTGAATTTTAGTTAAAAAGTTCTAGAAAAACTGCTAGTACTTTATCTTATAATCCATTTATTAATCTGTGTATCCTGAAAGGACAATCTACTTTCAATAATCAGACCATAATTAAACAGAAATGTTGTAAAGCCTATTTAAGCTAAAGTACTGGACCAAGTAAAACCATCCTAATCAGTGTAAATTTCCTAAACCATAACAATAAGATTTCATATTACACATATCTCATCAGGAAAATAGAAATAGCATATGAGATTACGATTTAAGAATCAAATATGTATGTATTTCTCTACCTCCACAAGTTTTCTTTAATGGCAGTTTAACACTCTATAGAGCAAATACCGCATAAGTTAAAAAGCAAAATTCCATACATTAAGTTAAGATAGATATTATAAGTCTTCAATCCCAGAAGGCTCTCAGCACAATGGACCTTAAAAAAGATTTTTCAGAAATTTTAGACGTTAAACTGTGAACTTTCAATCCTGTTTCTCATTTTTGTGCAGGATTAAGGCAGACAGATGTTATAGAGCAGGAACACAATGTTTCATAGAAACTTCAATCCCGTGAAGGACCTCAGATGAAAAGAATTTTAAGGAATTATAGACGTGAAACTCATTTAGCTTTTCTATCCTGTCAGGTACTTTTGTACAAGATGCACCCAACATCTTGGAGAGGAAGAACATCAACGTTCCATTGAGGCTTAAGGGAAATAAGGGGCAAATCCAGGTGTGCTAAACCACATAAATCCAAGAGTTCTCATTTACTGCTTTCATTAGAAATAAGAAGTCATTAGATATTTACAATGCTGTGAAACCCTAAACATAACAAAACAGTGTGGTTTCCAATTGAAAAGTTGGAAATGCTAAAATTACAGCTGTCACATACTTGAACATTTAAACATTTATATCTCAAATTTCTCCTCATTTTTCCTGTTCTTTTTTTGAATAATGAGTAGGGAGTCATATCCACTTTCATTTTTTGGGGGGTACTCCTTCAACTCTGTTTGCATTGGTTTTGGGTAGTCTGTTCAACCTGTCCTCGCTCTCCTCCATTACTACAGGACCTAGTATCTTAGTTATCCCATTCCTTTATTATTCTCTGAATAAAACAGCTTGAACATCACATTTTCAAATGTAAATTACAGAATGCTTTATGACTTGCCCATTCTTTTCCATAAAAGGGTCCTGCTCTAATTATTTCATGCTAGTTTCTCAGTAGGTATTAAATTCAACCAAAAAATTACAACACATTCCAACTTACACAGAATTCTTTTTCATGCCATTTGATATTCCACACCCTGAAACCATTTATCCATCTAAACCTAAAAAGGAACGTGTGATTTGAATTCCTGACCATAACAAGTGCACAGCAAATCTAATCTCATAAGCAACCATAACCAAATAAGATTTTACAAGCAACCAGCATTGCAAATTGAGCTGGTTATTTAATAAGATACAAAATTGGTCAACTCAATAATAAAAAATGGCACGTATAATTCTCATTCATTCAAATTAATGACACAGAGCCAATAATAAAGGCTTTCAATTAATCAGGGCTCTACAAGGTTAGAGCATCTCATTGTAGATATAATTTCCTGACTCATGGAAGTCGATCATCTGATGACAAATATAAAGGTAACTTTCTAAGTTTTGACTTTTTTGAGAACAAAGCTTCCTTCAATGCACTATATTGAAGAGCTTTCTATAATTTTGGAACTCAGTTTTATAGTCTTCTTGTAAATTATAAGCTCATCTGAGCTAAAAATACAAAAACAAAAATTCTCGTAGAAAACATCAGAAGAATCTAGGATGAAATTCATGCATGGACAAAATTACCAGCACTTAAAAGTTTCTGTAAATACCATAATCAGGATGCATAATACTTCAATAACATAACTGAGAAGGCAATAGCCAGACAGATATTAAAGAATAACAAATACAAACATGAATCAATCAATTAATAAGAAGCCTGTAACCACAACTACGTATAGGAGGAACAGAAAATGCCACTGTCATTTCATCCACCATGATCATTTAGCATCCAACAGCATAACGCTTTGTACATACAACGAAGATCTTATCTTTGTTTAAGCAAAGCCCGCGAAAATGAATGTGCTTCATTTGGAAAGGAGTACTTTTTCTGTATCCTCAGGTAAAACTATTACATGATAAGTCTAAGAGTGAATGAATTTAAGACAAGACAGCAAAGACTTCCAGGAAGTATTTACTACTGATGGAAAACCAAATTGGTTGCCATTGGAATTGATTCAAATAAATGCGAATCAGAAAAGAATTCCTTTTGATTGCTCTAATAAATATCATGCCAAATATGCAATGTCATTCAATAAAAGGCAAGTGTATGAACCTTTTCTAGCAGATCAACATCATCACTTCTGGCCTTCTTTTCATATCCTGGTGGTGGAAATGGAAAGCAACGCGACATTGAACAGAATCCCAAAACACAAAACAGTGACGCCTTTCACCAAAGAAAATGATTGAATTACTTTCCAAAAGCACTGTTCTGAAAAGGGAATGGACCAGTAACTATGCTCCTGTCCATACACCATGTCCCCACATTCATTACCAGGTTCAACACTTCCCCATGAAGTTGTATATCACATCCAACAGCCACGAGTCCCAAATCCACCAAAATCCCCTTCAATAACAAAGCTCAAACTAATCCACTCGATCAAATCTTCTAGTACATTACGCTCTACTGCAATAATTCTACAAAAACTCAGTTGCAAAAGTAACCTTGAAATGCTTTCCTTCTTGATGAACAACTTTACTCAAATTATGTTAAACCTCAAGGTCTCTAGAGAAATGAAATTGTCCACTGAAATCCGATCTTCAGCGTTGCCTTTTGTGGCAATAAAGAACCATAACCTCCTTACCCTTGAAAGGAAACCCTAATGCACAAATCATTCCCAAGTTCAAGATCAAGCATAAAACAGCCAAAAACCCAGAAACATTTACCCTCCAATACAACAAAAAAAAGTAATTCTTGATCACTTCCAGACAATCCTAAATGCGCAATCCTCTTCCATGCCCAAAAACAAGCAATGCTCAACAATACCACTCTATGCAATTTCAAATTAACGATAGGCAATAATTGTCTAATCCACAAGTCCAACCACTTGAAAGACAGCTCATTCCCTGCCTTGCTCTTGAATCAAAACCCTAATCAGTCCAAAATCAAGAAATTCAATAAGTTCCCAGTTATGATCCAGCAAACCCTACAAAAATACAAACTTTGCAACAAGCACATAAAATCCACTTCTCAAACCCCAAAAAACCCTTGAATTCAGCTCTAAGAAAACCCCGAAACAAACAAAGAAACTTGTAGAATAAATAAAGAATAAAGGGAATATGAGAGAAGCCCTTTTCTTTTTAATACCTAATCAGAAATGGGTATCAATCAAAAGCCAAAAAGGAAGCTTGATTCAAAGAGTAAACTTGAAGAAAACAAATGATACACAATTTAGACAAAAAAGAAAAAAAAAAGTTGTCTGAAATCAATATATCTATCTATCAGATTACCTTGTCCGCTACAACAAACAGAACATTATTGTAGAGGAACAAGATCTTTCGCTTTCTTTATAGAATTTCGTGAACAGAAACAATGAAAGAATTTGATCTTTTTTCGCGTTTCTGTCTTGGTTTTTTCTCTGTTTCTGCTACTGTTGTTGCTCTCTTGTAATAGAGAAAGAGGGGTTTCCTTTTATTTCTTTTGTTTGTCTACGGAAGTTACACGCAAGAATGAAAAGGAAGAAGAAAAATTAGTAATCATTGAGATATGAGATTATAGGTATTTGATGACACAATTCTTAAAAAATTGGAATTAATTTTTCATTTAAATTATATTTGAGAATTTATTAATTTTTTAATATTAATTTATTATGAGAGTGTTTTAGATATCATATAATAATAGATTAATTTTAATTGAAGTAAGTTGTTCTGGGAATACTTTTATTGTTGAACAAAGAATATAATATATATATATATATATATATAATATATATATATATGTTATAAAAAAAGTTTCCTTACGAAAGCAAATGAATTTTATAAACTTAAGAATAAATGAAAATAAAACTTTAAAAAGTATAGCCAATAATAATATAATTAAGTTTAATACATAAATATTTATTTTATTTATATTTGCTTAGAAATTGGATATCTAAAATGTAAATTATCTAAAATATTGTTACTTTGATTAGGAAGATCGATATCTCCATAATTATCATAATGATTATGAAAAGATTAGAGTAATAATTTCAGTTTGTTTCTGTTTCAAACTATAAGTATTGCCACTTTTATCCTTTTAAATTTGTATATGATAACATGAGGTAATTATTTAAGTTAAAAATAATAATGTCATGTTTCTTATTATGAAAGTTACAAAATAAATTATATAATATTTATTTTTCTTTAAAATATTTATTTGGTTAATGCAATTTTAATCCACAAAAAAATATCATGGTTTTATTACTTATGCAAAGTTTAGAACTAAGGCTAAAGTCACGAGTTAAACAAAGTAGTTCGAAATAATAATAAAAATATGTTATTTTAAAATTATTTAAAAAAATAAAATATATTATTTTTTAAAAAAATATCAAATTAGATTGATAAGATTGATTTGGTCATGAATAAAAAAAAGGCGGTTCGAGTTAATAAATTACCAAATTAACGTGAAAATTAACACATACTACGTTCAATAGCTAACTATTTCGTGTGCATTGTAATTATATCTCTCCTTATTCTATCACATGTCTCGTATACCTAAATTTAAAATTAATTTTTATCATATCTTCACACACACACATATATACATATATACATACATATATATATATATATATATATATATATATATATATATATATATATATATTAAAAAACATGACACGCAGCATGCATCCTTAACTGTACAAGGCCAATAAGGACAGGAGACCAATTTTTAAATATAATTTGCCAATTAACTATAGGTGGTTGTTTAATAATAAAAGTTTAGGATTAAAAGGTTTGGTTTTTATGTGATTTTAGATTCGAGCCCCGTGATTACTCATATGATGATCACTGAAAACTTATATGATCGTTAATTTCAAAACGTGTAGAATTAATCAAAGTATATATAGTTGATCTAGACACTAATGTTAAATTAAAAAAAAATATACTTTGACAAGTAGGAGCAGGGTCAGTTAGTTCCATGTGCAAATTTGTGACTGAAGTCACTTGTGTGACAACAGACAAAGAAAGACACTGAAATGCTTGAGAGTTTTTTCTTTTTTCTTCAACTAAAATAGTTGACCGATTTTGATTGGATGAACTATCACCGACCCAGTACAAAAAAAACTCGATGAGGAATAAGTTTTAGATTTGGAAATCAATAAATTGATGGAATAATCTATTTTTAGCAAACCGATTTTTATAACACAACTCCTCCGGGTGTTTCTTCTTGTATTTGACGTGGACTTTAGTGTTTCGAAACGTTGTTGTATTTATATTTTTTAAAAAAAAAATTAATATATTTAAATATAAAAATATTTTAAAAAATAATTACATGTAAGTGATATAACTGTGGTAGAGATGTGTTCATGACGATGAAGGATCACTTTCTTGTACTTGTAGAGTAGAAAACTTTACGATGAAGAAATTCCTAGACTCTTATTGCATGTGACCATTAAAATGATAGCCTGCCGTGATGCTATTCATGACATCATATTCCTGCCTCCATGGAAATCAAAATCTTCTTCTGGAAGTGACAATGTATCCAAATTTAAGAGGTTATTTAATGTTTGTCACAGTAGTTAATTAATATATTTAAGTGATTGTGTTTTATTTTTAGTTTAAGGAATTCTAGAATTATTATATAAGCTTGAGTGTCTGTAAAAGCAGTTATAATTAGAGAAATTAAAAAAATTTATATTTTATATTGTTTTTACTTTTAAAATTACGTAAATTATATTGACTTCAATGTGATTCTCAAATCATTCTCTTTTTTTAATGGAAGGAGAAAGCAGTGTTAGTTGCTTCTAGAGCAGTGAAGTTATTTTCAATTAACGCGTCTCTTTTGAAAACAAAAAGGAAGGGTGGGGCTAAGTTACAATTCGTAAAGTATTGTGAAATTACAAACAATCAAACACTATTAAAATATTTGAATATGTGATAGAGAAACTTTATTTTGTACCAAAAATGTCCTTAATTATTAATTATAAACAATATTTGAATATTATGAAGAAACAAAAAAAACTGACCACAGTAAATAGTGAAATTAACAGTGTTATATACTTGTAATTGTTTCCTTTTTTTTTATATGCTTTCTTTAATTTTTTAATTTATAAGATTTAATGTACATATCTATCTTAATTATGGTCATTTTGGATTTAAAAGAGAAGTTTTGTAATATTTAAAAAAATAAATGAGGATTTTATTAAATCTTCAAACTCTAAAAAAATGATCTCTATAATTTTACCAAATTTAAGAGGTTATTTAATGTTTGTGACAGTAGTTAATTAATATATTTAAATGATTGTGTTTTATTTTAGTTTAAGGAATTCCAGACTTCTTTTTTTTTTTTTTGATTATCGTGGGGTGTCCGGGCCAGCTTACGCGCACCACGACTATTCCCCACGGCTCACTGAACATCCTGCAAGCCCAGTGAGCAGGTAAGGCACCGCGGGGGTGACAGGCGTGCACATAGAGGATCGAACTCGGGACGGGGGCGGAACAAGTCACACGGTTGACCACTGAGCTAGACCCTCAAGTGCAAATCAATATATAAGCTTGAGTGTTTGTTAAAAGCAGTTATAATTAGAAGAATTAAAAAAAATTGATGGTAAAATCAATATATTTATGATAAATATATTAAATTTAAGAAACAAATATATTAATATATTAATGAAAGACAGATATTTATTACATATCATTAATGAGATAATAAATATGGTAAATTTACTAAGAAACTACGTATATATTTATGAGTATAATAAGCATAATGGATTATTATATCTTTTATATTTTTATTGTAGATGATCGTTCACAATCAGATATATAGTATTGAAACTTAAACATTACCAAGATTTTTAAATACTTTAAATTTAATATGTTCACTGGACTTATTTTATTTAAAATATTTTTTATTTATAAAAATCTTAACCATAAAATATCATTTATCTTTGAACGTTCACAAAATCCCACAGTACACACCTTCCAAACAAGAAAATGACTGGCTGAAATATTGCTTTCGAGTAGCACTGTTTAATTCTGATATATTCTGCTGAGGAAAAAAACTAGGGCTTCGCTGATGTTCATGCATGTGCCATGTCACCACGTCCATTTCTACCTTCAACACTCCTCCATGAACTTCCGAGACTAACAGCTACAAATTCCAAATCCATCACTCTTTGAGGCAGCTATTCTATGATCTATTGTTCGGTGTGTACTACACTGAATTATGATTTCTATTTGGTAAGTAAGGAAAATTATAAAAGCAATATATATGTTATGCAAGGATGATGATAATGCCCTCATACTGTGTCATGTATATAAATATAAAAATAATAATCTATAATTCTCTTTTAATTGTTAACTAATATATTATTTTAACGTCAATTGATAAATAAAAGCAACCGTTTATATTTAAAAAAATCATTTTATATCGTATTATTTAGTTTTATTTTATTAATAAAATAGGTTTTTTCTCTATTTTTATTGAATTATTTGTCAAATTAATTCTTTCTTTATTTTTATGGTTATTTTATTTGCTAATATATCTAAGTGATTGCTTATTTATTTTTTAAATATATTTGATTACTTTCATTTATAGATAAAATTATTTTTTTATTTTATCTATTTTATAAATTTAATTATTAATGTAAATGGGACAAAGTAGGTTTGTCTTGGAAGAATGGTGGGATATAAACTTAAACTTCAAGATATGACAGAAACTATTTCTTGTCTTGTTATATATGTATTATGTATTACATTGATTTGTTTTGTGTTTAGAATTGAGTTTAAAAAATATGTTTGGTTTAATAAAATATTAAATTAATATTTTTATTTAGTGTTTTAAGATGGTTTTAATTTTTTAGAATCAAAAATAAAAAATATATTTTAAAATGAAAAGTCCAATCACCACAATATTAAAGATATTTTGTTTTTTATTTGAACAAGTTTCTTGACTTCTATTCGGTATTGCAATCCAATCATGTTTTTAAATTTTTTTTATTTTTTTAACTTTAAATTATTATTGTTATTATGTTTTTACATTAGTTTGATATGCTGATGTAAAAAAAATATAAAAAAAATTATTGTAATGTGTTTCTAAATAAAAAATACTTTAAAAAATAATATCTACTACACTCCGAAACATATGCTTTTAAGTAGAAAGATTTTGAGTGTTGTCTTACAAAACTATTAAAACCTTACATAAATTTTAATAGTAAAATCCCATGCCAAGAAGAAATAGTTGATAGTTAGGGAGAAATAATCTCTTATTTATTTATTCGAATATTAAGACTATAATTTAACAAGGCATATTCATTTTCACCTCAAATATTGAACAAAATTTCTAAGCCATAAAAAATATACCGTGATAAAATTTAACCAAGAAACAATTTTAGGAGACAAGCACAAAACGATGAAACGACGATCAATCATAAAGCAGAGAATAAATTGAAAGTGGTGAATAAATGAATGCTACTACTTTTCTTCTATATAATATTTTCTGTAAATTAAGCCTCGTATGTTACAAATCAAAATTTTTGTGGAGTTGCCAAGACCACAGCCATTTCCTCTTACATTTTTCAACTGGAAAGAGCTTTGGCTAAAGGCAAATAGAATAAAATTGCACAGGCTTGTGCATCTCTTCCAAGCACCCCTGCTCAATTACTTTTTCTGAATGAATTAGTGATACTGTGCCGGAAGGAAAGGAGGAATAACCTGCCCTTCAACAATACCTTTCTATTCGTGCTCGCTCCGGCATGCAATGAAGTGTCTGAGATCATTAGCTTGCATTCACCACCTTTTCAAAACTCAGGCAGTTAAAGAATGCACACCACTACTGCCTCGATACTCTGGCAGTTGCAGACCAAACTGTCCAAGGAATCAGAAAAATGCAGCTTGAGAATCGAATAACCAACCAATGCCCAGATGTTGCCATACCTCTCCTCGATGTGGTTCTACGGAGGGTCCAACACATTAGATTGTTCCGGATTGTCAACCATGTCCAATTGCTGAAATCATCAATAGGGAATCACGTATGGCAGCGCATAAACATCAGCCCACTCAAAGTGTAGAGCTTCTGACCACACCGGTGGTGTCTCGACCCCTGAAAATCCAACCTTGGGCTTCTTTGCTTGGGAATTGGTGCTCTGAAATAGCCATTCTTGGTCCTCGAAATCAGAACAATCTTCCATTTTGGGCACTGTAAGCACATAAGGCAGATACTTGGAATCTGGATGGGGTTGTTTCTTAGACACTTCAGCTATTTGATCCGTTTGTGCAGTTGAATGCAACGGCTTCATTAAAGAGATAGATAGCGGCTGAGTTGTTGAGGAGATTGACAGAGCTTGAGCTTCTATCAAACCATTTATCTTGTGTCCTTTATTATCCACCTTATCATTATTGACAGCCTCCTGCTTACCTCGTATAGCGGCAGTGGGATTTTGGCAAGTTCCCAACAGCCTGCCATTCTCAGCTGATAGAGGCAAGGACGAGGCGGGTCTTGGCAACTTATCCGGCTTAATATCATTAGCTGCAATGGAAAACAAAATGGAAGCAGATGCATCAACTTAAAAAAGTATGTGGAGTCTGGACTTGCTACACAAGCGGTTAATCTCTGTGAAGGCATTTCTGATCAATCAATATCAGAACTCGAAAATCTACACCTTGAATATGAGAAACGGGATTAAAAGAAACATTTGTAGACAAGGTTTCAACAATAGTCATTTGAATTTGACTCACCATGCAAAAATCCATTTGTGTCTGAGTCCTTTCGTTTCTTGATATTTACTTCATGAACAGCACTATTAGTGATCTCCTTCGGAAGATGAGAGGGTTTTACAGTATTATTAGCTACAGCATCAGACCTACCACTTTCCTTCAATTTATCTTGCTCTTTCTTCTTATGCTCACTTTTCTCCTTTGGTTTCTCCTCCCTTTTCTTCTCCTTATCCCTGACTTTATCCTTCTCTTTGCCTTTTTTCTCTTTATACTTGCGTTTATGATTGCTTTCCTTTTGTTTGGACTTATCCTTCCCTTCCATCTTCTCAATGTCTTTCTCCAGTGGTCTTGGCGTCTCATCACATCTAGCTTGAAATGTTGCAGAAAGGCTCTGAGTACTGCCATTAAATCTTGCTTCATCCTTGATTCCTTGACCATCCATGTTTCCATCATCATCTCTCTTGTTCTTTTCTTTTCCATCAACCCAATTGCTAGGGGCTTTCGCCACCAGTCCAACCATTCCCTCATCCCCTTTTGCATCTTTACCAGGAAACTTCTCAAAGAACTGGTTTTTTGTCTTCATCTCTGGCTCTCTTTCCCAGCTCTTGTACAAATTTAGAATCCCTAGTATGGTGAGATAAATTGCTGTTAATTTGAATGAGCTTCTGACCATTGTAACCTGAAAATTGCCCAGCAAATTTCTTCTCACCAGAGATGCTATTCTTCTCCTCATCCCTTTCCTTACCCTTCTGAGCAATAATCTCTCCACCATTACCCTCAGATTTCTCTGGAAATTTCCTGCCATCCAAGGCTTTATCTCCATTGATATGCTTAGATTGCCCAGGAAGTTTCCTTTCACCTGAGGCTTTATCTCCTCCATTGTCAAGCTTAGCTTGCCCCGGAAGTCTCTTTTCATCTGATGCGCTACTTTTTTCTCTATCCTTCTCCTTTTTCTCTCTATGCTTTTCCTTTTTGTCTTTCTTATCCCTATGCTTTCCATCACTCCTATCTTTCTCCCTCTTTTCTTTATCTTCTCTCTTCTCTTTATCTTTCTTCTCCTTCTTGGGCTTCTTCTCTCTCTCCTTCTCCTGAAAATTATGGAAAGTGATATGAAATCATTCATCTCAAGAGAATCAGAGAAAGACAGGAATCCACCACATAGGTAAATCATGTAAAATATAGTCAACCCTTTTACTACCCAAAACTTGAGAACAAAATGCAAACAAGACAAATCAAAACTTTGACATGGAAGCCTGCTCTAAGCATCATCCATGAAACAAGGAGAATGCCAGGTACCTCCTGTGTGCCTAAATTATAACTCATTCATTTATCATTGCCAAATTCATCACAATGAAAATCATACAAGAAAATAGGTCAGAGAGGTGAAAGAGATAAGAAACAGCATCCAGGAGCAAGTAATACCCCTGTAGACAGAAATGCCAGAAATAGTCCACCCACCCAAACAATTCCTTCTTCCAAGACCTCTAAGAAGTTGCAGCCTAGGACAGGGAAACTCTATTGACTGCAAGTTCAAAATTCTAACCATCTTATCTGCCTCAAATAAAAACCTGCTCTCCCAGGCAAAGATATTCCCATCCTTTCCACAAAGCAGCTCAAATATAGAGTTACAGTGGCATCTTTCCACGTAATAAAAGTTGGCAACCATCACATTGAATAGTATCATTACAACCCCGAACAAAAAAGCTTATGCAGAACATGAGTTATGCCATACTTGTGCAACGGACATGATCCCTGATATTTGAAGCAAAGTACTCTTATCTGCAATCTAGCCCCAATACTTGCAACCTTCCATTTCTGAACAGGTATTCTAGAACTATAAAATCTCTTTGCACCCCAAATATGAAACTAAAATAGTAAAATCATAAAATGTGATGTGATATAAATGGCCACCAACACCAAATATGAGCGCGAAAATAAACTGCTCTGTTTCTGGAGTAGCATCATACTGGTAAGGAAATATAAAAAGGACTCAGAACATCTACCCTGTAAAATCTACACCAAAAAAAAGCTAAACATTCAGCCTGTCCATTCATCAAATAATTTTTCTAGCATAAGCAAATCTGAGAAGCAACATTGTTGCAAGCCTGCAAGAGACAGTTCAAAGTAAAACAGGCCACCAAAATGGACACAAATTCACTTGTAGACCCACAAACTTCATCTCCCCTAATTTCAAGTAGAAATTACAGATAGATATAATTAATTCTACCCTTTCAATTGGAATTCACTAGAACAGGAATTGCAGAAAACCAAAGATTTGTGCGTGAACTCAAACACCAAGCACAAAATTGTTAAAAACCACCACTTAATTCCTTATTTAAGGCCGGTTAATTCATTGCACTTTCCAGGGTAAACAGATGCAAACAAAAAGCAGACACTAAAGGAACATTTTAATTGGAGCCAACACAAGAAAGTGTCTTTTTATCTCATATTAATTATATATTTTCAGCTTGTAAGAATCTCTATTATTATTATTATTATTATTATTATAGACATGAAACTTTCCACATAGGATTCAGAGAAACAGGACTTAACCAAGGATTTACCCAAGAATGTTTACCAAAGCAAAACAGTGAACAACCATTCTCAAAACTCTCTATTCGTTCAAATTGGTGGCACAAAAACAAAGGCTTTCCATTGATTAAGATGACAGATAAAAAGGTACATTATAAGTTTCAAGTTTTTGAGAACAACGCTTTCCTTTACTGCCTACATTAAAGATTTTAAAAAAAAATTGGAACTCAATTCCATAGTCTTTCCATAATTAATATGCTTGTCTGAGCTAATAATACAAATAAAAAATTCTTGTAGAAAACATCATAACAATCAGGGGTCAGATTCTTAGAAGAAAAAATACCAGGACTTCTTCCTGATTTCTGATGCAAGAAATTTCTGCAAATACCACACTAAGGATGTTTAATACTCCAATGACATAGCTGAGAAGGCAATGGCCAGACAAATTAAAAAACTACAAATAGAATTGTGAACCAATAAATCAACCTGGTGTACATGACCAAAACAATCTACAGCACAAACAAGGAGACAAAATCCAGACTGAGCTTAAAAATAACAAATAAAACCATGAATCAATCAATTTATCAGAAGCATGTAACCACAACTATCTGTAGCAGGTAAATGCCACTTTGTCATCTCATCCAACAAGACCTTTTAGCTCCAAACAAACAGTAGAATTCTTTGTTCACATACAACTAAGATCTTATCTTAGTTTACACTGTACGAAAATGAATGTGCTTCATTCAGAAAGGAATATTGTTTCTGTATCCTCAGTAAAACTATTAAGTGACAAGTCTAAGAGTAATTAAATTCAAGGCAAGACAGCAAAGACTCTTAAGTATTTAATACCAATGGAAAAACAAAATGGTTCTCATTGGATTGTTTCGATTGAAAGCAAATCAGAATAGAATTCCTTTTGATGGATATAATAAATATTGTGCTGATTATGCAATGTCATTCAGTGAAAGGCAAGTGTTAACCTTTTTTAGTAAATCAACATCGTCACTCCTGGCCTTCTTTTCATATCCTGGTGGTGGGAAGGGAAAGCAACGCGACATTGAACAGAAACCCAAAACACAAAACAGCAATGCTTTTCACCAAAGAAAATGATTGAATTACTTTCCAGTAGCGCTGTTCCGAAAAGGGAATGGACCAGTAACTATGCTCCTGTCCATGCACCATGTCCCCACATTCATTTCCAGCTTCAACACTTCTCCATGAACTCGTATATCACATCTAACAGCCACGAGTTCCAAACCCACCAAAATTCCCTTCACCGTAATGCACACACCAGTTGAGACGGAATTCACGGGAAATTAATTTCAATGCAGTACTTTGCCGTTAAAAACAATTAACTTCAATAGCCAAGCTCAAAACTAATCTGCTCGGTTGAATCTGCTATTATACTACACTATACTACAATAGTTCAACAAAAACTCAGTTGCAATAACTTTGAGAAGTTTTCCTTCTTGACGAAGAACTATACTCAAATTATGTTAAACCAAAAGGTTTCTTGAGAAATGAAAATTGCCCACTACAATCTGATCTTCTATGATGCCTTCTGTGCCAACAAAGAATCATCACCTCCTTTCCCTTAAAACCAAACCCTGGTACACAAATCATTCCCAAGTTCAAGATCAAGCACGAAATATCCAAAGCCCAGAATCCCTTACCCTCCAAGACAACAGAAACACAAATTATTGATCACTGCCAAACAATCCTAAATGTGCAATCTTCTTCCATGCCCCAAAAACAAGCATTGCTCAACAATACCACTCCATGCAATCTCAAATTTGCGACAAGCAAAAATTGTCCAATCCACAACTCCAATCACTTGAAAGACAGCTCATTTCCTGCTGTGCTCTTGAATCAAAAACCCTAATCATTCCAAGATAAAGAAATTCAATAAGTTCCCAATTACGATCCGGCAAAACCCTAACAAGAATAGACCAATAAGCACATAAAATCCAGTTCTCAAACCCCCAAAAAAACCCTTAAATTCAGCTCCAAAGAAACAAAGAAACTTGTAGAATATATAAAGAATAAAGGGAATACAAGAGAGACCCTTTTCTTATTAGTACCTAAGTGTAAATGGGTATCAATCAAAAGCCAAAAAGAAAGCTTGATTCAAAGAGTAAACTTGAAGAAAACAAATAACACGCAATTTAGACCAAGAAAATAAAGGGTTGTCTCAAAATCAATAAATCCATCTAATCAGATTACCTTGTCCGCTACAACAAACAGAATATTATTGTAGAGGAACAAGATCTTTCCCTTTCTTTATTGAGTATCGTGAGCTGAAACAACAACAAGCCTTGATCTTTTTTCGTGTTTCTGCTTAGTTTTTTTCTCTGTTTTTGCTATTGTTCTTCTCGGAAAGGGGTTTCTTTTATTTGTCTTCGGAAGCAACACGCGAGAGAGAAAGAGAAGAGACAGCGAAGGAAAAAACGAGACGGGAAGGGGGACTTAGGTCCGTATAATTTTGTGACTCTCTCTCTCTCTCTCTCTCTCTCACTTGTGTGTGACAAAGAAAGAGAAAGAATTGCTTTGAGAGGATGTATTTTCCTCAACTCTTCTTCCAAATATTTTTGCTCACGCTCTAGTTGTCTATCTTGAATTTACGCGCCTGTATTGAGAATGTTCCTTGCATTGCATGTGGACTCCATTTTATAGGATTGTTTTTAAAGATGATACAGGATCTTGTTGCAATTGTAGGCTAGAAAGCTTTCACGTGAAGAATTCCTAGTTCTTAAACCATGTGATCACTTCCACCTGTCACGATAGTTGTGGTTTTTTAAAAATATATTAAAATAATATTTTTTTATTTTTAAAATTAATAAATTAAAACAATTCAAAAGCATAAAAAATTAATTTTTTAAAAAAATATTATTCAACCATATTCTCAAATATATTATTCGATTATAACTGTTCATTGCCAAGTATATCTTGTCGAAATGCTTATTATGAAAGGAACATAAAAAAAATACTTATTATGCATCTATGTTAAGATTTGGTTAAACCAAACACACATTCATCAAAGGTAAAAATATATACAATTGATATAAGCAATCATTATCAAACATGAAAAGAAAAAAATCATGAATACACTATAAATTTATTCAAAACAACATGCATATTAACATACATTTACTATTCGTTATTCTACAAAACAAATCAATAAATTGTTCGAACAACAAATAAATCATATATGGGACTAGAATTTACCTTTATGAGTCATTGGAGTCGGCTAAAGCATGAAAAAAATAATTCCGAGAAAATGGTAGAAACAACAAATGTACAATACGTGTATCAGTGACGGTTTGAGATGAGAGATCGGACACCGAGAAGGGGTTGTTTTTACAAGACAAAATTGGACTGTTATGTCTCCTATTTTTTCTTTCTCCTTGTGCTAGGGTTTTTGCTAGTATATTTTGCAAGAGTATCTTTCTTTCAATCTCTATGTGTGCGTTTTTTTTTTTGTCTAAATGTCTCTCTCTTTATTTATATTATTTGGGATCCTCTACAGAGTAGGAAAAATTAGACTAAAAAAATAATATTAGATAGTTATATTATTTCTTTCTGACTATTAATGTCTGATTAATTAATTTTATCTTTTTAACGTGTATGATATCTTCTAATAATTTTTCAATTGTTTGATCTCACATTAGTCCCTTTCTTCTCTCTTTCTTCTCCGTTCACTTCCTAAACTAGTTATTCTTCTTCTTTTTTATTATTTATTTTGAAAACACATTTAAAAATACATGGAAACTAAACTAGTTATTCTTCTTCTTTTTTATTATTTATTTTGAAAACACATTTAAAAATACATGGAAAAATTAGGGGGTAAAAAATAGGTTATGAAAATTATCGTGCTGGAAAAATTAGAGGTAAAAAATGAGTTATGACAATCATCATGATATTTACGAGTTAATGTTTTATATATAGAATTTATTTTTTTTATTAAGTATAAGATATGTCCACAATACACTTATATATAAAAAAAAATGTAGTGTTATTTAAAATTTAAATATGTTAGGATAATATGAGCAAATCCTTATACCATCTTAATCAACACCTCGAAAAATAATGATAATGGTTCTAAAAAAAAACATTGATGAATTTTCAAGTCATTAGTTTGATAGAAATGAAGAAAAATGAAATTAACGAATGCTTCAAGTTAGACATAAAAAATTATATAGAAAAAATATAGAAATGTAAAATAAATTTATCTCTATAATATTTTTTAAATAAATTTTTTAACTTTCAAACATGAAGTATAAAGAACATATTTCATCTACCCTTGTTATCATTTTTTTTTAATCTTGTAGTAAACAAACATCACCTTAATAATTGTGCACTATTGTATCCAATTCATATCAAATATAGTTTTCTACTATCTTGAAACTATATAAAAATATATTAGAGTTCAATTTTATTCAATTAAATTTTTTAAGAAATAAAACAAATTATACCTTCGATCAGTTTCTTAAGATGTTTTATTGTTCATATGAACAATAAAACACCTTAATATATTTCTTAAATCGTGTTATATCAATTTTGCATCGTAGTTGAGTTGGTTAGCGCTAGTGGACACAAATGTTATCTTCATAGTTTTGAAACCCGGTTCAGCCCGACGGGTCGACCCGGGGTTGGAACCAGGCCGGGTTGAAGAAAAAATAAGAAAATAAAAAACACGGTGTGACTCGGTGACCCAATCAAAAACCCGGTTACAAATCGTTGATTTTTTTTGCTAAAAAAGATGTCATTTGATTTAAAAAAATAATTGACCCAGGTAACCCGGTCAAAATCCAGAACCCGGGCCTTGGACCGGGCTGGGTCTAAAAACTATAATTATCTCAATTGTGACAGATAACATGTCATTTGTTACTTTTTTATATATATAAAAATAAGGGGCGGACAACATAAATGAAGCCCCGCCTAGTCTTTTTTTATTTTTGTTTTAATTTTTTTCATTTGTTTTCTTTGGGTTTTTTTTCACTCCAACAAAAATTTACCAGATTCATTTCGTTTACTCTTTATTTTTAACATGATTTTTAAATACGATTATAATTTTTGTTTTGAAAACTATCTCATTCAATTCCTCAAATAGATCATAATTTAAAAGACTTTGGTATTAGTAGTAATTTTTGCAAATCCTCGTGGGACGATACTCTACTCCTCACTTTATTACTTATTACGACTTGTTACGATTCGTGCACTTGCGAAATTAAGCAACAACAAGCTACCTGATATGTCAATTGAAATATACCATCAACAATTTTTAAATAATCTAAGCTCTCTATTCTTTTGACATTGTTAAACATGATTCTTAGAAAATATAATTCCCCAGCAGCTTGATGAACATAGGCGATTCTACCATTGGATATATCTTTTATTTATAAGCTCTATACCTTTTAGCCAGGATCCCAAACATATCTTGAAGGGAATTCTGAATAATAAAGAGATCGAGTTTCAAAATCAATTTTATTACATTTGAATCACTTTGTAAGCATTGTTCTATCAAGATTAGGTTTCCTTAAGAGAGATAGCAATGACATATTGTTTGTGAAAATAATAGGGTGTTGCAATGACAAGTGTATCTGTAAACGCTCAACAAGAGGATCACAAAGATGAATTGGGAACTATAAGAGGCGTCATACAACCTCATAAAGACATATGAAATGACAGTTGGAATATGCTTATATTTCATTATGATTTTACTCACATACTTGAAAAGATATTTTGTAAGTGTTGATTGACAACAAACTTCTATATTGATGTGAGCATTATAGCAAATAAGAAGTTCTTTATTATAAGGCACAACATAATCGTTATCAAGTATCACCTTTAATGACAGTTTTTAAGAGAGTTAGAACATTTATAATAAACAAAACCATTATTATCAAATGTTGTTTCAAATTTAAAACATTTTGGGAAATGTTTAGAGCAGGAACCAAACTTCATGCATTGGGCATTTGGATAAGCCATATCACATGGGTCATGAATAATAAATTGAGAAACAATGTCGTAAAATATAGGATCTTTCTCTTTGTCTTGTATTTCAGCATAAATAATTGAATCAACTCCTTCAACAGTATGGCACTTGAACTCATGTTGAAGCCAAATGAGAAGATGGCAACGAGGAAAGCCTATTTTTTGGAATTCAATGGCACAAATATCTGTTAAAAATTGCAAAGTAAAATAGTTAAAGCAATTTTTTATGTTAATGAAAGTATTAAGGAGAAAAATATAAAAAGACTAACAAAAGAATAGAAAAAAATGGTAGAAAGATGATTTACCAACAATGGTTTTCCGAAAAGGTTTTCCTGATTTAATATAAGATATCATATCATTAAGTTTAACTCGAAAAAGACGAGAGACAATGTCTATTTTATCCTTGTGTGTATAATTTCTTCTTTTCTTGAGTTCTCTTCTAATTTCAGGCCAATTGAGATTGCAAGTGAATGTAATAAACAAATTTGAATTACTATAAGTACAACAAATTATCATTGCATCTTGACAGTTATTAATAATATATCTAACACTCCATGTAAATGATGGTGGAATAATGATTTTTCCAACATCTGCATTGATAAAATTGCCTTATGAGACTACATCATGGATTTCTTTGTAAAGCTCAGTTCTTAAGCTATTTTGGTTCACTCTACTATAGTCGAGATGATCTTCCTCAACATTAACAAAAGCATCAACAAATAAAGAATTGTTGAAATAAAAGACCTCCTTTGAGTAAAGTGCAATCTTCATCACTTCGATCTTCAATGAGGTAGGCATAATAAGCTCGCATTGTTATTCGACGTCTTTTACATGAGCTTGGACAATAATTTTCATCAAGACTCAAGTTATTATGGAATCCATCTTTACCATAAGGAAAAAGAAGTGGGAAATGCAACACTATAAATTTTGGTTGTAATTTAGAAATTTATTAAAGAGAATCGGAGTGGCAATCAATGATGATATTGTGTTTAGAGAATAAATCACCAATATCACTAACAACTAAGCCACCAATATTAGCTAACATGGGATCATCATATTATCTTACATCATTCAGCTTTTAACCAAATAGTCACAACTTATAATTACAATTATCACTATATGAAGATTACTATCTCTAGTAAATCGAAATAACTTAACCAACTCATTTGTTGAATTAAGCATTTCAATTAGGCATTTGACAATATGCTCACACCCTTCTCCATCAAATGTAGTGAGCCTATTAAAAATCTCATTTATTGTGTTGACATTTATGAAGAATACCAAGCAAGTTTTGACATTTTAACCTTGGTTAAATTGGGTTATTTTTTTATTTTATTTTCTAAAATGTTATCTTGGTGTCATGATCGAAGTCACAAGTCCTTCAATATTGGATTTATTTTTAATTGGATTGTCCTCATCCCATGACCCAAGTCACGAGTTTATCGGGTTAACCCAATTGACTCATTTTTTTTTAATTGACTTTTTCCCCTCAATTTCATCATTTAATAATATGTTTGATCGAAAATTAGGTTTCATGATTTATTTTAATTTTATTTTTATTATGTTATCTTAAACTCATGACCCAAGAATAATATTTAATAAGTTAATCCGGGTTGACTTGACTTTTTTTATGTTATTTTTTTAATTAAAAATTTTACAAATTTCATCGCTTAATATTACATCTAATAGAGACAATTAAGAATTAAGCTTCATAGACAATATCAATATGACTTTGCAATTTTTTCGACAACTACAAAACATATTTTAGAAAAAAGATTTGATTCTTTCAAGCAAAAAAATTTGCGAAGTGTTGAAAGCTTAAAAATGACAGCAACATCCTCTGCCTTTAATTTCATGCTATTCATTCGAATTGATGGACAACATTTATTATTGTTTCTTCACTTATACAAAACTCTCTTGCTGTTATTGCAAGCACAATATAAAATTGTTCTTACATGTCCTTTCTGTGATTTCAAATGCAATAATACAATCTATAGGAGAATATCCAATAAGTTAACATGTGTCCTAAAACTGAACCACATAACGTTGTAGCTGTCGTAACCAGTTAAGATTTCATAATTTTTTTGGGACTGTGATAACGGCTGTGGTTTAAAGTGTTTTTTATTTAGAAATATATTAAAATAATAATTTTTTATTTTTAAAAAGTTATTTTTGAGATCAGCACATCAAAATGATCTAAAAACATAAAAAAATTATCAAAAAATATAATTAAATTTTTAAAAAATATAATTTCAACCACATTTCAAAACACGGTTTAGTATGAGACTATGAAAATTAAGGTGCGATTGAGGCAATGACATCCGATGTTGCCAATGATAACGGCAATAAACAATTTTTTTATGGTTATGAGTTTCATGGATGATTCATTGCCAATTAAATTATAAAAAATAACACAACATACTATGCACAAGTTTAGTTAGGAAAACCATATGCTTTTGGTTTCTAGTTTTTTCAGTCGTTTTTTCTATTAGTGAATACATGGTTTTTTTATAAAAAAAAATTGGACGGAAATATCATTCCATGTGTTATTTAGCTTTTAAATATGATCAACGAAATAATTAATCTTCTTCAATCACGTAAGTCTTTATTCTTATAATGTCTCTGCAATATCAACATTTTTCACACAATTAATTATGTTTAGTTTAAGTCTTTATTCATCAGCATAACTATTATGTTCTCATGCAATATTAAGTCTATCACACCTTTAGTTTCTATTACTTATTTAATATTGATTTGTAATTGTAACACCATCAAACATGTTATTTATTTTCAAGTTACTTTATAAGGTTATCTTCATTTTATTTTATAATAAAACATGTATCAAATTGATTGAATTAACCTAGTGATTCTTTTCTACTAACAAATTGAGATGAATTCAAAATTTAATGCATGCATCATTTTATATATATATACACACACACACACACACACTCTTGTAAGTAATATATAAATTTATATAATATAATAAATTTTATTTTCATAAACTACTAAGATAAAATCTTAAAATATTTCATGCATTACTTCTAACAAATCAATTTATCTTAGGTGAACTAGATTACTAATTTACTAATGCAAAAATCATTAACAAATTAATAAAAATTTCGTCAATTATGTTTTTTTAATATAATGTTCTATTCTCAGTATCTTGAGACTAAAAAATTTCTTCTTTCCTAATTAAACTAACAATGACCAGAATGTCATGATTAATGGTAGAATTACTTGTAATAGGCTATTTATTACATTTAATATGACTTCTGAAAAAATGACCTATTTAATGTAAATAAGGTCCTTTAATCTGTTTCTATTGATTAATTTTTTAAAAAGGTGTTTCTATTCATTAATTCTTTTTAAAGGTCTAAATGCAATAATATGACATAATTATTAGAAATTTTATATTTTATATTCTTTCTTTGAACAAGATTTGAAATATTAACAAAACAATTAAATAACATGGGACGAGTTTAACTATTCATATGAAAATTAAATCATGTTGATATATTTTTAATTGTTTTATAACATATGTGTCTCATAGCTCAAGAAGCTAACAATTGTCTATTATAATGAGTATGAGTTGAGGTTGCTTGCTACTTCGAGTATCGAGGGCCAATATTATTATCTTTTATGCAATAAATTACCTTTTATTTTTTTTTAAGAAAAAAAAAATGGATAACAAGTCAATTATCCCTTATAAAAAAAAATATACCGCGTAAATTTTTTTAATTTTATTATTAAATATTAAATATTTTATAAAATTTTATCATTTAATATTAACATTAATATACTATCTCTAATATCAACTGCTTAGGTCTAAAAAGTCCAATAAATTTACGTGAAATTAAGCTTTTCAACCAAGAATTAATATCCCTATCTATATAGATATTGATCGAATTAAAAAGAGATTTTGTTCATAAATGAAAACTGAACATAAAATACCCTTAATTATTTATATTCATTGAAAATAACAGTGCACTTGAAGATCTCTTGGCACATTAATATGGTCATTTAAGACACGTATTTACATATAATAAAAGTCTATATATAAAAAAAAGAATAATAATAAATCTTATAAATTGATAAAAACAAGTACCAACCTGATGATATGTAAGGTGTAATTATGACTTGTTACATAAATAATAAAAAATAATTGCATTAAATGCTATTGGAGTTGGCAAACCCCTTTGGTGTATTTATTTTTCTTGTATCATTAAATTACTTTATTTTTTAATTTCCTCAACTCTAACCATTTAGCCATTCCTTTTCGTGTCAAAATGTAAAAGCAGTTTTAAAAATTTAATTTTCCATACACTTAATTAACGTAACTTTCTTTTCTAAAATTTCTGTTGTGAATGAGAAATTTACATTGTTTAATTATTATTATTTTTTAAAGAAGTTTCTTTCATGTAATTTCTATATTTTTTGCTCACGCTCTAGTTGTCTATCTTGAATTTACGCGCCTGTATTGAGAATGTTCCTTGCATTGCATGTGGACTCCATTTTATAGGATTGTTTTTAAAGATGATACAGGATCTTGTTGCAATTGTAGGCTAGAAAGCTTTCACGTGAAGAATTCCTAGTTCTTAAACCATGTGATCACTTCCACCTGTCACGATAGTTGTGGTTTTTTAAAAATATATTAAAATAATATTTTTTATTTTTAAAATTAATAAATTAAAACAATTCAAAAGCATAAAAAATTAATTTTTTAAAAAAATATTATTCAACCATATTCTCAAATATATTATTCGATTATAACTGTTCATTGCCAAGTATATCTTGTCGAAATGCTTATTATGAAAGGAACATAAAAAAAATACTTATTATGCATCTATGTTAAGATTTGGTTAAACCAAACACACATTCATCAAAGGTAAAAATATATACAATTGATATAAGCAATCATTATCAAACATGAAAAGAAAAAAAATCATGAATACACTATAAATTTATTCAAAACAACATGCATATTAACATACATTTACTATTCGTTATTCTACAAAACAAATCAATAAATTGTTCGAACAACAAATAAATCATATATGGGACTAGAATTTACCTTTATGAGTCATTGGAGTCGGCTAAAGCATGAAAAAAATAATTCCGAGAAAATGGTAGAAACAACAAATGTACAATACGTGTATCAGTGACGGTTTGAGATGAGAGATCGGACACCGAGAAGGGGTTGTTTTTACAAGACAAAATTGGACTGTTATGTCTCCTATTTTTTCTTTCTCCTTGTGCTAGGGTTTTTGCTAGTATATTTTGCAAGAGTATCTTTCTTTCAATCTCTATGTGTGCGTTTTTTTTTTTGTCTAAATGTCTCTCTCTTTATTTATATTATTTGGGATCCTCTACAGAGTAGGAAAAATTAGACTAAAAAAATAATATTAGATAGTTATATTATTTCTTTCTGACTATTAATGTCTGATTAATTAATTTTATCTTTTTAACGTGTATGATATCTTCTAATAATTTTTCAATTGTTTGATCTCACATTAGTCCCTTTATTCTCTCTTTCTTCTCCGTTCACTTCCTAAACTAGTTATTCTTCTTCTTTTTTATTATTTATTTTGAAAACATATTTAAAAATACATGGAAAAATTAGGGGGTAAAAAATAGGTTATGAAAATTGTCGTGCTGGAAAAATTAGAGGTAAAAATGAGTTATGACAATCATCATGATATTTACGAGTTAATGTTTTATATATAGAATTTATTTTTTTTATTAAGTATAAGATATGTCCACAATACACTTATATATAAAAAAATATATATTGTTATTTAAAATTTAAATATGATAGGATAATATGAGCAAATCCTTATACCATCTTAATCAACACCTCGAAAAATTATGATAATGGTTCTAAAAAAAACATTGATGAATTTTCAAGTCATTAGTTTGATAGAAATGAAGAAAAATGAATTAACGAATGCTTCAAGTTAGACATAAAAAATTATATAGAAAAAATATAGAAATGTAAAATAAATTTATCTCTATAATATTTTTTAAATAAATTTTTTAACTTTCAAACATGAAGTACAAAGAAACATATTTCATCTACCCTTGTTATCATTTTTTTTTAATCTTGTAGTAAACAAACATCACCTTAATAATTGTGCACTATTGTATCCAATTCATATCAAATATAGTTTTCTACTATCTTGAAACTATATGAAAATATATTAGAGTTCAATTTTATTCAATTAACTTTTTTAAGAGATAAAAAAAATTATACCTTCGATCAGTTTCTTAATATATTTTATTGTTCATATGAACAATAAAACACCTTAATATATTTCTTAAATCGTGTTATATCAATCTTGCATCGTAGTTGAGTTGGTTAGCGCTAGTGGACACAAATGTTATTTTCATAGTTTTGAAACCCGGTCCAGCCCGACGGGTCGACCCGGGGTTGGAACCGGGCCGGGTTGAAGAAAAAATAAGAAAATAAAAAACACGGTGTGACCCGGTGACCCAATCAAAAACCCGGTTACAACTCGTTGATTTTTTTTGCTAAAAAAGATGTCGTTTTGATTTAAAAAAAATAATTGACCCAGGCAACCCGGTCAAAACCCAGAACCCGGGCCTTGGACCGGGCTGGGTCTAAAAACTATAATTATCTCAATTGTGACAGATAACATGCCATTTGTTACTTTTTTATATATATAAAAATAAGGGGCGGACAACATAAATGAAGCCCCGCCTAGTCTTTTTTTATTTTTGTTTTAATTTTTTTCATTTGTTTTCTTTGGGTTTTTTTTCACTCCAACAAAAATTTACTAGATTCATTTCGTTTACTCTTTATTTTTAACATGATTTTTAAATACGATTATAATTTTTATTTGAATTCTAATGAAAGATCATTTATTACTTTTTTTTTAATTAGGGGCGGATGATATAAATGAAGCGGGTCAGGCGAGCAGGCACGACCCTTTTCTACTTTTTCATTTTTCTTTTGTTTTCTTTGGGTTTTTTTTTATCACCCTAATAAAAAAAATTCAGATTTACAAACTCTTTATTTTTAACACGATTCTTAAAATTATTATAAATTTTTATTTGAATTCTTTTTTTTTCAATTGTTATGTATATGATACAATAATAATAATAATAATAAATTATTTATGAAAATTTGATTCTATTTTTTTAAAAAAAAATTAATAGATTTTAAATATGATTTTATCATATTTATAATTTAAAAAAACATTATATTAAAACTAATATATTTAAATTCCATGAGTTGTCTTATTCGTAGGTTTTTCAATAATTGGCAAGGATGGGATCATGAATCATCTTGATATGGAAAAACAATCATTAAATTGTCAAGGCAATTCCACGTCCAACTTGTAGATTCAAATCGATGATGATATTTCAAAGATCATATCAAGCTCTAGTTTAAAACTTCTCAAAATAAGCCGAGTGGGATATGCTTACAAGGTTACCACTTAATAATTTCATACAAGGTTGGTAACTCAATCATAAGCTAGTTTTCACTCATTTTATTACATCCTTAATAATGTGAATTACTTTATTTTTAATAACTTAGAAAAAATTGTCACAATCTCCTTATTAAAGTCTGTTTAGAAATATGGTTGCGGTTGTTTTTTAAAGTGTTTTTCATACCAAAATGCATTAAAATGATGTTTTTTCATTTTTAAAAAATTATTTTTGATATCAGCGCATCAAAACGATTCAAAATATATAAAAATAATTAATTTTTAGCAAAAAAAATTTAAAATTTTTTAAAAACACGAGTACAACCGCGTTTCCAAATGCTCGCTTAGTTGAAAATTTCTTATCCAACTTATCAAAATGGACATATTCAATTTTGTGGTCTCTATTATTTGAACTCTTGAAAATAAAAAATAATAATATTTTTTTTGTTTATTTTAACATAGTAATTTATCTTTGAGATAATTAAAAATGTAAATTTATTGCCACCATGCATAATTAGTTTGAAAATACCGTACTTCAATTTTTTTTTAATAAAAACGTTTTGAACATATTTATGCATAATCATTGTCTTGCACACTAGAGCAATGAGTGATCAAGCAGCAGGAAATTTGATTTTGATGCTCTTTGTATGGGTTGAGAGCAATTGCACGCGCTATTTACAACGCGTGGTTGACACAAGCTCAATAATAGAAGAGTTTTACACTAAGAAGCCATTAAGCCAGGAGCACGTGGGTAGGTCCCATTTGTCACCACCGTACCAATCAGCATCAGCACGTGGCACCTCCCTAGCCTATCAAAGCATCTATCTGTCCATACACGTGTCATCATATCACAACCTGCAAAAGAAGATAATCCATCCATTCCATGACACGAGTCTTCTGCCAATGGTATCTTTTATACTGGAGCACGCACAAGGAGCACGGTTGCCTGGCATGTTTTGCCCTAATGGGAAAGGAAAAGGAAAATCTTTCTTCGAGTCCAAAATTCCTTTCCCTAAGAAAAGTTTTACATCATTAAGATTAAGATTTTTTTTTAATTATATGATTTAATTTGTTTTTTTAATTATTTTTTATCTTAATAAAAATTAAATTAATATTTTTTAAAGTAATCTGTTTTTATAATTCTGACATACTAATATAAAAAAATAAAAAAATATTAATTTTATGTGTTTTTAATTATAAAATATTTTTATAAAATATATTACACCTTGTTATTGAAAACACACTAAATACATAGTGAGGTAAGAGGAATGTATGCATGGCTCCTTCATTGTTATGTTTATGAACAAGTATGATTGTTTGAGACATGGAGACAAAGATGGAGATGTTTATGTGTTGGCTCTTTCGATACACTACAATATGTTGATTATTTTTATAATATTGTGTTTTTTTTTTTTTTGTTGGTATGGCTATAAATGATATTGTTAATGATAATTTATAAAAAATTAAAAGATATGGCCAAAACATTGTACATATGTGCACTATTCACCATCTCATATCTCCATGTAGATCTACTATTTAAAATTTTATATTTTTTGAATTTAATCCTTAATTTTTTTTTGCATGATTGTATTCTTTTAGGGCCAAATTCAAGGACAATTAAATTAGATTTATAAACTAAAAATAAAATTAATAGACAAGGGACCAAAATATAAAAAAAATTAAAAAATAGGTAACGGTTTCAAAGTTCACACAAAAAGTTTAATTTAGTCCTCAAAATTTACAAATTATACATACACGGTGCCTCAATATTTTCTCAATTCAATTTTGGAACAAAGTTCATTTTTGTTATTTTCTAGTCGAGAGACGAGAGATAAATCGCTGAATTCTGGTGGTAGAAAAAGAGAAAATATTGTTGGCACCGATTAAGGCTATCAAAATAGTCAATTTTTATGTCAAATGATTTTATATGATGAGAGGAGTTCAACATATGTGTTTTTATTTACCTTGAAAGTGCCTAAAAAAACAAATCTGACACTAAGAAGATTTTTATTTTCAGGTTTTAGGATGCTTTCATGGGTTTTTTAAGGTTATGGATGGATTTATCAAGATTTCTAAGATGTTTTCTAGGTGTTCTAGATCAAAAATAAGTTTTTAGATATAAAATATTGAACCTTGATTTTACGGCCACTATAGTGGCTGGAATTTGGGTTAAGTCAGGTGACGCATCGTCTAACTTATTTTTTTCCAAAAGACATTGAGGTGGACTACATGTCATCTGTTGCATTTATATTTTTTTTTAAAATGGACCAGACGCTGGCTTGACTTGCCAAACCTAGTGGCGTCTGGCCTCTTTCTTTTTCTTTTTTTGTAATTTTGGCTGTAAAAAAAACCATGTTTTTTTTTTTACATGTTTTTTTAAATATATATTTTTAATTTATATTTAAAGTAATATCCCTTCTCTCTAACTTTTTATTTTTGTATTTAGTATTTTTTAAAAATAATGGTTGTTTTTTTAAGTATTTTGTATGTATTTAGTTTTTGAATAGATTTTTCAAATTCATCTATATTTTTTTTATGTTTTATACAATTGAACTTTGTTTTTATAAATAAAAAATATTTATTTTTAGATAGTATTTCTAATAAGCGCAACGTTATGATATATATTTTTTCCTTTGAATTTATTCAATCAATTTTATGTGCGTGTCTACTTCCACTATCATTTGATTAAATAATAAAATAATTTAATAAGTAGTGTCATTAAATACAATCGAGTAAACATATCGTGTTGCGATATTAAGTATTTTGATCCACATCTGTCTTTCGACTTTTTCATACATGTATTTAGTTATTGTTAATGACTTTTTTTTTTGTTGACACAAATAATTCTTGATTTATGTAATTAGATGCGTGCATAAGCTTTTCAATTTATACTTGATATTTTTATGTAAAAAAACATGTTGAAAAACTTAAATGTTAATTTTTTTTGTTAGAAAAAAAAATATTTGGCCCATAACAAAGCGCGAGTTAAATAGCTAATGGAGCTATATATATATATATATATATATATATATAGACACACACATACACTAGATTGGAGGAAAAGCTAAGTATAATCATGAGTGTGGTTGCGGTTATTTTTCAAAATGTTTTTTACTCATAAATACATCACAATAATATTTTTTTATTTTTTAAAAATTATTTTTTGATATCACCATATGAAAATAATTCAAAAACAAAAAAATATTAATTTTAAACAAAAAAAATTTTAATTTTTTTTTGGAAACACGAGTTAGACCGTATTCCCAAACAATTTCTAAAATTTATTCATAGAAGATAAATTGGGCAATTGATACAAAATAAAAATAAAAATATTAGGGAATCGACATTTGATTTAAATTGATCATACAATTTAATTATGTCGTGCTTAGTAAAAATATTGGCGAATTGACATTTAATAAATATCATGATTTTAAAAAGCAAAATGGTAAAACTGTGTTATTTAACTAAATTCACTCCCATTTTATGGCATGTACTTAATCCAATCTAAAATCTCTCTTTCGAGTGAATTTGGTGAGAACCATCATAAGTCACGAGCTCTATAATTGCAAAATAATTAAAATTGAATCGATTGTCTTTGGTTCCCAAAGGGATATTCCTCCAATTAAGATCGAGTTTTTTTTATTAAAATATCTTCACGGGTGAAGATTTAGGGATACGAGAGAGCTATCTTAATTATAATTAGCATTATGTTTTAATTAGCATTTTCTTGATACCTTAATATTAAAAATTAAAAATATATTATTTTAAAGTATAACTGAGTAAAATATATTTTAAAAATTAACTCTTAATACTCCTCAATACAAATAAAAAATAATTCTAACAGAAAAAAATATAAATATAAGTTTAATTTTTTATTTGGATTTGACAATCTCCCCTGAAAAGAGTTTTTGCTACTAACAGTGTATGGTATGGTGGTGGGAAAATGCTTTTAAATTTTTTTTTAAAATTTTTAATTTTTAATTTTGTTTTAAATTAATATATTTTTAAATCATTTTGATATGTTGATGTTAAGAATAATTTTTTTAAATAAAAAAAATTATTTTAATATATTTTAAAATAAAAAATAATTTAAAAAATAATTACTATCACATTTTTAAGCCTCGTGATACCGTCTCACCAAGAAGATGAGAAGATCTCAAACTGTCAACATTGATTTGGAGCTGACAATCATTGCTGGAATGCAATAAAAACTGGCATATGAATATGTAGAGCTGAAAAGGGACATTCAGCCCTTCCCCACATTTATATGCCATGCTGCTAATATTTGTCACGTACAGATTTGATTTAGGACATGAGTTTTCTATTCTATTGCTCTCCCAGCCACAATTCATGGAAATCTATCTCATTGTCTTCAAAAAAGAAAGGAGGGCACGCCCAATGATTTCACTTCAGGTGCCCTGTCAATTATAGTACCAGCTATGGATGAAGAGCTGAATCTTGCACAAAGATAGCTTTGAATATTTGCCATCATATATGATATTGTGCTTAAGATATATACATGGATCATTTAACTTCAAAGAATGGTAAAAGCAATGGAAATTGCATCAAATGATTACCATCTCAAAAATCTCAGTATCATTAAAAGATTAGATGATCGTTAATTTAAGAATTCGTAAAATTAGTTGAAACACGCGTTAGCGACTTGAACATATATTAATATAATAAAAATAATAAACACTATATGTGCAAATAGTGAGTTGCAACACATCATCAGAGAGAAACAAAACTTTCTATGTATATTATTTATTAATATAGATATTTAGATCAGTTTATACATACTTAATAATCTTATAACTTCTAAAATTAATATTATATAAGTTTTAATAACCTGATTATCATTATTATTTAGCCTGATACTACAAGGCGTTAAATTCAAGATCAGAAATCGAAGATTATAATGTCTTGGACACGCATTTAAATCGTACCAGAGACTTTACAGGCAGTTTCAAGAGAACATCATTCTTGATTTCAGATGGGAGTTTAGGCAACCTACGCATGGTTACTTCTGTCTTGTTTGTTGTTTTCATTCTATGCTGTCCAATGTAGGCAACCTCAAATAAATATCCATCAGCAAGAACCTGCATCTCTTCCACTTTCTATGCGAATTGCATTTTTTATGCTTGGAGATTCCTACCTAGCGAATGACACTGGTGATTGGTTGGAATTGGTTATAAATTATAAGCTAGTCAAATCTGAAGCACGTAACTAGTCATTCACTTGAATAAGATATCTACCAAATTGGCTTTAATAATTTATGTTTCTTCAAACAACTTGACACCATAGGTTCTCAAAGTCAACCCATGAAGTCAGGCTAGGTTTAACAGTTATTGTTTCAAATTTCATGGGCCCAGGCTATGTTTTGATCTGGTTTGACTATTGGTGCTTAGTTGAGAGTATCTTGAACTCAAATTATTTGGAATTCTTGAAATATTACATACAAATTAACACAGAAAAATCTAGTAAGAAAAAAAACATGATAGACTTATGGCCACATGGAAAGGAGGATACGACTCACCTTCTGTCCTTGGAGCCTTGAATTATTTTTCAAGGTCAAGACCTCTACTTTAGCTCTATAATTAGAACTGTTGTTAGTATAAGCAGAGATGGAACTCCTTACTATTTGTAATCATCAAGCCGTAAATCATAACCACATCTAGAAGTTTTCCATTAGGCACGGGCAATTCCTTGGAGTCTCTTGTAGCTAGATTCCATACAATGGTGTGGTTTTCAGAGTCAAAGACTGCACAAACCAAGCCAGTACAAGATCCCACGATTTCAAACTCAGATTCAAGATTCCTCCCAGGAATATTGCCGAGCTGGGTTGTCACGAGATTGTCATCACCATCAGAATATGCTTCAGGGTCTATAAATAGGAAGGGAGAGTTGAAGAGAGGGATTCTATGGTGGTTAACATTGCTATCTTGCTTTGAACGTTTGAGGTGGATCTTGGCAAATTCACTGGAGATTCGAGATGTCATGGCTTGGATACACACTTGAAACGAACCAAACACTTGACAGGTGATATCTCTCCAAAATTCGACTAGTTTGGGAATATTATTTTGGACCAGATAATCAATCATTAATTAATCTTAACAATTTTTTTTAATTAAAATAATTAATAGTTTATACTTGGTGCTTAGCTAGCTAAAACTCCTTATAATTAGCATCTATATAAAAAATTTAATGGAGATTTGAATTTTCTAATATTTAAATAAATATTTTTTAAAAAATAAAAATAAAAAATATAAAAATATTCTATAAAAAATACTCTAAAATATAAATACAATAAAAAATTAAAGATTATAAGTGATATATTTATATATAGACATAATTTATGCAAAGCTATCTTATTTTCTTAAAAAAAGAAGAAAGGAGGACACGTCAAATGATTCACTTCCGGTGCTCTGTCAATTATAGTACCAGCTATGGACTGAAGAGTTGAATCTTGCACAAAGATAACTTTGAATATTTGCCATCATATATGATGTGCTTGAGATATATATAGAAATTGCATCAAATCATTACCATTTCAAAAGTTTCACGTCTTTTTAGCTCTTATTTTATATATAAAAAAATTGATCACAACAATAGTTATGTGTTGTTGAAAGTTAAAATTAAAGAAGAACAAAAAAAAACTGACTAAATAAAAAATTGAAAAAACTAATAGAATAAACAGATGAAAAGCCTAAGAAAAAAATCAGTTCAGTTCGATTTTAATTTTTAAAATTTTAAAATGATTGAACTGGATTAAACCAAACTGGTTAAACCAACATTTAAACCCACTATTAAAAAAAAAAAACCCTAAAACTAAACTTTACACACTCTCATGTATTAGCCGCCCCGCTCTCCCCCAAATATCTTCCGAGTTGCTCCTCTCTCACACCACTTTTCTTTTCTAATTCTCTCATTGTTCTTATGTTTGGTAGTGTGGTAACGGCTGCTTTTCAAATAACTTTTCATGTCGAAATACATGCCAATGATGTTTTTTCATTTTTTAAAAATCATTTTTGACATCAACACATCAAAACGATCCAAAACATACAAACCATATTAAATTTTAGCTAAAAAACTTTAAATTTTTAAAAAATACAATTTACACTGCGTTTCCAAACGCTTTCTCTCTTGAACAAACCCAAGCCTTAAACAAATTATTACCAGAACTTTCAACACTGGCATCTATATCTGACCCTAAATTTTCAATCTTTCCCTCCTTCTTACTCTATTTATCTCTGACACGTGAACACTTCACTATTATTATTTTTAAACAATAGCTTGCCATTCACATAAAATAAAATTGGATTATTTCAGTTTTTTTAATTTTTTTTTCTTAATTAATAAAAAAATTTTCAATTTGAATCAATTTTGATTTTAAATTAAAAAAAATAAAAATTCAGTTTAGTTAATTTTTTTAAAATAAAAATTAAATCGAATCAAATAAAAAATATTCACCCTTAGTTGAATAAAGAAGCAATTAGGGATAAAAAATAAACAGTTAAAAACTATTTTGGGCAGCTGCCTCGTTGTATTATCCCTTCACTTGTTTTCTCAATGCAAAATAATGGGGTATATAACCCAAACATGAGCAAAATTGAATTGAATATCACCATTCTTTATAACCTACAGTTGTTGAATCCCATAGTTAGCTTCAGGTAATGGGTCGCTGCTGAACCTGAGTAGTCTAGTTAGTCCAAGAAGCCTTGTTGTTGTATTCCTTCATAATCCAGGCCTAATTTCAAGTCTGCACTCAAGTCAACGTGGTCAATTAGATCTGGCAATGGTACCGTCTTTAGGAGTTTTTCCTTTACCAAAATCAAATGAAACCAGTACACACATTTTACTTTCACCATTTTCCCTTTTTACAAGCCAATGCAAAACCTCATCTGCTAACGTTCCGGCACCCTCTGAGAGAAAACTATAATGGAGATCTTCTAATGGAGTCCACGTTACTTTTAAAGGTATAGACCTCCACTTTAGCCATCACTAAAGACATGAAAAATATTTATGTCCTTTTGGTTTTAAACATTCAAAAACATATAATAAGAAAATTAAGGGTGAGTAAAAAAACTGAAAAACCAATTAAACCAAGAAAACCGGAAAAAAAATAACCAAAAAAACCGAACCGTGAAAAAAACCGATTAAACCAATTAAAATGTTGAAAAAACCGACTGGTTCGGTTTGGGTTTTATAAGCCTGAAACCAAAAAAACCAAACCGAATTGAACCGAACCCAAATCGGAAAAAACCCATCCAAACCAGAAAAAATTGAGCCAAACCGGTTTGAACTGATTTTTGTCTTAAAAAACCGAACCGCAACCGGTCGGTTTGAACCGATTTCGGTTTTTTTAAAAAAAATAATTCGGTTTGGTTACTTTTTTTTGATAAAAACCGAACCGAAAATGATCACCCCTAAAGAAAATACAAGCACACACACCCATCTTTTTTACTAATTTAACTCGTACACCCGTACAATTATAAATATTTACACAACATTGTAATTACCACAAATCATAACAAAAGACATAAAAAATTATCTAAAACCTAAAATGGACCTTCTGAAGGCTAAGGATAGCTTGGAGAGGTGGCTGGAATAGTGGTGGCGTGTGGATCCACGCGCTGTCATTGATTGAAGGGCAAAAACTAATGGATCTGATTCTCTTTAGTCTCATCTTCACTCTAACACCGGCGATGCTCCTTCACACTCTTTGAAGAAAGAGATATACCCTTTCAAAGCTCTGGTCCCCTCTCTCCCTCCCTCCCTCCCTCTCTCCACCAGTTCATCGGTGTCTTTCTCTGTGCTGTAGTTAATGACTAGGCTCGAGGTTGTCGGTGGCCGCGATGGACGTTGTAGGAAGAGGTGTTGGTGTGTTGTAGGTCGTTGATTTGAAATGAAGAATAGTCGTCGGTGGATGAATTTGCTGCCAGATTAAGGGGAATTGTTGGCATCAGTAGAGAAAATGTTTGTTGGTGGTTTTTTTTTTTGTTGGTCTCTCTAACTAATTCCCTCCTTTTCTTTTGTGTGTAGTATAACCATATATTTATAGGTAAATAAATTTCTTTGGCTTGAAAGCAAAGCAAACCAAGATTAACCATTTGATTTCAAGAATAAATCTCAACTATTCATTTAATAACTTGGAGGCAAAGCAAAGAAAAATAAACCCTTGGATTAAAAGAATGATTGCTTGGTGAGAGGATTTTCAATTTTTAAATTGGTCTTTCTTTTCTTTTTAAATTCTTTGGAAAAGACGCTGCAAACAATGCAAATACGTCAAAACATATTTTTGGGTTTTTTGTTTGTGTTATTTGCTATTTTTGGATTTTTTTCAAAAATTTATCAAAAATTAGGTAGCAGCATTATTTTTTTCTCTATCCTAATTTTAACATTCAATATTAAATATATTGGAAGAGGGGTTTAATATTTTCTTTTTCTATGAATATATGTCGATCTTAATTCTTATGATCCAGATAACAATTTTAACAAGTTAACCCGAGTTGATTCAGATCAATTGTTTTTTGGGATGCTTTTTTCTAATTGATTTTATTTTCAATTTCATCCTTAAAATTGAGTTTGTTGGAAATTGGATTTCGTAATTTTTTATTTTCTCTTTTTATAGGGTTATCTCAATGTCATTGCCCAGATTCATTTTGTTGTGTCCTTTTTTAATTTAGCTTCATAGTTTTTTTTTTTTTACTTTCTACAGGGTTATCATGATTTCATGACTTGAGTTGCGGATTTGACAGGTTAACTCGGGTTGCTCGATTCAGTTTTTAATTGATTTTTTTTTCAATTTCACCTTCCAACAACTAGGTCTTTTTTTTATTTAGTTTTTTTTTCAATTCATTATTTAATATTAGGTTGTGTGAGAATTTGAATTCGTGATTTTTTTAATTTTCTTTATGTAGAGTTATCTGGTCTTATAAATTTAGTTTTTTTTTTCTTGATTTCAACCTTCAACATTGGATATGTTGAAAATGGAGTTTTGTAATTATTTTTATTTATGTTTTATGAAGTTATCATGGTCTCATGATCTACGTTACGAGTTTCATAGGCTAGTCCAGGTTGCTTGGGGGGTTTTTTTTATCATTTTTATCATTTTTTTATTTCATCCTTTAACATTGAGTTGATTGTAATTTGATCTTCATAATTTTTTTTATTGTTTTCCATGGAGTTATCTTGATTTCATAACCCAGGTTGTTGGTTTGGTTTGACAAGTTAACCCGGGTTAACCTAGGTAGGTTTTTTTGTTCCTTTTCAAATTTAATTTTTTTTTTCAATTTTTTCCCTCAACATTAGATTGATTAGGAATTGACATTTATAATTATTTTGATTTTTTTATAGGGTTACTAGGTTTCATGACCAAAATTAAAGATTTAACAGGTTAACCCAAATCAATCCAATCTATTTTCATCTTAATATTTAATAACAAATATCATCCAATATATTACAGTATCAATATTTTCTTAAAAAAATAATTCAATATACATGATATTTTAAATTCATGATTAATTATTTTATATAAAATATTAGTAACACTTGAGTATTATATAATAATAATAATAATAATAATAATAATAATAATAATAATCTAATAATCTCATCCGCAACATAATACATGCGCAAAAAATCAAGTTGAGAAGCTAAGGACTGTCTAATTGGCCACTAAACTGAATTAATTAACTATAACTAAAAAGGATCAGTGTTTCACTGAAGCGCAGGCTATTGTTCACTGTGAGTGAATTCACTGTGGATTGCACTGTTCTGCACTGTGGATGCATTGTGAGGGCTTTCACTGTGGATCGCACTATTGGTTGGAGCTAAGCCTATGGGTGAGCACTCTCAGCACACACGTGGCGCTTGGGCTCTACTTATGGGTTGGGCACACCCCTAGCGCATACGTGGCACTTGGGCTCTACCTATGGGTTAGGCACTCCCCAACGCACACGTGGTACACCCCCAGCGCATGCGTGGTGCTTAGGCTCTGCCTATGGGTTGGGCACTCCCAGCGCACATGTGGCATTTGGGCTCTGCGTATGGGTTGGGCATACCCGCGCACACATGACGCTTGGGCTTTGCCTATGGGTTGGGGACAAGTGGCGCTTGGGTCATGGCTAAGCACTCAAGGAAATAGGTTTGGCGTCAGGATCCAAGATCAATAGGTCAAGTATAAGGACCCAATTTTATTGGGTCCTTCATCAAGACTCAATGTTCATAGGTCTTGAGTTTCTAAATATTATTATTTCTTTTTGAAATAGTATTATTTATATTATAATTAATATTATTAATAAAATAATTAATAAATTTAAAAGAAAATATTATTATTTATATTATAATTTTTTATGACATTTAAAAAAAATAAAGAGTGAGCCCGTGGCGTAGTATTATTAAAAATACTCAACAATTTTAAGTAATGATATAAAAATATTATAATTTGGGTTGTCAATATTATTATTTTTCTTAGAATACAAAGTATTCATCTCAAAGATATTATTTTTTTTTATAAGAATTCAAAGTTTTAATATAAAAAATATTATTATTTATGTTCTAAATATTCTTGGAATTAAAAATAGTATTATTTGTGTTATAAATATTATTATTTTTACTATAATCAAAATAATATGCTGATATCAAAAATAATTTTTTTTTAAATATTATTTTAATATTTTTTGAGTGAAAAGCACTTTGAAAAACAACAATAATCACACTCCCAAATACACCGTAGTACCCAAAAACAAAAACCCTTCAAACCCTTCAAGATGCCACATCAAATTTCGAATTTATTTATTGCAGTATCACACCAGCTGCGTGCATCAATAATTAATAAGCATCCCTCATGCTAAGAAACTAGATATAGAGCAAGCAGAACAATCTTTACTGGAAAGTAGAAACCAGAAAGGAAAGAAATTCTTAAACTCCAGAGATAATATCTATTTAGATATATTTTAAAATTCAATAATTCTTAAAAACCATTATGAAATAAGAATTATTTAAATAGGTGCTAGATAGACCTAACTTGAAATGGAAAAAAAATCATACAATAACAAGGAAAATAAAAATAAAAAATCTAAAAATAGATCAAATTCCGAAACAATATTTTTTAGGCCTAATTTGGGTATAATTCTGAACTCCGCTAGTTACAAAATCTCAAAAAGCTCCTTTTTTTTCATAGGTTTCAGGCTTGTAGAACACATTCACACAATTTTAAAGAGATTAAAACTTGCTGTAATGTATGAGCTGTGTATGTTTACACTTACGTATCTGTTGTGTCTATACAAAAGGGAAGAAAGCACAAACTCTATCAAACTAACACTAAGAGATTAAAACTTTATCTGCTATCTCTTGGAAGAGAGTCCTTGGTGCTGCTGCAGCTGCTGGACAGTGTTGTTGTTTCAGCATGACAACGGGTTTGGTAGATATCTCCAGTAGTCATCATCAATCAGACCTCGAAGTGGCACCATCGCTGGGATTAATTCTCCTCTGCCAAATCAAATGAAACTATTGCTAACTTTTTACTTACACCATTTTCCTGTCTGACTAGCCAATGCAAAACCCCATTGATAATCTGCCCGGACAATCCATGACAACACTACAACGATGGCCTTGAATTGTTCTCCACATATTGCTTTTTAAGGCAAACACATCCGCTTTAGTTTCAGGCTTAGAGGCATCAGTAATGTTGGAGAAAGTAGAGATGGAACCTCTTAGTACTGTTCTGTAATCATCAAGCTGGAAATCATAACCAAATCCATTCAAGAACGTATCAGCTTCCAAATAATCCTACATGGCCAATTCCCTGGACTCTCTAGTTGATGGATTCCAAGCGTAGATGAGCAGATTACGAGCAAAATCCCAAGATTTCAATAAAAGAATATCGAGGTGATAACTTAACGGCCTAAAAAAACCTCAAATGCCCAAATATTAAAAAACATGGGTCCAGGTAATATATCTGAGCCAACTGCCCACGAGCTCATCATCCAAACTGAGCCAACAACACTGAGCTCAACTCTTGTCGGCAAGAATGGCAAAATATTATGACAATTTCAGATGCATTAAACATCGGGCAACCATTCAACATTCGTACTGCTATCTTTCCACGTATATCATTACCAACCCTAGAGGTAAGCAATGCTAGCAACTGTCCTAAATCCAAGAGGCTAAATAACATATTTACCCATAAGTTACTTAACATGGAAATTCTTTGAACTTTTAATGGTTTAAAGCAACAACAGCTATAATTTAGCAACTTTTAATGGTTTAACCTACCCAAACCAATAAAAAGGTGATTTCGCGTCTACAAGGGGCTACTATTGCTGTGAAAACTAGCGGCGGCCATGGAAGGGGAGAAAGGGGTTGTTCGTGCGATGGAAAATGGAGGAGAGGACAAAGCACACTGGAGCCCATAAATATATATTGGAACTTCTTCACCAATCTGAGGTGAAACATGACTCCAAACCATCAAAGATTTTGTTACCACAAACACAAGAACTCTCTTATCGAGATCCTTCGTCAAATATAATGAATGGTATTACGTCAACATATTGATAATGGAACAATATAATTGCATTCCAGAGACATGTAACGAGACTTTATTTTAAAATATATTTTTATATCGATTTGATATATTTTAAAAAAATAAGTTTAACAAAGTAGAATAAATAATTTTTCTCAATCAATAAACCTACTGCTAGGAACTGAATATATACTTTACATTACCAACTAAAATTATATAAGTACCACGCATATCACACTAGAAAAAACAAATTACTTGCTAAAACTATGCTTAATCAAAATTTAGTTAATGCGCACTTGAGCACTTGAGGTTGTGGCTTAGTAGGGGAAGAGACTTGTTTTCTTTCTCTGCACCTGGATTCGATCATTTCTGTGCATGCTTGTCACTTCCACGGTATTTTACATGTCCACTGGACTTGCAGGATGTTCAGTAGACCCGAAAATTAGTTGTAATATGCGTAAACTGATCCGGATATCCCGGATTATATATATATAAAAAAATTAGTTAATGCTGAAGTTATTATAATGTTTCCACAAGTTGACTTAATTACTTATGATTAAGTTTTTTTTTTAAAAAAAAAGTTAATTTTAATAATAATATACTAAAACAATTAAAATATAAATAAATAATTACTTAAAACTAAAAATTCAAAACTTTTTTAAAATCCCAAAAACCCCATCCATCTTAAACCCTAGCGACTATAATTCAGCAAGATATCGTTATAGTGCCGCTCATAATTCTGAATCTCTTAAACCCTAGCCGCTTCCCTTATTCACTCTCTCCCAATACTAAAACCCTTTGCCTCTTTTCTTCTTCCAAGGTATAATCTTTACCTTCTTTGCTTCAGCCCTAGTTTATATCTCAACTCTTTTTGTTTCCCTTTCTCCTTTGACAATGTTTTCTTGTATTTGACTGTTTGATGCTGGTGTTTTATGTAAAAAGTTATGTTTTTAATGATGTTTTTGGATCATGCATAGTTTGTTTTTTAGTAAAGTTTCGTTCTTTCTGTCTTATCTCTGATATTGTTTTGTTGTGTACTAAACTGGGTTTGTTGGGTTCTACTCTTAAAGGGTTTTGTTTTGAGATTTGGTTTGTGTATTTTTTGGTTTTGGGTTATGTTTTGTTTTCTACACTTAATTCTTTGTCTTTGCTTAAGCCTCAGTTTATAGATGAACTCTTTTTGTTTCCCTTTCTCTCGAGACTTTATTTTTCCTTGTACTTGAATGTTTGATGCTGGTGTTTTATTTGAAAAGTAATGTTTTTTTTATGATGTTTTATGGCTCATACATAGTTTGATTTTGTTTTAGTAAAGTTTTGTTCTTTCTGTCTTCAAGGATTTTGTTTTGAGATTTAGTTTGTGTGTTTTGGTTTTGGGTTATGTTTTGTTTGCCGCGTGATTGATTCTGTCTTGTTTATAAGATTTTTTCTCTTTTTGAATTGATTTTTTTTTTGATTAATGATAGCCTTTTAGAGTGTTTTATTTTATTTTAACCTGGGCTGCTTATGGAGTGTGAATGGTGTGGGTGGAGGCTCAGCTAATCTCTTAGAGTTTTGGTTTTCTGAGTGTTTTTTGTGTTCTGAATAATCCATTTAGTTCTTGTCAATGTTTTCGGTTTGTGTTTTTTTAATTTAAAGTTAGCTATTCTCTTAAGAAACAATGAAAATAAAAATTCGACATCATTATTTACTGTGGCTTTGAGATATTGCATGATTATGAATTGGCTTACTATGTTTTGAGCTTGTTTGGGTTACATATTGTTAATGCTTGATACTGATGCTGTGATATCCCTGTGGTTTAGTCCATAATTGAAATGGCATTCTTTAACAAGCTTGGGAGCCTAGCGAGGCAGTCAATTTTCCAGAAGGGGCAAGTTCCAATGGTGTCCATGTTGAACTCTATTCGCTGCATGTCTTCATCCAAGCTTTTCATTGGAGGTACTGATGAATAATTGCTGTTTGAATGCTACAAGTGGTATTGATGAATACATGATGTTTGGATGATACAAGTTCATGTGTGTTTTGCATTAATGCTCTGCTGTTGTCTATCTTGTCTGTGTTTTAGGGCTTCCATGGTCAACTGATGACCATACGCTTAAGGAAGCATTTTCTGGCTATGGGGAAGTGATAGAGGGTAAGTTTGAGCATGTGTAGTTGAACCAGTTATTTAGTAAGGTTTTCTTTTATTAAACCTCGTTCACAAACATGAGCACACTATTTTTCTCTTGCTGTAAAATGGTGACTGAGACTGGTGGATTAGCCATGTCAAAGTTTTCCTGATCTGATTCTGCTATGACAATTTCAGAAAGATATAAGTGTCATTTTAGTTGGATATTTAAAGTTTTAATGACAGTAATTGAGTTTAGTGTGGCTGCTGTTGCAAAACGTTCTTTACTTTGCTGGGTTCTGTTTTACAGCAAGGGTTATCATGGATAGAGAGACTGGAAGATCTCGTGGATTTGGGTTTGTTAGTTATGATAGCAGTGAATCTGCCAGTGAAGCACAATCAGCAATGGATGGCCAGGTCAGAAATAGAATGATTTTGAGGGAGTTGATTGCCCTGATTACTGAACTATGTATTGACTGATCATATGCTGATTTTGCAGGAGCTGGGTGGAAGAAATGTTCGCGTGTCCTTTGCTGAGGAAAGGAGCCGGCCACCACGATCTTACAATGACGATTACCAAGGGAATCGAGGTTATGATAATTGAAGTTGATGAACTACAGCTTTATGCGCTGCCAAGGCCCTAAATAGCCTTGCTGCTTTATCTAGTTGCTTCTAGCGGAGTAGAGATTGCATTTTTATTTTCTTGATCATTTTGAAGTAAATCCAAACTTTATCCATGTTTTGGGTCGATGATTACATTTACAGAAATAAAGTTTCGATGTACACTTAATATTCTTTATTAATCTCTAAAAAATCTGCTAAATTATAATTATTGTCAATATAGCTGCCATAACTACGACTTTTACCTTATGTGGAGAGGTTTGTTAAAGTGAGGCTGAAATGGCCTTCATCAGAAGGATCATACCAGGTAGAATTATCAGCCTTGTTTTGCTTTGACAGGGTTTATAGGCAATAGTTTAAAATGAAGCAAATAGAAGTAAGAATGTAACGTAGTATGTAAGCTGCACTACATGTAGGATTTTAAACTTATATATATATATATATAAGTGTGGTTTTTGGTATCATGATTTTTCTAAATTAATAAATGAAAAAAATATTGATTTTGCTAAATTAAAAAAATATATGAATCTAGGAGATGTTAATGCCAATTGGTTTCGTGTTCTTATTACTTGAAAATCCTACAAAGAAAAAGAAAAAGTGATGTATTTAAAAAGGTTTAAATTGTAAATAAATTATTCTTTTCTTTAATCCCTAAAAATACCTCAAATTAAGTTCATATAATCATATTTTATATTAATTGACCCAACCCACATGATCAGGGACACGATGAAAGTCAAATCTTTGATTATTGATGAAATTAAAAAAAAAAATATAAATTTAATATGATTAAAAGATTAAAAATCACTTTGTAATTTTACAAGACTAACATACCGTGGAGAATAATAGAGGAAAAGAGAAAATTTATTGCTGGAGCTTCACCGCGTCTCAGAGGATGACACGTTCTAACTCACCATGTAGAGAGTGGTATGAGGTTTTGGAAACCACCTTAAAAAGCAACTAACGACCACACTGCATGCACCACGAGAAGAGCATGGGTGTCAATCATTTTTTTTATTCATCAAAATACCAAAACATCTTTGATCCTATGCGATAACTCAAAGAAAAAAATGAGGTAGAAAACAAATAATATCCCTTGATTTTAGGAAAAAAAAAAACCCAAAGGACTGTGCAATAATAACACTTTATAAAAATTCCAAAACACTCCTAATTGTGTGTTAAAATTATGTGTTAAATCATTTGGTTTTTAAAAGGCAAAATAGTCATCTTAGTATGGATTGCAATGTTTACAACCCACCGTAAAAACACTAAGTATAATCAGTGTGATATATAATATTAATTAAATTAAATTTTTAACACATTTTATATGATTTGATATATATATATATAAAATATATTTTTGCATGTATGAATTTTAAATTTTAACAATTGATGATTTTTTTTTTTTAGCAATAAACCTACTGCTTGGAATGTAACATATAATTTTACATTATCAACACTAATTGTACAAGTACCATGCAAATCACACGGGAAAAAAAATTCATGCCAACACTATGTGTAATTAAAGATTAGTTAATGTACTGGTTAGGTATTGAGTTTACTTTTTAATAATTATGAGTTTAAGTCATTTTAAGATCACTGAAGATTTATATGGTTATTAACTTTAAAGTTCGTGAGATTAGTCGAAATACACGCAAGTTAGTCCGGACACCCACTTTAATAAAAAAAACATTAGTTAATACACATGTTATTGTTTTCATAAATTGCGCTTAAATAATTAGTTGTAGAAAGTGGTTATGTTTTTTTCTAGATATAAATATATTAGTATTATAATACGTAATTCTAAGTTAATTTAATGTATTATATAACAAGAGAAGAAATCAAACATTATAAATACATTTTTGATTTGCATAATTTTTTTTAATTAAGTAGTGAAAGAATGTTATCTACATTTAATAAAATAAATTAAAAATAATATATGAACCTATAAATTAAAAAAAAACAAATACTCAATAGAGACTTAAAATAAAAAAAAATGATGATTGAAATCGGTAAAAAGGGTTGAAACGAAATGCTGAAATTTTTATTAGGATATGAAAATTTGGTAAAAAGTTTTTTTTTTTTTTTGTTGAATTGAGTTAGGCCAAGAGGGCTGGATAGACCTAGCATTTATTTGGTAGGGATATTACGGGACATCAATATTTCGGTTAATAAAGAAGAAAATAAGACTAATTATTCAGCTCTCTCATCACATACACGAGAGGACAGATAACACACGTTTTGTACATTCTCCCTTTTCTGTTACTTGTATATTTAGCCTTCAGAATTAGCTGGAAGATTCTCTTTAAAAGTTTTTCACATTTCTCTTTCCAGGTAGTTAGACAATACAAAAACAGAATAGTCTGTGTATATATAAAGGCTCTCTCTGTAAAGGAAATACTAAGTGAAGAATTTCAACAAAGAGATACGGGGCCTTCACCCATCTCTTCCATGAGTTGATTGTTTTCTTTTTCAAGGTTTTGATAAATCTTACATGGTATCAGAGCTTCGGCTAATTATTCTCCCTTTTCCAATCAAACCATGGAAGAACAATCCCCATCTTCACAATCTACAAATACTCAAAACCCCAAACACGTTTCTCCTTATTTCAACTTCACAGATCCAAATAATCCATATCGTATAGAGAATGGTGACCACACATCCTTGGTTCTCGTCACTGAGCTACTCACTACTGAAAACTACATTACCTGGTCACGATCAATGCGTCGAGCACTTAGGGCGAGGAACAAACTTGGCTTCATTTCTGGGAACATTGTTAGGCCGACAAATGAGGAGGATCCTCTGTTTGAAATGTGGGAAAGGTGCAATGACATGGTGGTTTCTTGGATACAAAATGCAGTCAGCACAGATATCAAACATACTTTAGCTTTTGTGGATGATGCTCAAATGGTGTGGACAGAACTCAAAGATCGTTTCACTCAATAGAATGGTCATCGCATCTTCCAGCTCAGAAGAGATTTGGCCACCCTTCGACAGGACAGAGACTCTGTGAGTTCATATTTCGGTAATCTCAAAACTCTTTGGGATGAAATGATTGTTTATAATCCAATGCCATTATGCACATGTGGTCAGTTGAAAGTGTTGAATGAAAGGTATCAAAGAGATTATGTTATACAGTTTCTTATGGGTTTGAACGACCAATATACCAATGCTAGAGATCAAATCATGCTGATTGAGCCCCTTCCCAGCATTAACAAGGTGTTTTCCTTGATTCAACAACAAGAACAGCACCACCAACTTACTAATGACACTCCTTCTTGTGAATCTATGGCATTGGCTAGTAAGTTTGTTAATACTCCTTTCAAGACAATTAACAGAAATTTTACAAGCCACAAAAAGGAAAGACCATACTGTCAACATTGTCGCACACAAGGACACACACTTGAAAATTGCTATAAGGCTGGAAATGCTGAGCCTCCAGTGTGTTCTCACTGCAATGTAAGTGGTCACACAGTTGAGAAATGTTACAAGCTTCATGGGTATCCCCCGGGCCACAAGCTGTACAAGGGAAAAGTCGCAAGTTCATTTGTCAATCAAGCTATTCTGTCCACAAGTCCTAATAAAGAGGAGGTGAGTGAAGAGAAGATGGTTTTCACCAAGGAGCAATATCATCATCTCATGAGTCTTATCCAACCCAAAAGTCTGCTAACTGCAACCCCCACGGCAAATCCAACTCCATTCAATTCCAAAAACAGTGCCACACCTTCAAAGATGTCTGGTAAAATTATATTTCATAATGACATTTCTGCTGATTTTTTAAAGCCAAATAATGTTCCCTGGATCATTGACTCAGGGGCTACAGACCATATGGTGTGTAGTCATTCCTTTTTTACTTCTGACATTACAAAGGTATCTTATAGGGTAAGTTTGCCTAATGATACTTTCGTATCAGCCACACATCTTGGCAACATTCAACTTACTGATAAGATTGTCCTTCCTGATGTTTTATGCATTCCTTCATTCTCTTTCAATTTGATCTCTGTTAAAAGGCTTACTGAAAATTTGACTTGTTGTTTGGTTTTCATAAATGATACATGTTTTATACAGGACCTTTCCACCTGGACCACGATTGGAATTGCTGAAGTGAGAAATGGCTTGTATCATCTCCTTCCTAAAGCAGTCCCTCCTTCATCATTGACCGATCTTCTATCATGTTTGTCTCCAAATTTTCCTTCAGTTGCTATTTCTGTTAAAAGTAGTATGGATGTGAATGGTCTTTGGCATTGTCGCCTCGGTCATATGTCTGATTCACGGATGAAATTGATTAACGATCCTGTTGTAAGAGAGAACTTGCTTATAAATAAAACTTCTCCTTGTTGCATTTGTCCTCTTGCCAAACAACATAGACTTCCTTTTCCCAACAGCTCACACAAGTCTTCTAGTAATTTTGAATTAGTACACTGTGATATTTGGGGGCCATGTTCCACCAATGCTTATGATGGGTCCAGATATTTTTTGACCTTAGTAGATGATTTATCTAGAACAACTTGGGTTTATTTACTTCAAACCAAATCTGAAACAAGAAAGTGCATTAAATCTTTCTACCACCTTGTAGAGACACAATTCAACTGTAAAATCAAAAACATACGTAGTGATAATGGTATTGAGTTCAAGATGAGTGATTTTTACAATGAGAAAGGGATTATTCACCAACGAACTTGTGTCGAGACACCCCAACAAAATGGGATAGTTGAGAGAAAACACCAACACTTATTAAATGTCGCTCGTGCACTGTTTTTCCAATCTAATCTTCCCCTATCCTTTTGGAATGATTGTATCTTGACTGCAGTCTACCTTATCAACATAACACCTACCCCTATACTTAACAATCGAACTCCCTATGAAGTCCTTTTTAATGTTAAACCATATTATTCTCATTTAAAAATTTTTGGATGTCTTTGTTTTGCTACAACCATATCAAATGGGAGAAGGAAATTTGATCTGAGAGGCAGAAAGTGTGTTTTTCTGGGTTACCCTTTTGGAGTCAAGGGATATAAACTGATGGATTTGAATAGTAAGGTAGTTTTTCTTTCTAGGGATGTCCTCTTTCATGAAACACATTTTCCTTTCAAATCATCCCCTTCCACCAGTGAAGAACATTCACCTTTCCATTCGACACCAGCCATACAGTATTTTCCTTGTCCCAGTCCCCCATCTGACTTTAATTGTTCTCCACCAAATGTAGACAGCCTCTCTATTTCACCAAACATTCCATCTTCCTCCAGCAGTCCTGTTACCACTTCTAAGGATGTCAGTCTTGAAAACTCATATGTCTCCCATGATCCTATTGACTACGATACTCCTTCTCCTTCTCATCACATGACTCTTCGAAAATCCACTAGGAACAGGACTGCCCCTGCCTACTTGCAGGATTTTCACTGTCAACAAGCTGCACTCACTTCAGATTTCCAATCCATGGCACAGGTATCTTTTCCTTCTTCAAATTGTTCTTTTCCTTTGTCAAATTATCTTTCCTATGATCGTTTTTCACCACAGTTCCAAGCCTTTTCTTCTAATCTTTCTATCATGGTTGAGCCAACCTCGTATTCTACAGCAGTTAAAGATCTAGGTTGGTGTAAGGCAATGGATGCTGAATTGCAAGCCTTGGAAGAGAATCAGACTTGGATTCTCACTGATCTACCTCCTGGAAAAGACGTTGTGGCCTGTAAGTATGTCTACAAAATCAAGAGAAATTCAGATGGCAGTGTGGAAAGATTGAAGGCCAGATTGGTCGCAAAGGGGTATACTCAACAAGAAGGCATCGATTATCACGAGACTTTCTCTCCTGTAGCAAAGATGGTCACTGTGCGATGCCTTCTATCAGTTGCTGCTGTTCGAGGTTGGCATTTGCATCAATTTGACGTAAACAATGCCTTCCTGCATGGAGACCTAGAAGAAGAGATTTATATGAGAAAACCACCAGGGTACAATAAAGGAACAGCTGGACAGGTGTGTAAGCTCCTCAAAAGTCTGTATGGTTTGAAGCAGGCTAGCAGACAATGGTATGCCAAACTCACTTCGTGCTTGATCGACTTTGGTTTCACTCAATCGAAGGCTGATTACAGCTTGTTCACCATGTCCACTAGCACTTCTTTCACAGCCCTCCTTGTCTATGTCGATGACATAATTCTTGCCAGCAGTTCCATGACCAACATTATTGCAGTCAAGGATTGTTTGCATGACAAGTTTAAGATTAAGGACTTAGGTCTCTTGCGATTTTTTCTTGGCATAGAAGTGGCTAGATCACCCATGGGCATACACATCTGCCAACGAAAATATGCCCTTGATATTCTTGCTGATTCAGGGATTCTAGGCTGTAAACCAGTCAAGATTCCTATGGAACAGAATTCAAGACTAAGCAAGGATGCAGGCGACTATTTGGTTGATCCCTCCACATATCGACGACTCATTGGCAGATTACTTTATCTAACCATTACAAGACCTGACATTAGTTATCCCGTGCAGGTTCTGAGTCAGTTTATGGATAAACCTTCACAGTCTCATTTGACAGCTGCTCACAAAGTTTTGCGGTACATCAAATCTGCGCCTGGCCAAGGATTATTGTTATCCGCTTCTTCCAATTTAGAGTTAATTGCTTATTGTGATTCTGATTGGGCTTCATGCCCTGATACTTGTCGCTCAGTTACAGGGTACTGTGTTCTACTGGGACAGTCTCTTATTTCATGGAAATCAAAGAAGCAAAGCATAGTATCTCGGTCTTCTGCAGAGGCCGAATACCGGGCCATGGCTGCCACAGTCTCTGAACTCACTTGGCTTAGGTTTCTACTTACTGATCTGCATGTTGAGCACCCTCAGGCAGCCTCCCTTTACTGTGATAATCAAGCTGCACTCCATATTGCCTCAAATCCAGTTTTCCATGAACGTACGAAACACATTGAGCTTGATTGTCATCTCATCAGGGACAAAATTTTGGAAGGATTCATTGTCACTATGCACGTCCCCACTCATCTTCAACGAGCTGACCTCCTTACGAAGGCACTTCCCTCTTCTCTTCTGCAAACTCACTTACTCAAGCTGGGAATTGTCAACCTACATTCTCCATCTTGTAGGGGGGGTATTACGGGACATCAATATTTCGGTTAATAAAGAAGAAAATAAGACTAATTATTCAGCTCTCTCATCACATACACGAGAGGACAGATAACACACGTTTTGTACATTCTCCCTTTTCTGTTACTTGTATATTTAGCCTTCAGAATTAGCTGGAAGATTCTCTTTAAAAGTTTTTCACATTTCTCTTTCCAGGTAGTTAGACAATACAAAAACAGAATAGTCTGTGTATATATAAAGGCTCTCTCTGTAAAGGAAATACTAAGTGAAGAATTTCAACAAAGAGATACGGGGCCTTCACCCATCTCTTCCATGAGTTGATTGTTTTCTTTTTCAAGGTTTTGATAAGGCACCGCACCGCCAATGGTCATTGATATGCTGCCTTGCCTTGTCCGTCAACTCATCCCCGTGACACGTTGCCACTGTATCCACCGCCGATGTTAATCTAGCAGAAGCAATCAGAAATGGATTGAAAAACAAATTATTCCTCTACAGTTTCCATCCTACAATCCATCAAATTCACTATTATACACTCTCCGCTATGTTAATGACAATACCACCCTTGAAAAACATCTTAAACCCTATAACTTCGATTGTGTTTGATGTCGCGCTATAATTGTATTTTTAAAAGTTTTTAAAATTATTTTGTTTTAAATTAATTATTTCAATATACTGTTTTTAAAAATAATTTTGTTTTTTTTTTAATATTATTTTAATATATTTATTAAAAAAACATTTCTAAACAGTCACTTCAGCAATATATCTTTCAAGAGCCCTCGCGCTGAATCTCTCTTAAACCCTAGCTGCTTCCCTCCTTTCACTCTCCCAAAACTAAAACCCTTTCCCTCTTTTCTTCTTTGAAGGTATAATCATTACCCTCTTTGCTTAAGCCCCAGTTTACAGGTCAACTCTTTTTGTTTCCCTTTGTCTTGAGACTTTATGTTTTCTTGTATTTGACTGTTTGATGCTCTGGTGTTTTTTGTAAAAAGTTATGTTTTTAATGATGTTTTATGGATCATACATGGTTTGTTTTTGTTTAAGTTTCGTTCTTTCTGTCTTATCTCTGATATTGTTTTGCTGTTTACTAAACTGGGTTTGTTGGGTTGTTTTCTTAAAAAGGTTTTGTTTTGAGATTTGGTTTGCGTATTTTTGTTTTGGGTTATGTTTTGTTTGCCACGCGATTGACTCTTTTTATTTCCTTAAGCCCCAGTTTATAGATGAACTCTTTTTGTTTCCCTTTCTCTTGAGACTATGTTTCCTTGTATTTGATGTTTGATGCCGGTGTTTTATGTAAAAAGTTTTTTTTTATGGTGTTTTATGGATCACACATAGATTGTTTTTGTTTCAGTAAAGTTCGTTCTTTCTTTCTTAATCTCTGATATTGTTTGGCTGTGTACTAAACTGGGCTTGTTGGTTTGTCTTCTTAGAGGGTCTTGTTTTGATATTTGGTTTGTGTTTTTTGGTTTTGGGTTATGTTTTGTTTGCCACGTGATTGATTCTGTCTTATTTATAAGATTTTCTTCTCTGTTTGAATGTTAATTTATTTTTCAGATTATTAATGATAGCCTTTCAGAGTGTTTTTTTTGTTTCTTAACTTGGGCTGCGTATGGAGTGTGAATGGTGTGAGTGCAGGCTCAACTAATCTTTTAGAGTTTTTTGGTTTTCTGAGTGATTTTTGTGTTCTGAATAATCCATTTTGTTCTTGTCAATATTTTCAGTTTGTGTTTTTTTATTCGAAGTTAGCTATTTGATCTCTTAATAAACATTGAATTTGAAAATTGACCCCATTATTTACTGTGGCTTTGAGATATTGCATGATTATGAATTGGTTTACTATGTTTTGAGCTTGTTTGGGTTGAATATTGTTAATTCTTGATACTGATGCTGTGATATCCCTATGGTTTAGTCCATAATTGAAATGGCATTCTTTAACAAGCTCGGGAGCCTAGCGAGGCAGTCAATTTCCCAGAAGGGGCAAGTTCCAATGGTGTCCATGGTGAACTCTATTCGCTGCATGTCTTCATCCAAGCTTTTCATTGGAGGTACTGATGAATAATTGCTGTTTGAATGCTACAAGTGGTATTGATGAATACATGACGTTTGGATGATACAAGTTCATGTGTGTTTTGCATTAATGCTCTGCTGTTGTCTATCTTGTCTGTGTTTTAGGGCTTCCATGGTCAACTGATGACCAAACCCTTAAAGATGCATTTTCTGGCTTTGGGGAAGTGACAGAGGGTAAGTTTGATCATGTGTAGTTGAACCAGTTATATAGCAAAGGGTTCTTTTATTAAATCTCGTTGTTGAATCAAACATGAGCACAATATTTTTCTCTAGGGCTGTTAAATGATGACTGAGACTGGTGGATTATATTTTCAGTTGATGTCTTTGAAACTAAACTTTGGCATTTGGATTTGTTGGTATTTGATTTGGTGGTTTGGATACTACAATTTGTGCGGTTTATCTTTAATGCCGCAATTGCTTATTACTGCTTGTCCATGTATGGAGTGACAAGTGCTAATAGATTCTTGTAATTTCAGAAAGATAAGTGTTATTTTTAATGACAGTAATTGTGAGTTTAGTGTGGTAGCTGTTGCAAAACGTTCTTTACTTGGCTGGGTTCTTGGTGCTGTCAATGTTGGGATTCACAATCTGGTTCTGTTTTACAGCAAGGGTTATCATGGATAGAGAGACCGGGAGGTCTCGTGGATTTGGGTTTGTTCATTATGACAGCGTTGAAAATGCCAGCGAAGCACTTTCAGCAATGGATGGCCAGGTCAGAAATAGAATGTTTTTGAGGGAGTTGAATGCTCTGATTCCTGAATTATATACTGACTGACACATGCTGATGTTGCAGAATTTGGGAGGAAGAACTGTTCGAGTGAGCTTTGCCGAGGAAAGGAGACCACCACAATCCTACAATGACAATCACCAAGGGAGTCGAGGTTTTGATAATTGAAGTGGATGGATTACAGCTTTATGCGCTACTAACGCCCTAAATGGCCTTTCTTCTGTAGCTAGTTGGTTCTAGTCGGAATAGAGATTGCATTTTTATTTTTCTTGAATGTTTCTATAACTTATGAAATTATGTTGTGATTTTGGCACTTGTGTGCTGGTTACTTAGTTTTTCTGACTGGGTAAATTCCATCATGATGGATGACGGAGGCACAGTTAACGTTTTCATTGTTATGGAAGCATATTGATCGTAAGTGTTATAATGCACGGGGAATTTGCATGATATGGTCTGCAAATCAGTGGGACTATTAAGCAATGAAAAAACTCCCCACTAATCCATCGATCATGGGTATGATATTGAAAAAAACTCATGGAAAGGAATTGAAAAAATAAAAGCATAAAAATCAATTTCTATTTTATTAAATTTTTAAAATATAAATTTTTTAAAAAAACCCTTATAGATTCGGCTTTGCAAGCCCATGGCCCCATTGTGGCAGATTAGGAGACCGATGAGCTATTATGTAGCCTGGCGTGTTCATTTAAGCTTTTGCCTTGTAAAACGATATCTAATCTCTGTTTTGATGAAGCACCAAGCCTGGTAAAATATAGTGTGAATAACTATGAGAGGTATAATATAAATGATCAGGGTTTATTTTCTAAAAATTATTAGTTGAAGTTTTATAAATTATAGGGTCATTGAAGACTTACATGGTTATTAACTTTAGAATCTGTAAGATTAGTCAACTTTATAATCTGTAAGATTAGTTAAAATACAGGCAAACTGATTCAAATTCAAATATGTTAATAAAAAATATATATACAGTGTGTGTGAACTACTAGAACAAATACATAGAAAAAACTTAAAGTGAAGATTGTTAACTATTAATTAGTATATAGTGGTTAATTAATTAGTTTTCATAAACTAAATGATTATGAAGCTATAATTAACTTTTTTTTTTTAAAAAAAAAAGCAAATAAAATTCATTAAACGATGCCACCAGCAAAATCCAGTCACTATTGTGAATCGTCGACTCCATTCGTGGGCCTTTCTTGGTTACTAAGGAGCCCATTGGCTCATTTGAAAACCAGACTGACTATCTACAACCTCTCAAGTGATCCACCAATAATTAAGATAGTTATTGCCCACCTCCCCAGAAAACAACAAAATAAAATACAAATGTAAAAAGTTGAATCATATGAAGAAAATTGCAGACTTATTTCAATGTTATAGACTTGGTTTTTCTTTTAGTTATTGCAGGGTATTTTGTACACATAGAAGAAAACATGAAAATATAAGATCACACGAGAATAAAAGAAAATAAATTAAATTAAATGAAATACATTAAGGGTTGGACGTCTTGAGCTTATATCTAGGATCATATTCACAATAATTGTAAGACCCTACATATTTATGTCATCTTGATCAACCCAGATCGATATTTTTATCCAAAATGATATAGTTTTTAGTTTTAAAAAAAACTCCTTTGATCAGTGATTATAATATGGTACTGTCATTAAAGTTTGATCAGATGAATTAAATTGATTCTAAAACTCTAGATCCTTGAAATATGAGGTCAATCTATCATATCATACTAAACTGACTTACTGTTTGTTTATAAGCACGATTAGGGCTGATATTTAGGGAATAAGTATAGCAAAACATATGGTACCAGCTCAATTATCCATGCAATTACGGGAATTAGAATCTTGAAAAATCAAATATCCCATGACTCATGGAAGTGTCGGTGAGCACCAATGGCTGATCATGAAACCAGACAGCACAGAAGGTGGGGTCTAGCCATGCAAGAACAACATGCAAAAAGAGAAAACAATAATATGGGTGGAATGCGTGGTTGTGCGAGTCGGGTAGTTGGCAGGTCTTTTTCTTGCATTACTGTAGTCATGTTCTTAATTATTTATTGCTTAGATTATACAACAAATAATCAAAAGGAATGCCACTTTCTCATGCTTATCTCCTTTGTGTTTTTTTCTCTTCTAGGTCAGTCCACTCTCTGCTTTACTTTGTGTCACTTCTTCAAAGTACTACCTGTTAAATAATATTTATGTAGTCTTATTTATTAAGGGTAGAAGAGTACTTTCAGTTTGACCTATATATACTTTATTTGTATTTAGGTTAAGTCTAAGCATTCATAATATACAGATTATTCATAATTGTAGCCTCCTTTTCTTTATTTGATCTCAATTAATTTAACATGGTATCAGAGCTGGTTTTATGAAACGAGGCTTAATCCCAAGCACAAGTTCGCGGATCCAAATTTTTTGGAGTGAGATTTTGTCTTCCGCTTCTGCAAAATTTGGTATTTCGTCAGTTTCTGCAATTATTTTGGTATTTCGTCTACCCTTCAGCTTTTGCAATTTGGTATTTGGGTTCAGTTTCTGCAAATTAGTTTTGTGTTTTGGAGTAATCGTATAATTTTGAGAAGATATTTGTTTAGTTTCTGCAATCTCTGTTCAGTTTCTGCAATTTGGTATTTTGTTTTCCGCTGCTTTTTGCATTCTGGTTCTCTGTGATTGTTAATTATGGCTACTGAAAGAGATGATTCGCTTCAGTCTGTGAGTGTGAGGTTGGATGGGAAGAACTATTCGTATTGGAGCTATGTAATGCGAAATTTTCTTAAGGGTAAGAAGATGTGGGGGTATGTTAGTGGAACTTATATAATACCTAAGAATATTGAGGAGGGGGATGCTGTTTTGATAGATACATGGGAAGCAAATAATGCAAAGATCATTACTTGGATCAACAATTCTGTTGAGCATTCGATAGGTACGCAGTTGGCGAAGTATGAAACAGCAAAAGAGGTTTGGGATCATCTGCAAAGGTTATTTACGCAATCAAATTTTGCAAAACAGTATCAATTAGAGAATGACATACGAGCTCTTCATCAGAAGAATATGAGTATTCAAGAGTTTTATTCTGCTATGACAGATCTTTGGGATCAATTGGCTCTTACGGAATCAACAGAATTAAAGGCATGTGGTGCCTATATTGAGCGTAGAGAGCAGCAACGATTGGTACAGTTTTTAACAGCACTTCGCAGTGACTTCGAAGGACTTAGAGGTTCAATTCTGCATCGCACTCCACTGCCTTCTGTTGACTCTGTTGTCAGTGAGTTATTAGCTGAAGAAATACGTCTTCAGTCTTATTCTGAAAAGGGAATGCTTTCTGCTTCAAATCCTTCTGTACTAGCAGTACCTTCTAAGCCATTCTCTAATCATCAGAACAAGCCTTACACAAGGGTTAGCTTTGATGAGTGCAGTTTCTGTAAGCAGAAAGGTCATTGGAAGGCTCAGTGTCCTAAGTTGAGACAACAGAATCAAGCTTGGAAGTCTGGCAGTCAGTCACAATCTAATGCTCATCGACCACCTCAGGGTTATAAACCACCACACCACAATACTGCAGCAGTCGCTTCCTCAGGCTCTATTACCGATCCTAATACTTTGGCTGAGCAATTTCAGAAGTTTCTCTCCTTGCAGCCACAAGCAATGTCCGCTTCTTCCATAGGTCAGTTGCCTCATAATTCCTCAGGTATGTCACACTCTGAATGGGTCTTGGATTCTGGTGCCTCCCATCATATGTCTTGGTATCATATGTCTCCAGATTCCTCATCTTTTACCTCAGTGTCCCCTTTGTCCTCCATTCCTGTTATGACTGCTGATGGCACTCCCATGCCCTTAGCAGGTGTTGGTTCTGTTGTCACACCTCACTTGTCTCTCCCTAATGTTTATCTTATTCCAAAACTCAAATTGAATCTTGCGTCTGTTGGTCAAATATGTGATTCTGGTGATTATTTAGTCATGTTTTCTGGTTCTTTTTGTTGTGTACAGGATCTGCAGTCTCAGAAGCTGATTGGGACAGGCCGTAGGGAGAATGGACTATATATTTTGGATGAGTTAAAAGTGCCAGTTGCTGCTGCTGCCGCTGCTGCTACTACCGCTGCTGCTACTACTGCTGATTTGTCTTCTTTTCGTTTGAGTCTTTCATCTTCTAGCTTTTATTTATGGCATTCTCGTCTAGGTCATGTTTCATCTTCTCGTTTGAGATTTTTAGCATCCACAGGAGCTTTAGGAAATTTGAAAACTTGTGACATTTCTGATTGTAGTGGATGTAAACTGGCAAAATTTTCTGCTTTACCTTTTAATCGAAGTATTTCTGTTTCATCTTCACCATTTGATTTGATTCATTCTGATGTATGGGGACCTTCTCCTATTTCCACAAAAGGAGGGTCTCGATATTATGTCTCTTTTATTGATGATCATACTCGTTATTGTTGGGTTTATTTAATGAAACATCGTTCTGAATTCTTTGAGATATATGCAGCTTTTCGAGCTCTTATCAAAACTCAACATTCTGCTGTGATCAAATGCTTTAGATGTGATTTGGGTGGGGAATACACCTCTAATAAATTTTGTCAAATGCTTGCCTTAGATGGAACCATCCACCAAACTTCATGTACAGATACTCCTGAACAAAATGGTGTAGCTGAAAGAAAACATAGGCATATTGTTGAAACTGCTCGTTCTCTCTTGTTGTCTGCCTTTGTTCCTAGTGAGTTTTGGGGAGAAGCTGTTCTTACTGCTGTAAGTTTGATTAATACAATTCCATCTTCTCATAGTTTGGGTCTATCTCCTTTTGAAAAGTTATATGGGTATGTCCCCGATTATTCCTCATTTAGAGTTTTTGGTTGTACTTGTTTCGTTCTTCGTCCTCATGTAGAACGCAATAAGCTATCCTCTCGATCCGCTATTTGTGTCTTTCTAGGTTATGGTGAAGGTAAAAAGGGGTATCGTTGTTTTGATCCAATAACTCAGAAACTTTATGTGTCTCGTCATGTTGTCTTCCTTGAGCATATACCTTTCTTTTCTATTCCATCCACTACTCATAGCCTGACAAAATCTGATCTTATTCATATAGATCCTTTTTCTGAGGATTCTGGTAATGATACCTCTCCCTATGTTCGATCAATTTGTAATCATAACTCTGCAGGTACTGGTACTTTACTCTCTAGCACACCTGAAGCTCCATTCTCATCTACAGCCCCTCAAGCTTCATCTGAGATTGTGGATCCACCTCCACGTCAGTCCATCCGCATTCGTAAGTCCACAAAACTACCAGATTTTGCTTATTCTTGTTATTCTTCATCATTTACTTCCTTTTTAGCTTCTATTCATTGTCTCTCTGAGCCCTCTTCCTATAAAGAGGCAATTCTTGATCCGCTTTGGCAGCAAGCTATGGATGAGGAACTTTCTGCTTTGCATAAGACAGATACTTGGGATCTGGTTCCTCTACCTCCTGGTAAGAGTGTTGTTGGTTGTCGTTGGGTGTATAAGATCAAGACTAATTCTGATGGGTCTATTGAGCGATACAAAGCTAGGTTGGTTGCAAAAGGATACTCTCAACAGTATGGTATGGACTATGAGGAGACATTTGCCCCGGTTGCAAAAATGACTACTATTCGCACTCTTATTGCCGTAGCTTCGGTTCGTCAGTGGCATATTTCTCAGCTTGATGTTAAAAATGCATTCTTGAATGGAGATCTTCAAGAAGAAGTTTATATGGCACCCCCTCCTGGTATTTCACATGACTCTGGATATGTTTGTAAGCTTAAGAAAGCATTATATGGTCTCAAACAAGCACCTCGTGCTTGGTTTGAGAAATTCTCTATTGTGATCTCGTCTCTTGGCTTTGTTTCTAGCAGTCATGATTCTGCTCTTTTTATTAAGTGCACTGATGCAGGTCGTATCATTTTGTCTTTATATGTTGATGACATGATTATTACTGGTGATGATATTAATGGTATTTCAGTTTTGAAGACAGAGTTGGCTAGACGATTTGAAATGAAGGATTTGGGTTATCTTCGATATTTCCTGGGTATTGAGGTAGCATACTCACCTAGAGGTTACCTTCTTTCTCAGTCGAAATATGTTGCAGATATTCTTGAGCGGGCTAGACTTACTGATAACAAAACTGTAGATACTCCTATTGAGGTTAACGCAAGGTACTCTTCTTCTGATGGTTTACCTTTGACAGATCCTACTTTATACCGCACTATTGTTGGGAGTTTGGTATATCTCACCATTACTCGTCCAGATATTGCATATGCTGTTCATGTTGTTAGTCAGTTTGTTGCTTCTCCTACTACTGTTCACTGGGCAGCTGTTCTTCGTATTTTGCGATATCTTCGGGGTACAGTTTTTCAGAGTCTTTTACTTTCATCCACCTCTTCCTTGGAGTTGCGTGCATACTCTGATGCTGATCATGGTAGTGATCCCACAGATCGCAAGTCTGTTACCGGGTTCTGTATCTTTTTAGGTGATTCTCTTATTTCTTGGAAGAGCAAGAAACAATCTATTGTTTCTCAATCATCCACCGAAGCAGAATATCGTGCCATGACATCTACTACCAAAGAGATTGTTTGGTTACGTTGGTTACTTGCTGATATGGGAATTTCCTTTTCTCATCCTACTCCTATGTATTGTGACAACCAGAGTTCTATTCAGATTGCTCATAACTCGGTTTTTCATGAGCGCACTAAGCACATTGAGATCGATTGTCATCTTACTCGTCATCATCTCAAACATGGCACCATCGCTTTGCCTTTTGTTCCTTCTTCCTTGCAGATTGCAGATTTCTTTACCAAGGCGCATTCCATCTCTCGTTTTCGTTTTCTGGTTGGCAAACTCTCGATGCTTGTAGCTGCCGCATCGTGAGTTTGAGGGGAGATGTTAAATAATATTTATGTAGTCTTATTTATTAAGGGTAGAAGAGTACTTTCAGTTTGACCTATATATACTTTATTTGTATTTAGGTTAAGTCTAAGCATTCATAATATACAGATTATTCATAATTGTAGCCTCCTTTTCTTTATTTGATCTCAATTAATTTAACACTACCTACTTGCGTTAATCAATCATCTTTACGTGATTATAGTGTAAGAAAATGACGTCTCCCAGTTAACTTCCATGCTCCTTAATTTCTTCCCAGATGTCCAACCATCTGGGGAACGTTTGCATGAGGTGAAAACACAGGCTACCCGAGAAACGAGCTCTGGCTGGTTTGTTTGGAGGTCAAATCAGTGCCATTTTTACTCAGTTTTCCCCCTCCAAGAGCTTGAGATTGGATTCCAACCATTGATTTAACACCCTGAGATGTCTTTCTTAAGCAGAAAGCATTAGCTTCTTTAATATTGCCAGAGCTGACGCTAGCTGATAGCACAATTTACTTCGATCTCAGCTAATTATCTCTCAGTCTTGAATCGCCCTCAAGTGCTTATCGATTGGTCATATATATACATGTTCTTCATCAGATAACATTTTCCAGCTAATTAGTCTGTACGTATATACCAAGATTAAATCCAATTTTCAAATTTAAACAAAGACATATATACCGTCCATATATATATATATGATCTTGAAGTGGGGAATCAAGGTCGGAAGTAAACGAATCTGCCTACTTAACCAATCCACAAGATTTGATCAATTGCTCATAAAATGGAAAAATAACTACATGGCCGACATAACAGTATTTTTACCCAAATTCCCATCGAATTTGCTTGACATCTAAAGCTTGACTTATACGGCAGTATGGCAGGCATTTGACAACTAGCGAGTCATTTTTTATTTACATTCCTCAGGATCTTAAAGATGCATTCAATCCTAGCAAGCTGTGTGTTTGGATTTATTCCTCCTTTTTCTCTGCTCGCGGTTCAGTTTCTTCAACGCGTTTTTGTAATAATCCTCATACATGCTGTCTTCATTAGGCTGCTTCTAATTGAAACTGAATGTTGACTTTTGCCTGCTTTTGTTGATGCTGTTTTTTCCCTCGGTTGGTGAAGCTCGTCTCCGATGGGACAATCGGTTGGTGTTTAAGATTTTTAGATCCACTTTTTTAATTTAAATCTTTTAAGGAATAAATAGAAATTTACGGAAAGAAAATAGCTTGCTATTATTCATCAGAATCCAAACCTTGAGCTGTGTTTGTTTGCTTATATTTTTAAATCACAATAGCTGGATCACATATCTCAGTGGAAATTTCCTAGCTAGAGGAGGGCACCACAATTTTGTCTCCAGACGAGAGATACCATCGTTGACCACTACACAACTAGGTCAAAATAACATTTACTAATCCAAGGTCACTTTCTAGAGCATGTGAAAGGATTTAATTAGATCACCTTTGATATGATTTTTATAATTTTTTTTTATTCTTGATTAAAAAAATGTTATACTTAAAAATGACTTTTAACTTATATAAAAAAAAACTTAATTCAAAATCGAGTTAATATTTTTATTTAATTAAAAAATAAAATTCCAAACTTTAAATTTATAAATTCTAGCTTGTACAATAAATCTTAAAAAAAGAGAGTTGTTATGGGTTATTTTTATAAAACATAATTCTAACTTCAATCATTTTAGCTCATTTTTATAATAAGTTATTTATGAAAAATAGTTTTTGAATTATAACTCAAAATTAAAAATTATAATTAAAACTGTGTTCTTAATTGGTCATTCCAACGTCAAGAAATTTCAAATCCCCTATGGGAGTCCTAAAACTGTGTTCTTAATTGGTGTTAATTAAACCTTGGATCCCGCAGAAGCTCAGCTGAAATTTCGAATGCCGAAAAATTTCAAATCCCTTGTGGAAATCCTAAAACTGTGTTCTTAAATGATCTGTTAAACCTTGGATCCCACAGAGGTTAAACCCAGCTGAAGTTTCCCATTGACCTGATCGTCTGACTTCTTCTGACAGGGCTAGCTACAGTTTCCCAGGCATTAATTTGGGGAGTACACTTCATGCTGTTGCATTTCTTTCTCGACAGATAGATAGATAGATACTAGGTTTATCAATTTAAATGCTACTACATTAGATCATGTCACAAAAATTTTCTAATGACACCACCGTACTTTCTCAGTTTTTTTATTTTGCAATTAAATACTATTATATGCCTCTAATTTAATGCGTAGTTATATGATTTAAATCGGCTTAGTGGGTTGACTGGTACCCAACCGACTTCATATCTAAAACGATTTAGTCTAAATAAAAAATAAAAAAATAAACTAATCTATGATCTAATCAACCAAATGAAAACCCATTGATTTGTTTTTATTAAAAACAATATTATTTTAATGTTTTTTTTTTTTTATATATAAAAATTTGATTAACGCCTTCCGACATGGGAGCAGGCCTTGTCCTGTCTTGAGATTAATGAGCATGATATATTCTTTACATTATATTTATTTTATGTTTTAAAAGTTTTTTTTAAAACAAATTAAAATTTAAAATTTTTCTTTTTACTTTAAATTAATATTTTTTTGATATTTTTAGATTATTTTAATGCATTAATATCAAAAATAATTTTTAAAAAATAAAAAAACATAATTTTAATATATTTCTAAGTGAAAAACATTTTGAAAACTAATCACAATTACTCCTAAAAATAAAAAAAAAACATTATTTTAATTAAGTTTTGAACTAATTTTGAATCTTAATTTTTTTTTGTCAAAAGTTGTGTAATAGCCTGACACAACATGTTGTATATTGTCCGCTTTAAACCTTATCGCCCTCATGATTTTTTTCCTGGTGACGCGAGCCCACTTATAAGCCTGACGTCCCAAAACGCGTACAACATATTAGCAACCAGCACTACTAATAAGGCTAGCTACCAAACCTTCAGCCGTCGATGTGAAATATTACAATCCGCCCCCTTTAAGAAACCCGACGACCCCGTCGACACAATAGGACAACCAGTGAGGTCGGCTCTGATATCAAATGTAGCAGCCCGGCCCAACATGCTATATATTGTCTGTTTTGGGCCTTATCGCCTTCACAGTTTTGTTCCTAGTGACGCGAGCCAACTTCTGAGCTTGACGCCCCAAAACGCGTACAACATATTAACAACCAGCACTACTAATAAGGCCAGTTACCAAACCTTTACCCGTCGATGTGAGATATTACAAGCTGTGACAATTTTTTTTTTTATTGTACCCACAAGAAAATGTTTCAGGAAATTCCGTAAAATCATTTCGTGTATAGTAGTATTTCACTTAATTAATTATTTTTCTTCAAATCTTCGGATTGTTTGTGTGCTAAGTCAGCTTTGTGATTATTGTTTGAAACACCATCTTATTAACTGCAACAATTTATACATGTTAATTTGTGGGTGTACAAGCGTGTTCAGCATGTCCCAATAATTAATTATAATTTTCCTTCATCATTATGTAATTTTGATGAGTACTATGTTCTTAAAGCTTCAATATCACCACTTGGCAAAAATGTCAACAAAAAAACACCTAGCTATCATAATACTTTACTGGCCCTTCTAATGGCTTCTTCTTGCTTGAGTTTTTTGCAAAACAGACAAAGGATGACAGTGACTGTGAATTGTATTGACTACTCTGTTGGCCTTCAAAAAAAAATGTAAACAAAAAACACTAAGATTATGAGAGTTTTTTATACAATGTCAGTTGTCAATGTCATTAAACTTAGAAAAATTGTAAATCTTCAAATTTCTTGACTTGGTTTTTTAAGTAAGTTAGCACAAGTTTTTAATTAAACCATGTATAATTTAATTTAATGTTAATTAATTGATTTTATAAATTTAAAGGTAAGTTGAATAACCATAACAAACATAGATTAACTTATAAAAAAACTAAAAGTAAATTTTTTTTTGAAGTATTTAGTCGATGTCATATTGGATGACCCCAGTCACAATGCGACTTGGTTTATAGGACTTAGCTGGGTTTAATAAAAAAAGTTAAAATAATTTTTACTTAATTAAATGATAAAAATTAGATACTCGTAATTTTAAGGATCAATCCTAAAATAGATGTTTGTTCAAGGTCATGATAACCCTAAACAAAGTAGAAAAAAAATCATTTATGAAGTCTATTTCTCAACTAATCTAATATAGAAGAATAAAATCAGGGAAAAAAATAAAATATTTTTTAATTATTATTATCAACATTAAGTAAAAGATCAAATTGCTCATAAGATGATGATTAAGCTCTTGAAGTCAAATCTTAAAAGTGAAATTAAAAAAAAACTTTATACCCAAGTTAAGTGTTGTTTTGCATTTGGCATTTTAGTAACTCAACTTTGCAAAAAAAAAAAAGCAAAAATATAACAATAATCTCGATCAATTAAAAAATAATTAATCCATAATAATTGAAGGAGGGCAAGTATTAAAGTCATAGTAGGAAAACTAGTAAATTTATTATTTCAACCCATAGTAATTAATCCGAACAAATCTTCTAAATCTAAGTTAATATTTCAAATTCACAACATTAAATTGAGAACTCGGGTTCAATTTAGAATCTCAATTGTGAACCAATTTAATGCTAAATAATAAAATTTAAAAAAAATCCCAAATTAAAAAACTAACCAAAGGAAAAAAAACAAAAAAGAAAAAGAATGAGCATCATATATGAAAGGAGAGAAAAATGAAGGGGTGTAATTAAAAAAGAAAACAATCTAAAAAACTATCTTAAATAAAAATAAATAAATAAAAAGAATGAAGATCAAATCTGATAAACTAAAAAATTAAAGGAGTATGCAATTGAAAGCAAAACAACATTTGATAAATGAATTAAAATAAAACAAATACAAATAAAAAAAGGGACAAATCAAAATAAAAATAACTTGAAGGACTAATATGATAATGTGAAGGGTTAGACATGGATTTCTAGAAAGAAAGAGAAAAAAAAACAAAACAAAAGAACGTTGACAATGCATCGAAGATCCGACGACTACACATGTTGCATAGGAAGGAAGGCAAAGTCAAGACGAATCAAATGATATGATGAAATAACATTATACTACTTGTAGGTGATGAAGCAGCTAACGCATGCAACACACGCGTCAATAATTTTTTGCTTTTTTAATTAATTTTTGAAGATACTACACCGCCCCTAGACCAAAAAGTTATTACAAAGAACATTTTGAACTGATAAATTAGCTCTTTAAGTCAAGCTTTTGAAAATCTAAATTCAGGGGTAATAAAGTCATTTTACTTTATACAAAAATGAAATACTCAAAAAGATCCTAGAACATAGTTAAATAATTGTTTGTTTTAAATGGTAACAAAGTTATTTTATTGTAAAAAAATAATAAAAAGACCTAGATAACCCTTAATAATTTTAAAATAACAAATGAAACAAATAAAAAGATTACTTTACTTTTAAAAAGGAGTTTGTTATGAGTTTTTTCAAGAACAAAATCATGAATTTATTATTACGATCTACAACAAACAAAAGTATATATACAATATTTTTCCCGAATGTTTTAGATTTCTTTATTTTGTTTTCTGCATTATTTCTAATCCGAAAGTGCCTCTTATGATATAACAAGCTAATTGCCTCTTGTTTCCACAAAAACCGTAAAAAAAAGGGGTAAATTGTAAAATATTCCCTAAACTTTGACGAAAAAACAAATACTCGTAAACTGATCCCTTGAATTGACATAAATTTAGATTAATTTACTGGGTCAAAATCAAATATAGATTTTCGAGTTCAAAGATTTTAGATTAATTTTGCAATTTGATTGTTGGATTGACATGAATTAATCTAAATGGTATCTGTTGATTATAATGTTTGGGTTAAGAAAAAAAGGGAGGAGTTTTTTATTCTGATTTTATTTCTTCATGCTAATAATTATTTTTAAATTTATATATTTAGTTTGTTTTTCTTGAAAATATATCAAAATAATATATTTTTATTTTTTTTTAAATTATTTTTAATATCAACGTATCGAAATGATGGAAACATAAAAAAAATAATTTTAAATAATTTTTGTTTAATTTTAAAAAAATATAATTTCAACACATTCTCAGACACTATTATCCTCTTCTCTCTTGAATAATTATTGCACCTGCTAAATTTCTTCCACTTTCAAAATTTGATTACATGATTAATGATTGTGTTAGTTGCCCATCACTCATCTTCAATCTTTGTAATCATGTAGACATGCAAACTCAACCTCGACTAGCGTGGTGCATAGAATGAGTTTTTTTTTGTCACGTCGAAGAAGAATATATTTTTCAACTAACTCTTACGCTTTGAGGTTAAATCCTTCTTTGAGTGGATTTTAAGCTAACCATCTATATCCTCCTGATCAGCACATTAAAAAAAAAAAGGAAAAAAAAAGAATTTCTTACTAAATCTCCCTGGAATTTGTAAAATATAGATAAATCAATGTCTATATTTGGAGTTCTAGATCATGATATTTGATGTCATATTCCGAACAGCGAAATAGCCCGGTAATTTATTATTCGAAAACATATTGTTTAATTATTAAAATTAAAATATGAAATTATTTTACATTGTATACTAACTAAATTCTTGGATATTACATGATTTTATGTCCCATCTTGGCTATACCACCTGAATTTACTGCAAGGACTATGATATTACATGATTAAAGATTTAACCACTATATATGTACTTATCTTTATTACCTAATTTGACAATTAAGGAATTGATTTAGGGATAAACATGAAAGGGACAGCCTTGCCCCCTCTTTACTCATGATGCTTGTAAACAACATGAAAAGCTAATTATAACCAAACAAAGAAAATTCAAGGCAAAAAAGCATCAAAATAATTAAAAAGAAAAAAGAATCTTAATGTGATCATTGTTGTTCAATCACAAATTTCTTTAATATGAATTCTATTGGTTGAGATCTGCATCCCCTTTTGAGCAGAAGTCTCATACCAAATTATTACATCCTCCAACTTCACAGATCTTACACCTTGCCCCCCTGCCCTTTTTTTCTTCTCTTCATTCACATTTTATCTTCTTCTTCTGTATCAAATCTATTTCTATATGCTACAACATCAGCGACAGCTGCCACAATTTTAACCAATACATCGAAGGACCACGACAATAACTTGAACCCAATATAAGAGAGCGTAGAACTCATTTAATTCACAAAAAAGGGGGGGAAGAAAAAGAAAAGACTAACCATGTGATGATGATCATGGATGGACCCTTAAGCTGATTCCTCGGGATGCTCACTGTTGATAGCACTGCCCTTCTTTACCCTTGTCTGAATCCCATAATAATTAACATACCACTTGACAAATTTCCTCAACCCAGTAGCCAAATCTGTGGTGGGTTTGTACCCAAAATCCTTGAATGCCAAAGTAACATTAGCATGTGTGTAAGGCACATCCCCATTTCTTGGCATCTTGATCACATGCTTCTTTGCTTTTGTACTCAATAGTCCTTCCAAAATTGACACCAAATTCGCAACAGGAACTGGTGAGGTGTTGCCAAGGTTGTAAACTCTCAACTGTGCAGGCCCTTTCTTTTTTCCACCACTTCCTGTGCTCTTCTCAGCTGTGTCCAATGCCCCGAGACACCCTTTGACAACATCATCAATGTAAGTGAAGTCACGAGCCACTTGCTTGTCATCTTGAGTTTGGTAGACATCAATTGGTTTACCTTGCAAGATATCTTTTGTGAAGAAGAAATAAGCCATATCAGGTCTACCCCATGGACCATAAACTGTGAAGAATCTTAATCCAGTGAGTGAAAGACCATAAATATGATTATAAGTATGTGCAATCTCTTCTCCTGCTTTCTTGGTAGCTGCATAAAGACTTGCTGGCTGATCTGTTCTATCCAATTCTGAGAAGGGTACTTGAGTGTTCAGTCCATAAACTGAACTTGATGATGCCCAGACAATAGCTGGCTGTGGATTTGCAGCTTTTGCAACTTCAAGAAGATTGACAAAACCTGCAATGTTTGAGCTCACGTAGGATTGTGGGTTTTGCATGGCATAACGAACCCCAGCTTGTGCAGCAAGATGGAGGATGTGTGTGAAAGGAACAACATCAAAAAGCTTTCTTAACAATGAGGCATCATTCAAGTCACCTTCAACAATGAAAACTTCATGTCTCAACAGAAGTTTCTGTCTTGCTCTTTTAAGTGTTGGGTCATAGTAACTGTTGAAGTTATCTAAACCAAGAACCCCATCACCTCTTTTCTTCAAGGCAAGAGAGCAATGAGAACCAACAAAACCAGCTGCCCCAGTCACTAAAACAGAGAGCCCATTTCGCCTTTTTGGAGTGGAGGAGTGGCGGACTTGCTTTTCCCAGGCAGCGCCACCGCCGGCTGAGGAGGTGAAGAAGGCAGTGGAAAGGAAGTTGTGGTGGTGGAGATGGGCATGATTGGGAATATTATCAGAAAGTGGAGGGTAATTAAGGGTAAAAAAGAGAATCAACACAAGAGCAATAAGGAGCGTAGCACGGAAGAGAAGTTTAGAGGAGGCATTCAGTACTTTTGTACTATGTAGCCTGCGAAGGTAACTATTGTAACGCTCAAGCTTTATGGTCTTGCTTGTGTCTGGTGGTGAAGCCATTTCTTTGTGTCAAAGAAAGAAATCAACAAGTGGTATTGCTATCAAGGAAGACGGTGAGCGATGGTCTCGCTGTTGTTAAGGTTTCAAGGGGAAGAAATCAAAGGGCTCAATGTGATAGAGCTGAATTTCGAGTTAGAGCCCTGAATTTGTGAAGAGTGGAGATAGAAGATTATATAAAGGAAAGAGAGGGAGTGGGGATGGGTTGGTGTTGGTTGGAGACCACTTTGCGCGTCTTTAACACATACTCTCTTTCTACTAGCTAGGCTAGGCTACTAGCTGCTTACAGATGGAAAAGTGGGGAAAAGTAATATATTAAAAAAAATATTTAACAAAATGCCCTTATTTTCAAGTCTTAATTACAGAGGAATATCCATCCCATCCTTCGCAATTATTAAGTAATGGAAACTAGAAAGTGCCAGCTACTCTGGTCTGTAGAAAACCTCACTCACATGTGAGTTCTTGCTCATATTCAGGTTCAGGTTCAGGATTGATGCGAACACTACTCCCGTTTTATTTAACTAATTTGGGTATTTTTTTATTTTTTGTTTTTCAAATCCTATTCAGACATGATTAGTGTACTAGACTTGACAAAATGGGTTTACCTTAATCGCCTGTTTCTGGGGTCAACTGGGTTTCATGCAGCTAATAAGGGCTTGGATTTATGCAATTTTTTAATACTAATCGGCACTGTGTTATTTTCAAGAAGTCTATTCACCTCGTGGACGGGGTGATTAATATTCCTGTTGTTAGCCAAGTAGGCAGAGATATGTTTGGTAGTGTGCGGGGTGTGATTATAATTATATTTTATTTAGTTTTGAAGTCTTTCTTCAATATATATATATATATATAATGTTCGAGAAAATTTACCCATATCATGATCCAGACCTAGATATCGTGTTTAATTACTATGTTCCTAACACAACTTCCACATTCACCTCATGGATAAATAATTTCTTGCATATTTGGTGGGGATATCTTTTTTCTTTAATTCTCATTGTAATCCCTTTTCCTCTTTAACATACGATAAAGAGAAAGGTATGCTGACATTAATTGGGTTTTTGTTTTGGATGAAATCGAGTGCCTTTTACTGGTGTTTTTGGATCTTATTGAAAAAAGAGAAAGCATTGATCTTTAGCTACAGTATAATGAAAATGGATATTTTTCATTTTGTAATTAATCTCTCTTTCTCTCCATCTCCGTGGATTAGATAATCTCTTGTTTTATGCTTGAACAAGAATGGTTAATCATCTAGAAAGACACAGAAACTCGTTAATAAAGAAGATCAAGCTCGAACTAGTCTAAATTAAAGAAAAAAGATCAAAAGATTGATATGTTTGGCCGAAGAGAAGAAGAAAGGTTAGAGAAGCAAATCCACGCGGTAAAGTTGTTGTTGATTACAAATGAATGCTGTTTCTCGTCTGACTGGTAGTTACCGACAAGAGTGTTAAAGCCTCTAACTATCTTTTACTTTAGATTTTGTCCTTTGTTAAGGATCAAATGGTGCAATCTATCCTTTCTTTAAGCACTTGTACGTGTATTTGATGTAGAGTTAGGCTAGTCAAAGTGAGAAATCGTTTTTTGAATAAATCTGTTTACTAGTCGGTGGCCTTAATTACGGATCTAAACTGGTGGGCTGGAATTAGGTTAATTAATTATGTCCCTTTTTTATCAATGGATGTCATTATTACCTATTCATTCTTTATTTAGAAATGTTTTTGTCGGTATTTTAGCAGTGAAGGAACCTTTGAGATGTAACGTTTGTGGTAATAACATATGTTTTATATATATCATAAAAAATTATAATTTATGTACATTAATTAATTCATTCAAGTGCTAAGAACTCGTTTACAAACAAACTAAACATGTTTTATCGAAGCGGTCCAATAGTTCACGATTTTTTAAAATATTTTCTTCTTATTTTTTTTATATTAGTTATATTGTAATTTTTTAAGATGTGCATGCAGGGGTGGAACTAGTAGAGGCAAGCAGGCATGGGTTCTGCAAAATATTTTTTTTATTTAGTATTTAAATATAGAATAGTATGATATTTTTATTTTAAATAAATAAACTTTTTAATAATATATCTTGTTATATTAATTTTAATTTTTTTTTATCAAATACTATCAGTTCCGCCCCAGTGTGCATGGTTATTCGTTATACATTTCTTCAATAATGTATATTAAATATTTCTATGTTAGTAAACTTGGTAACACAACTAACTATGAATGGAGCAGAACAAAAAAAACAAGGGAATTCGTTCGGAAAATTACATGGAAAATTACTCCATTAAATTCAACCTCAACATCAACTGGGGAATTGTAGAAAAAATCACGACATATCTAAATTTCCTTTTTACCATAACAAAAGTTCTTATAACATGAAGGTGATCTTTAATTTAATTGATAAGTCTTGTGTATATATATATATATATATATATATATAGAGAGAGAGAGAGAGAGAGAGAGAGAGAGAGAGAGAGAGAGAGATTTCATCATAGCCAAAAAAAAATTGGTCTAAGAGTCTAGAACAATATTGTTGGGATTGGATCTTGTAAATCCTAACAAAATGGTGGGCAATTTGTAGTGATTGTCAAGGAAGTTGTGAGAAAATGGACCTCAATATTCTTGCTTTCCGACACTACAGACCCAAGAAAATGGAGATCTATCTGTCTCTAGCTTAGGTTAATAATAATAATGATGATGATTATGATGAGTAGATCTATCTGGTATGGATTAAAATTTACAGTTTTAGGCAAGTAGATTTCATCACATGAATTCATACATCCTAGAATCAATGTCCAAAAAATCACAAGGGTGTAATGGGACCCTACATATCGTGTCGTCCTTTTCGAGCCGGTGGGAGAAGCCGGGAGGAAAGAGCCTACAATGGGATGGGAAGGGAAGGGGAAGGTTGGTAGGGTACCTTGTTATATGGGGCTTCTCTACAAAATACCCCTTACTTGTAGGTCGGTCTCCCTAATCACATGGGAAGATAAAGACAAATAAAGAAAGAGAAATAAATCAAGGGAGACAAAAACTAGAAAATCACAATTTAATATATGATAGATATTCTTTACCAAAGTAAACAAAGACTAATTGGTATTTTGATATGGACATAGAGTTGATATGTCAAAAGATCTAATAGAGATGGTGGACTAGCTACTGGCATTTGTAACTATGCTATGGTACGTTAGTACTTGATAATAAGTTCATTTTCATGAATTTAGGGCATTCACAATCTGTTCTATTTGTACTTGGAAACATTGGACAAGATGTGTCCCAATGAGATGCATCGCATCTATCCTTGTATATCTACATACTGTGGTCATCGTTCTCCTTGTCCGTGGGCTGCAGTTGGATGGCTTTTGACCAATCTGGGTTGGCTGTGTTCTTGGATAGATTTTGCAAGTGAAACAGCTATGAAATGGGTCAAAACCAATTTACTAATCGAGGTCCTTTTAGATTGAATTTTAGCATCTGCAAATTGTGTCCCGTTTAATTACTTTTCTTCTCTTTTTTTTGTAAGTTTCCCAGTATTTTAAGAGGCAGTAAAGACATGACCCGTCTGTGGGGTAGTTAGTTTGGAAATTATTTTTTTTTAGACAGAATAAGAGATCAAATTCATCTTTCATTTATTTAAAGAGGGTCATGGCAATCTTCTAGACCCAGACCTCCCTCCAGAGGTTCCGGTCCTTTGCTTTGTGCTAACATGGTGGGGAGGCTCTACTCCGAATGCATCATCTTCGTTTATGATTTTTTAAGCTTTTGTGTCGTTCATTACTAAAATAAATAAATAAATAAATAAAGAGTTATCATTTATAATGGCTTAATTGATGTTGACAAGCTTCTTTAATCTCTAATGTTTTACAACCCTAAATTATAAAGAAATAAATTAGAACTCTAAATCTTGTAACCCTTAACTATAGAAAAAATATATATATTAATTAGTAAAATCCTAATTAAATTAAAAATTATAATTTAAATAAGAAAAAAATCCAATTACAAGTAGAAAAACAAATAATATTCTAAATCTAGCTTGTTAAGCTAGGATTTTCATTACACGCTACGTGTCAATAACACAGTACAATATAGCAATATAAAAAAAATGCTTGATAAATGTAGATAGCAGTTTGTGGCATAGCCGGAGCTGCTTATCAGTAACCTGTTCACTGGAGGGGCCGGGAAAAGAGAACAGCGATGTGAGTGTATACGACGAATGCAAGTAGTGCCATGAAAGACGTAAATCCTTGGTGCTGCATTATTACATGAGTTGAATGATTTGTGGCTACATTTTGCCCACAGGACATGTACATTATTATTATGCAAACGGTAGGGTTAGAGAATAGACTTGGAATCATGCTCTTGAAAAGCCGGGAATGGAAGCAAAAGATGCCAGTTGGAAGCCTCATCTTGACCCCTTATTTCTCCAATTAAATTGAAATATGATGATATTTATTTGGTGGGGACGACTCCGATTGGCAATCAACTCTCCTCTTAATTAGCCCTCTTAATCCATGCTTTTTTTTAGCATCAAAGGAAAATGCCTGTTGTATTAACTATATAGCTAAAAGAATAGTGAGTTTTATTCTAGCATTACTCATAAAATACTTTTCATTGAATTAATGTTTCATTTTATTCTTTTTTAATTGATGTTTATTTTTAGTTTTGTTTTTTAATATTAGATTTTTTTATTGAGTTATCATACTTTTATGATAGGGTTCGTGGGTTTAGTATGTTAAATCGATTTGACGGATTAGCCCGGTTAACTCAAGTTTTTTTTTTAAAATAATTTTTTTTAATTTTATCTTTTAATATTGAATTGGTTGAGAATTTGACTATATAAAATTTTTTTGTTTACTTTCTATTATGTTATTCTGGTCTTATGACTCGAAAATGATGGATAAGGAGTTAATTAACCCAGTAAACTTGAGTTGTTTTTTGTCTTATTTTTTTATTGATTTTTTTTTCAATTTCATTATTCAACACTATGCCAGTTGAGAATTGAGTTTCATAATGTGTTTTTACTTGCTTTTTATGGGGATATCTTGATCTCATGATCAAGGTCGTCGGTTTTGCTATTTTAACCATAGTTGAATCGAGATGTTTTTTTTTTTTCTAAGAGGTTATCTCGATCTCATGATCTTGGTCATGGGTCCGTCAACATTGGATTTTTTTTATTGGGTTGTCCTCATCTCATGACCCGGGTCACGAGTTTGGTAGATTAACCCAATTGACTTAGTTTTTTTTTTATTGATTTTTTTTTCTAATTTCATCATTTAATATTGTGTTTCATTGAGAATTAGGTTTCATAATTTGTTTTGTTTGCTTTTTATTAGGGTATCTCGGCTTCATGACCTAAGAATAATGCTTAATGGATTAACCCGGGTTCGCTTGTCTTATTTTTTATGTCATTTTCTTAGTTAATATTTTTGCAAATTCCATTATTCAACATCAGATCTAGCAGGAACGAAAAATTCCATCATTCAACATTGGGTCCAACAGGAGCGAAAAATTTTATCATTCAACATAAGGTTCAACAGGAGCGAATAGAAATTGAACTTCATAATTTGTTTTGATTTACGCTCTATGGGGTTATCTTAGTCTCATGACCAATCCGATGTGATTCAGTTGTCTTGGTTGGTCCAAAAATAATCCAAATGATCGGTAAAAATATAGTTTGACTCAAAATAAATATTTAAGATGAGATTTTGTCATAAACATTGAGATAACAACATATTTGATCGATTTGGGTCAACCCGGGTTAATCTATCAATCCGCATGCCAAGTCATGAGATGATAATAACTCTATATAAAGTAAATCAAAACAAAATATGAAAGTCAATTTCTAATAAACTCAATGTTGAAGGATTAAAGTAGAAAAAAATCAATTAAAAAAATGACCAGAGTCAACCCGATTTAATCTTCCAAAACGTGTGACCCAAGTTATAAGACCAGAATAACTCGATAGAAAAAAATTAAAAATAATTATGAAGCTTGATTCTCAATCAACTTAGCATTGAAAGATGAAATTGAAAAAATAATAATTATAAAGGACATAAAAAAAAAACAGCTCGAGTCAACTAGGATTAACCCGTCAAAACAGTGACTCGAGTTATGAGATAGGGATAACCTCATAAAAAATAGATCAAAACAAATCACGAAGCCTAATTTCCAATCAATCTAATTTTAAAGGAAGGAATTGAAAAAAAATATTAATTAAAAAAAAGAAAAAAAACTGAAGTTATCCGAGTTAACTTGTTAAAGTTGTGGTTTAGTTATAACTCTAGAATATTCTTATAAATAATTAAATTGAAAAAAGTTAATAAATTTAATGTTTAAGGATAAAATTATTTTTTAAAAAATATATATTGAAAAAAGAAAAGAAAAAAAAGAAAGAAAATACTATTATAATGAATAGAGGAGAGGTAGGTAAATAAACCCTCCTTCGTTTTTTTGTTTAATTGATTAATAAATATCACGTTGTGGAGCTTGTAAATTTGAACGTGGTGATGTTGAGGGAGAACTTCAACAGATTTCTTGCATGAAAATAATTTATTTATTTCTAACTTTAAGGCTTATTTGCAAGAAAAATAAAAATTGAGAATCCAACAATCTAAATGTGGATAGCCTGTTTAATAAGAGAAATTTAATTTTAATACATACAAAGTAATTAAAACATGGTTATAAAATTTAGCCCGACCCATAACTTAATTCAACCTAAATCCATCTAACTTTTTTATATATATATAAAAATCATTTAATCAATTTGGCAATAGTTTTACCCTTAGTTGTACAAAACAACTTGGAACTCATTGAAAAAAAAAAAAGAATTTATAACATTTTAAATTCTTTTTTGTGAAGCATCCTTAATTCTTGGTCAATTACTAATATTAGATAATATTTAGTATTGTGGTAATGATTTCTTTTTAAATTATTTTTCATTTAAAAATATATTTAAAAAATATTTTTTTAAAAAAAATTATTTTTAACATTATCATATCGAAACAATCCAAAAATATATAAAAAATCATTTGAAGAAAAAATTGTGTTTATTTTAAAAGCACAAAACAAACACTTATACATGGTATTTCTGCTAAACATCTAATGAAATGGTTGAAAATTGTAAACAAGAAAAACAATTAATTAGAAGAAAATGAATTAATATAATCCTACTGTGTGTGTTTAATATTATGATATAAAATAATTTTTAAAAGTGTTTTTCTTGTAAAAATATTTTTAAATAATTTTTTTTCAGATTTATTTTTACACTACCACATTAAAACTATCAAAAAATACTAAAAAAACATTAAATTTAATATTTTTTTCAAACCAAAACACACTCAAACACAATTTTAACAGTAATGCCAAATAACCTAACTAGTATTGTAGTGCACATATTTTTTGTTTTAAAATATATTAAAATAATTAAAAAAAAGACTTAACATCACCGTATTAAAACTATAAAAAACATTAAAAATTAATTTAATATACCTAAAAACAACAAATTCCATATTTCCAAACACTATGAGTTTCCACTGAAACTTGAAAGGCACTAGTCGTTTTCCAGTAGCAACTAAAGAGTACCGAGAGAAGAAAAACTCTCTCTTTCTCTATCTATCTATTCCCTCTCTACCACAACAAATGTCGGCAGCATTCCTTTCACAACCTTCTTAAGTCTTGTCGTGTTAGACTCCATTGACATACACTCCAATTTTAAATTATTGGATTGATTAATCCAATACTTATCGCATTACGAAGACTCAACATTTGCAGAGGAGACCCAGAAGGTTGAAGAAATGCTATACAGCAGGCAATTATTGACAGCAATATTTCAGATCCATCAAGAAGAAATATTGTCCTCAAACTGTATTGTCCAATCATTTTTCTGAAATTTTACGGTTTTGAAATGGGATATAATTAAAATATTATAATTATAAATCATAATATTTTTAAATTGTATTATTTAATTACACAATTCTAATTACACAATTTATCCAGAAATATTCCATAAAAATGTTTCACATTTTACATTGGAAAAAATAAATGAAGTAGTTTATTTGATTTTTAGGGTTTTACGATTCAATAACTTCTTTTTTTTTTAATCAATCAATCTAATAACTTCTGGAAGCCAGCGACCTAGTCATTGAACTTTGGCCAAACTTACGTGTTTCTTTGACTTGGAAAATGTAAATATTAGAACTCTAAATAATTGGAAGAAAAAACAAGGAAAGGAAATTAAAATACTCAGTCGATGGTTTTGTCAAGCAATTTAATAGATTAAAAGGGATTGAGAAGGCTTGCAACGTGCAAGACAAAACAATGGCCGTCCCCTTCGTTGCTTAATTGCCTGCAAAAGAAGAAGAAAAGATTCAAAGTGAATGAAGTGCCATGCCAATACATATAGGTATAGACTCTAGCACACTCATAAATAAAAGATATATCTACGCGTAGGTTTTACTCATCTTTTTTCTCCCAACATTAGTTCTATAGGAAATAGAGAGCGTCAATTATACCATTTATTTAGTAGGTTCATTGAACAAGATAGAAACATTCGTGTACGATGGAGAGACTTCAATTTGCTTATCCTTTTCGAGAAGAAAAAAAAATTGTAACCATCCTCAATTGTTTATTATCATCCAATTAGATAGCATTACTGAATCTTGTTTGTCTTATTAGCCTTAACTTGTTTTGATCTCTTGGTCAATAACCTTCAAACTTACTCGTTTGCTTGTAGAAAGACTAGAGAATTTTTTACATACATTACATTTCATATTGGACCAAGCTAGTTTTAATTGAGAAGTGCATCAAACTCACAATTTCGTGCCCACAATCTGTAGGATTTGACTAAAACATGGAATTGAAAATCCTCATTGCCAAAAATTTATCCAATACAAGAGAAAACGCCGATGAAATTTTTTTCGTTAATAGATTGCGGTGAATTTTATCAACGGACCTCTTCATCATTATATCCCTATATAAATACCGACAAAAACATTTCGTCGGTATATACCGAGGGAATTGCAATGAAAAAGAATGAATAAAAAAACCAAAAAAGTACGACGTCGTATAATTTTTACCTACAGCTTTACCGATGAAACTAACCCGATGGTAAAGTTCGTTCATAGATATACCAACAGAATTATAGACGGTATTACAGTGGGATTCAAAAAGACAAATCGTACGGTGACATGGAACATTTTACCATTAGAATGACCAATGAAATGATCCATGAAATAATTTCACTGAAAAATCCATCTGTAATATTTAATTTATAACCTAACGATCGACTTTCCTCTCTCATCTACCATTTTTATCTTGCTCCTTATGCAATTTTTTTGCAACAAACAACAGAAACAACCACCCCCCTTAATCTTAACACAACTCAACCTCCCACAACAAATCCAATTACCACAACACTTGAATTGTAAACATTCATGTTCTTATTCAAATTTTATTGAGGATTCTCCACCTTAAGTAAGCAAATCTATCTTTTTATTTATTTAAACACAATTTTAAAATGTTAATTTTTTTTGCATATTTTTATAGTATATGTATTTTATTTGGGTGTTTACTTATTTTATTGTTTTTTCTCATACAAATTTGTTTTATGAATTTATGATTTATACATATTAGGGTTAGTTTTAGATTTTGTAAAATTTTAATTGTTTGTAGATTGATGAAGCTTATGTCAAATTTTTTACTTAAGTGTTTTGAGATGAAATAAATAATGGTTTATTTAACGGATCCATTTTATTTCCTTGTCAATTTTATTGCCAAGTTGAAATTTTTGATAAATGTGTAAAAATTTAAATTTATATAGATAATTGATAATGAATTAAGAGTACTATTAAAATAAATTGAATAAGTTTGAGCTAAACCAATATTTTTGTAAATTTATTTAGTTAACGTAGTTAATTAATACATGGTGTCATCATTATTTAAATAGGTTTGATATAAGTAATGAATGATCGTTCATAAATGTATCGAGATTAACCCTAAGGGTTGCGAAGAATGGATTATTGTAATGGGGTTCAAGGTTTTATTAATTATACATTATCTAATTCGAGAAATATTAGTGGAGTCGATATTAGATATTAATGAAAAACGTGTAAGAATAACAAATTTCTAGATCCAGATGTTGTAACGATGCATCTTCTATATAAAAAAAAAAGAGTTCATGGAGAAATACATGTGTTAGTATGCACATAGAAAAATCATATGTTCCTCACGATACTATGGTAGAAAGGATGGTTGGGTTAACTTCTAGTATTAACAACATGCATGGAGTTGTAGATGACAATAGTATTCCTTATAGGAAAATGGTTATGGATGTGATTGGAATGAATCGGGATTATTTCGATCAATATTCAATCATAGATAAAGAACCTAATGAAGAAATGACCAAGTTTTTTGATCTTTTGAAAGATTCAGACAAATATTATAGGATGGTTACGTAAATTACAGTAAATTATCGGTCGTTGCACAGGTGTTCACAACCAAGTCAGATCATGGATTAAGTGAGGTCGGTTATAACTGAATTGTAGAATGGGTGAGAAGCATTTTACTTGAAGAAAATAAGCTGAAAGAGAACTTTCATGCTGCTAAGTCTATGATGAAATCTTTTGTTTTAGGATACCAAAAAATTGACATGTGTCTAAATTTCTGCATGTTGTACTACATTGAAAATACAGAGTTGACATAGTACGAAACATGTGAGCATTCTCATTATAAACCCATAACTGGCAAGGGAAGAACTCTTGTCGCACATAGAAAACTTAGATACTTTTCAATCGCATCTAAACTGTTAAGCATATGACATGACACCAATCACATGATGCGGTGGATGAAGTGATGGTACACTCTTTTGTTGGTGAAGCCTAGAAACACTTTAACAATGTGCATCTTCAGTTTTTAGTGGAATCAAGGAACGTGTTTCTTGGGTTATGTACAGACAAATTTAATTCATTTAGGTCATTTTCTGCTCCTTATTTTTATTGATCGGTTATACTCATGGTTTACAATATGCCATCGAGGATGTGTATGATGCCAGAGTTCATGTTTATCTATAGTCATACCCGGTCCTAATAGTTTGGGTTGAAATATATATGTTTATCTTTGACCGTTGATTGATGAGTTGAACTAGTTCTGGGAATCCAGGGCTTTGACTTATAATGTATCGAAGAAACAAATTTTTTTGATAAAGGCAGTTTTTATGTGGATTATTAATGATTTTCCCTGCTTATGGAGTGGTTTCTGGTTGGAGCATGCATGGAAAATTAGCATGTCTATATTGTATGAAAAATATCAAGGCATTCACGCTAACAAACAATGGTAAAATGTCTTTTTTTACCACCACATATACTTTTTGCTAACGAATCACAAGTACAGAAAGAACAAGAAGCATAGTTATCAGACTCGGCCTGACCCGGTGGGTCGACCTAGGACCTGGGTGATCCGGGACCATGGCCGAGTCTGTTTCATTAAAAACTCGAGCCTGTAATTGGCATGGGAAAAATCCTTTGACCTGCCGGGTCAACCCGAAACCCGAGAGACTTGGTAAAACCTGGTAGAGACCCTCTCTTTTTCAAATATATTTTTTCTCCTGGCCAGAAATCCTTTTTTTTTTTTTCATATTTTTCAGTTAGTTACTAATCCATTTCAAAGTTCATTATATAAATACTAGAAGAATATTTTATTTTTTCAATGTGGGATTTGAAGCCCTTTAGAATATGTACTCTATGTTAACAAGAAAAAAAATTATGTTTTTTAAATATGGGATAAAAAAACCTTTTTAGTTTAAATACTTCAACTTTAAAGAATTAGATAATACCTTTTTAATGTGGGATAAAAAACCTTTTGAAATAATCTTTTAAACTTTATTATTTACAACATGTATAGTCTATATTCATATGGATTATTTCTTAATTTTTTCATATGAAATATTAAAACCTCAAACATTTTTTTTCCAGGTTGACTCGGGTCAACCATGTAACCCAGGACCTGGCTTTTTGGCTTGGTCAATCCCCGGGTCGGGTTTGCTAACTATGATAAGAAGGATTTCTTTATTGGCAAAGTTGAAAGGGATGTTGCATCACCACTTCTTTTGGATGAGGAATTGCATGATGTGGTGTCAAAGTAAGGTGACATTGTGTTTGGTTTTCAATCGGGTAAGCAGAAGTTTCTTGATTTTGGTTTAACCCATAATTAAGTTAAGCAAAGTATTTTTTTGAGAGCTTTCTTATTGAAATAACAATCTCCTTTGCCATAACCTTGATGTCATACACATAAAAAAGAACTTGTTTAAAAACATTTTCAACACTGTTATGGATTTGAAAGGGAATACAAAAGGACAACATCAAGGCTGGAATGAATAGCCATGATTGCCACATGTTTATGCAAACACTCATTTCATTAGTTTACCGGAATTTATTGTCAAAGGGGATATGGGATACACTTATAAAGATCAGTCATTTTTTTAAAGATATATGCTCCAACAAGTTATAGACACAACACATGGAGATGTTTGAAATAAATATCATCCAAACAATATGCAAACTTGAGATGATATTTCTCCCATCATCTTTCAACACATTTAAGCATTTACCTATACATTTATCATTTGAGGCAAAAGTTCAAGGCCCGATCTAATATAGATGGATGTATTCATTCAGGAGGTTAGGGATTATACATGTATTGTAATTAAATTTTTTTTTTTATCTTTCTTTGTATAATTCAAAACATTCATTTAATTCCATACAGGTATTTGTTCAACCTTAAGAGAAAAATAAAAAAACAAGGTGCATAATGAGGCCTTGAAATGTTAAGCCTCAATATTTATCTCGTACTATTTTAAGCATCAATTAAGAACAAAAATCAACTATGTTCCAAGGTATGACGATGGTGGTAAAGTGTCTTCAAGTAGGAACTTGTCAATATTTTTTCATCCTAGATAACCCGTACCAAAAAATGTTGCAAGGGGAAGATATTTTTTTAAATAGAATTCACACAAGCACATAATTATGTGCTATTTAACTGCGATGAACTGAGACATTTTATTCATTAAGTATACTACTTAACATGTCATTATTTTCGAACAATTTATCTCTAATAATATCATAGATTGATACATTGTTGAATAACTTGTAAGACACATCATGATGTGAACCTCGTGATCACGTGGTCACGCAACCCACATGCAAAGACACTAATTTCCGGAAAGCCAAGTAAATCAGGTTTGATAGAAGTGTGACACAAAGATAACTTGTACCTAGACACCATCACTATTGGAAACGGAGACCCCCACCCAACGAATATTGATTCGCGAACGAGAAGTATAAGGATGATTCAATAAATTATTTTTCAGTTCTTTAGAGAACTATGGAAGGGAGATTATCTCACCAACACACACACACACACACACACAAAAGTGCGGCAAACAAGAAGTTTTATTAATCTAAATTGTCTAACCTTACATGTCTAGTTATGCTCTTATTTATAGTGACTCCAAACTAAAATAAACCCTAATGGACCCCTTATGTGGACTTATATGATGCCCACTTACAATTAAACCCAAATAATATAAATAAACTCTAAACTAAGAAGAAAGTAATAATAACAATAATAAATCCAAATATAATATCCTAAATATAATAGGATCAGATTTGTTGCCCTTTAGAAGTCTCGTATAAGCTAGGAGAATCAAATCTGAAGGTAGAATTAATTCTAAAATCTTCTTTCCTTTTTTTATAGTTAGGATGAATAAGGATCCTTGTAAGAAAAGGATTCTGAAACATTTATGAATCATTGCCACACATGGAAACTACGTTGCAGCTCATTAAAGATCTTTGAAGAATTAGGAGATTCCCAAAATAAGCTGCCACATCTTTTTAAGGAAAAAATCCTAGCCAAATAAGAAGTCCACAAGTCAAAAGGAAGTAAATAACAAAATTCATACAGCCTTTGTTGACCCGTGTTTCGATGACTTACCAAACTTCGATTGACCTGAAATTTTAACCCAAGGTAGGAAAATATGTCATAAGACTCCATGTAACATGTCAGCCCGATCCAACAGTCGGATTGAGAATTATGACTGTTGCTGTAAAACTGGATAGATGCATTTTTTACGTCAAAATTCGAATTTGACCTTTCTTGGATCGTATCATTCACATCATTTATATTTACTATCCTAAGATTCACAGTTGAATGAATCTCAAATCTTTTGATTACAAGAAGAAATTTTTTTCACATGGTTTAGAACACATGTAAGTACTGTTTAATTATTCTTATCTCTCGGGATACTTGATTTCATTATATATTTCTCATTAACTGTTTGTTGTTATACTTAATATATCAGGTTTATTAATTGGGAGGGAATGTTAGTGTTACTCTATCCTTACTAAGTCTGAGTCCTGAAAGAAAGGTTAAGCACTACAACGAGTATTTTGTTAATGTACATGTGTTTCATACTGAAGAATATGAGCATGGTAGAAAGACATAACAGTGAGGTTTGTGTTAAGGGGTCGACTTTTAATGAGTTTGAAGTTGACTACTATGAGAAGTTAGAAGAGGTCATTGAATTGCAATATCATAGCGAGCATAATAGAGTATTTTTATTTAAATGTTATTGGTATGATACCATTGACAGAGGAATCATAGTAAATTAATTTAAAGGCTAGACTCTGCAACATCGATGATGTTTTTGTTTTCGCCAAGCAATTCCAACAAGTTTATTACACATATACCCTTTTCCTTTAGAAAAAATCATTCAAGAGTTGATTGGTTATCCGTAGTGAAAATCAAACTCAGGGGTCGTGTCGAGGTTGTTCAGGATGGAAATGATGAATTAATTGTGGGAGATGTAGTTGGATTTGTAGTTGGAGGCAAGATCGCCCAGTGGGCTCGATAGAAACTTGCGAACGACCCTTAATGTTTTGAGCATTGGATGCTCGCAATCGGTCCCAGGCACTCAAACTGGATGCTCGTAATTGGTCCTAAGAACTTACAGACAAGGTTACCGACGGACCATGTCCGTCGGTATATTCCAGAGTGTTGGAAAAGAATTATTGCAAATATCACTAGTACTGTTAAATCTCTGATGGAATTACAGATGATATTTCATCAATGATATGTTATATTTACTGACAAATATACCGACGAACATATAAAAACACCAATAAAATTGCATGCGGTATTTCTGTCATTTTATATGGCAAACTTCCTAAGGGAAATCCGATGGAATGAAATGGATCAATTTTTTTTGTGTGCTTTGTCCGTCTCTAAATCCATCGATAAATTTATTACCGACGAAATCACTGACAAACCAGAAATTACCGACGAGAGTTTTTTCGACGGACTGGTTCCGTCCGTGAGCCTATTGGTAAAATACTTATCAACAGACTGTGAGTTTAAATACCGATTGAAATTTTTGTCGATAAAACTGTTAAATCTGGTGATGCCTCATGGTTTTACATGTATACATGTTGATGCTCAATATTGTTATATGTATAGTTTCATGTCACCATGTACATTTGATATACTTGGATTGTTGCAAAAGCAAGAAATTGTGAAAAAAAGAAGAGAAAGGTTTACCAGTAGCCACTGCTTATGATGGATTGGACTATTCTTGATGTGTCCTTACCTGTAAAACAAAGTTCTTTGTGTGTTCCGATGATTAAATTAGTTTAGTGATGGAGCTTAATGGTGTAGAAAACTTTTATTTATCGGATTCCTTTTACCTGTATCGTTGAGTATAAAAATACCTCCCCTCACTTACCTGCGAAGACAAAGGGTATAGCTTGTCATCATAGGGTGGCACTGTGAGTGTAGCTCTCCTTCGTAATTGTAACTGTCGGTTTTAGCTTTCTATACAAGCATTTCATCAAGGCAAGAAATCTCACGCCTTTTGGCAGTAAAAAACAATGTTCTGATTGTTCGCGGTATCGATCAATAAACAGAGGCATTATCAAAAAAACTCGAAGGAGAGCCACAGGAAATCCAAGTGGGCATAGGCGCATAGCCATCTATTTTTTAGCCTTGTGATGTTTACTTGCACGTAGCCGCCTTTGCATCTTTTTCACAGAACTGTTTGTTTTTGGTTGTGTGCATGCGCCTTGGCTTTGCCAAATTGTAAATAAATCCTCACTCTTGTATTAACTATCTATTATGACTGAGGGAAATTGAGTGTGATTGATGCATCGTATGATGTGACAGAAAATTTCATTTTCTTTCTTGTTTCATAATAGTTTCCTGCCTTCAATAGGAATGGCATCACCTGTTGTCTCTCACATCGTGGGCCAAAGCCCGAAAGAAAGTGAGAGTTGCATGAAATTGCAATGAGCTCATTACATGCATATCTTTCCATCTTCATTTCGAATGGCAAAGATAGTCATGAACTTGAGAGATGAGAGGCATGGGGTTTCCTGAATGATGCCATTGTCCCATAGGACCTCTAATTTTTTTTTCCCTTTCTTTCGCTAGAAGAGAAAATTTAGGTGCAGTTTACATGACCCAAATCACATCTCTTGTTTCACTAAAATTTTAATATTTTTTAAAAAATTAATTATTTTTTATATTTTTAAATCATTTTAATATACTAATATCAAAAATAATTTTTTTAAATATATATATATATATATATATTATTTTAATCTATTTATGAGAAAAAAAAAACTTAAAAAAACAAAATTAAATGGAAGTGCTAGCTATCATCATTCTATCCCACAAACATTACTTGTACTCAAAGCTAGGATTTCCTGGCGGACCTGACCCCTCCACTTGGTTTCACAAAAGTGGCAACAACAACCACATTCTGAATTTAATATCGACCATGTGAACATCCAAAATGCAAGATTAACATGCTGATGAAGAGAATTTATTGTGTAACTGCCAAGAATCAAAATCTCAGAACCCAGTTTGTGGATTTAATTTTTTTTATAAAAAAAATAGATAACTCTGTTCCCAATTGGGTCCTCAGAGTATCCAGAAATTCGCAATTGAGTACACAAATCCCAATTGGGAACTCGATCAAAAATCTTTATATAAAGAGAAAGAACTTGATTTTAGTTGACGTGCAAGTAGGCCTGAGTGGCCAGGTAAAAAAAATTATGGTAGAGGAAAGAGGACAAATTCATCTCAATTACTGCTGAAATGGTTACACATGAAAAACAATGATAATTTAAAAGAAGAAAATTGACAGCTACACTTGAGAGAAGGGACAAATCATCTCAAGTGCCGGAATGGAAAGTTTACACATGATTACAAAACTATGAAAAGAGAGAATTGACAACAGTACCTTACCACGAGTGACAAACAAATCCTCTTTTTACTACATGCTGGAACCTCGTTTTTTAGACTTTTTGCTTGTCCATAAATTTGTGTACAGTACAGCAGCAAATCTTTACGGCTGCAAAGGTCACTGAATCATGCGATGAATTTGATGGTTTCATGACTTTCATTTTTTCCATAGAGAACAAGAGAGTGATGGGCATAAAGGGTTTCCACCACCTTGTGTCTCTTTTAGCACCATGTGCCAGGCATGTGAGATGTTGGATTTTCCCATTGATTTCAACCGGGAAATTAGGGGGTCCATGGTCCATGATTAAGACACAGGATAGTATTCAAGATTTTGCTTTTGAAAATACATTTTGAACGTACTGTGTGATTTGGTGATCTCAGTGGAGAATATAACCACCCCTTGTGTCCCATGCATGTCACTTCTTTCTCTTCGAAGCTTTCCAAGATGTAGCCAAGTTTTTCCGCTCTAAGGCCCAACTAGGTACGGATGGTGGTCCTATCCAGTTGAAGAAACGAACGAGAGATTCAAGAAGAGAAGAATGCAGCCATTTCAAGAATTCAGCTTATAACTGAGACTGATAAGAAAAAGTGGAAAGATTGGGAGTAAACTCCTTTTGAGGTAATAATTCTTCATGATAAACAAATGATGGTGCAAAAAAATTTAGCATGATGTAATCATTTGTACAGTTGTGCACATACAGTTATGTTGATTCAACTTTCTCACTTGTATGGTCAGTGGGGCATCCTTTGCGTCTGGGAGGCTCTTTAACACCTGTTTAACAACAAGAAATTGATGTCAGTAACCTCACCAACAGCAGTGGTAAACGTGATAGTAGGGAAATAATATGATGTATGTGAAAGAAGATTCATGGATATTTACTTGGTATAGTTTCCAAGAAACCATAGCATCAGTGGCAGCATATTGTAGGTTGTTCTTTTGATAAAACATCTGCCTCCCAGTTTCCAAGTCTGATTCTGTTGGGCTTTCGAAGCTGTGAAGTTTCGGTAACTTAATTAGAATTTCTGAACGAAACGCATAGCCAAAATAACTTGGAGAAAATTAAGCTCCATTTCAATCCACTAGAAAAACTACATACCAAGAGAGGGAATATAGAAGACCAGAAGAGGTTGAAACAAAAATGAGAAAACAAGAGGAATGGTAGAGCAAGGATAACTCCATTGCTTTTGTATATCAAAGTAGAAATATATTGATCAAAGAAGAAGGTGCACGTAACATTCAGAGATCTAGAGATTCTTTGAAACAACAACGAAGAAGAGAACTCCAAACTAAGGAATACTCCATTCTCTCTGAATACCAGTCACTGAAACACTTCTGAAAGCCTGAAAGCATCATACCACAAGGATGCAAGAAACACCATGCCATCCACTAACAACTTCTCAATGAGAGAATTGAAACTTGAAAGTTGTAGCATTCTCCTCCGTCCAAACACACATATGGCCACACAATCAGCACAGAACAATAAAATTCTGGTAATTTTTCCTCCAAATCCACTATAGCATATTGGCAGCAAATCCCGCAACCTACCAGGAACCACCTAAGACTCACATCTGCTAGCTTGAGTCCTCTTTGTGCAATGCTTCAGCATATCCAAGATTTCCATTTTCACAACCCTACTCCACAAATACCATCCAACTTGTCAATGGAGAAACAATTGGCTCACAGCCTCCACAGTGTTTGGTAACTCGTAGATCTGATGTTAGGAGACACAGCCTGGTGATGACAACTCCATTTTTCATTACTAACCTTCATAATGAGGCAGATATGACATGTGCTCGATGTCCAAACTAATATAAGCACATAATTCTAAAACTATTTGCATCGAAATGCACTATAGAAGAACTTAAGAGCAGGACCAAAATCTCACAGAAGTGAATTCCCTTTTCTGGCCTTTTAAGAATTTGAGGAACAATCACTGCTGAAATAAAAAATTTAACCAGACTGTGAATAGGATCCGGCCAATGCAAATTGCCTTAACCTATTAGCATAAATATGTATTCTAGACAGGGCACAAAATCCTGTAGTTGTTAAACCTTCAGTGATGCCTTGCATGGAGTCTGCATAAGAAATACAATCAAAGCTTTTCCTTTCTATTTCATTTTTTCTTCATTATGGCAAAGGCAACAAAAAGTTCTCCTAGAAATGCATAGGATATGTATATTCTGACCGGTCAAGGCAAGTTTGGATTTATTTCAAAAACAGGCTGGTCCAACATTACCATAGAACAATGTGGGCACCAATTTATATTCCCACTATTTTTTTGATACTGTTGACGGTCCAGTGACTTGATAAAATTGCAAAACAAACATAAACAATCAGGAATAAGCTTTTGAAAATGCAACTCAGAGAACCAAATAGATGTCCTTTACTCAGAAGGCATCTCAGCAAGATGTGATAGATACCTCTTTGCAAACAAGAATCTTTGCTAGAGCGAAGACCCCAAGTTTTAGGTTCTCCACCAAGCTTTTGATTTGCATGATAGGAAAGGTCCTCCACTGATGTAACTGAGACATTATAATCTCTAAGAACCTTAGCACAGTCACCGCTTATGCCAACACCAACCTGCACACATGCCACACATTCAGAATAGAAAATTAAATCTGTAATTAAAAAAAAATATATATCAAATGTACATAAATGAAATACAGAAACTAGTGCAATAGATCTCACTAACTTTTACAAGTGTAGAATCCTCTAGAAGAAACTGCAGACTTGTGATTCCAGAATGAAAAATATGCATCGCATGACAAAGGCTGGTGTTCCCACATATCTGCATAACTGCAGCTTTTCCAGGCAACACACCTGCAGAGATCGAGGTTACTGTTCAAAGTGATGATCCATCAAGAAAAATCTATTTCCTAAAGGGAAAGGCAGCACAGGAAGGAAACTGCTTGCAGAGAACAAGATTTGATTCATTTTTCAATGTAAACACAGTAGGAATGCATTTTTGGTCACCTCACCCCCTACTCAATTTTTCAACATTAGTTTAACATGCCACTCGGCAGAATTGAGGAGTTCCACAATTCAAATAACTCAGTGTTAGTGATAAGTCAGGGTCATTTGTATTAGAAACATAATTGAAAATTCTGCTAGAACATTTGACAGTGCGCAAAGCACTGCAACAAAATGCCATGGAACCCTGCCTTCTCCTCCAGGAGCACTGGGAAGGCAAGGAAGACAAAACTAACATTTTAAGTAATGTACTCTGGTTTTAAGGAAATGGGTACATAATCTAAGGTTGAAGTGAATGAGCAACTGTCAACTGCATTTATTTGATGACATGCTGCAGGATAACAGTTGCCTGGTTGGTTATAAATTTCATGGTTCTAATGCACAGTGAAGGTGTCTATACCAAGCTACAATCCATAAATGAAACTTGAGCATCATCAAAGAACAAGATTGTTGTATATGAGTAGGAGATAAATTTCCTCCATGCCATAGAGGAAGTGGCAAATGGAATAGTAAACCTAAGCACTCTACAACTAGAGAATACATAGGAGAAGAAAACATGGCATATAATAATCAATAAGCCTAATCAGTTTGTAAATCAAGTTCACATTCCAAAAGTTTTCCTCTGACTCCAAGAAAGCTTTAGGATAACACATTAAACAACAAGCATATGCTCCATATATTTGATGAATCATAATTGCATAAGCATCATTATTATTGAGAGAGAATAAGATCAATGACAAGGATTTTTGAAAGAAAAGGAACAAAAAACTTGCATAGGAAGGTCCTATTTATCTTATAATTCTAATAATAAAAGTGAAATAGCTTCCATAGAATAATAGAAGGTCCGATTTATCTTATAATTCCCTCCATCCAAAACAATGATGAAAACAACTAACAAACAAACCTTTATAAATGTGGTTTTCCACTCAATATCAAAACCAACAATAACTTGACCCATTTAACCCTTTTTAACTTTAAGACTATGTAAAAGCTCCCTTGCAGCCTTTTCTACCTCCACAGAAGTTCTGCTATACAAAATTTGACCCCTGAACTTCAATGCAGGATATCTCATCTTCACACTACCTGCTACACAAAGTACAATAAATACATTAAAATCCCACAAATAATCAACTTGAATAACAAAATGTATGTGTTAAAGCTATGTAAGTTAATTAAAAGTTCAAAGCTTTGTACAAAATTAAGGACCTCGGTGACAATTCATAAGCAATGCACATAGAAAAATGAATAGGGAACCTGCAAGCGTGACTTTTTGGGGGGCTATGAACAGTGATGATATGTAACCAGAAATTTAGTAAAAATTATATGAACATAACCGACATCGAAATTGTTCCAATCACACAATTATCGACTGCCAAAAATAAAGTAACGCAGCATTTCTAAATTCTAAATTTCATTTCTTTCTTCTTAGATCTTAACTACCAAACGAACCTTACAACAATGAGCTGCAAAAGTACTATCAAAACGAACCCAAATTTATAACTTATTCCAAAAAAAGCATATTGCTGTTAACATTTGAAAGGATAAATCAAAACCCAGAATTTTCTAAAGGGGTATACAAATGGTTTAGAAAGATATAAAATTAAAGTAAAATTAAAAAAAAAAAAGTTATTTTACCTTGACAGGCAGGGGGAGAGAGAGGGAGGGAGGGAGGGAGAGAAGAGAACTGGGAAATTGGTGTCGAATTCTTGGAAGTTATTGATCCTTTTGTGGACTTGAATGTCGTTTCTTGATTATAGTTGCTGTTGATGATGATGGCAACGACGACGGTGTTCAAAGTCTCTCATGGAAATGAAGAATTCCAGGGAGGAGGAATTAGGGTTCAATTGATTCAAAAGAAATCACTCTCCCACCTGATGTTGAAAAAACGCACCGTGTTATTAATTTGTGTCAAACGCAGCGTAGTCTTGTTGTTTTGTAACTTTTGTTCTTGTTAGTTTTGTTGTCACGTGTTGGCTTAGAATAGAAGAATAATTGGTAGTGTTTCATAGGGACGGTGGACAATTCTGATGTTTTGTATAGCGGTTTAATTGTGTTTTTTAAATTTTTGAGTTTTTTTAGTTTTAAGTTGTTTTTTTATGGGTTTTTTTTATAGTTTTAGTGTGTTAATATATATTAAAAATAAAAAAAATATTATTGTTATGCATTTACAAGTAAAAAACACTTTTAAAAACAATATCTACTACACTCTCAAACAAACCCTACTAATAGAATTGAGAGGAAAGAGGAACATCACGAAAATGATGAATTAACTAATCTTCTCCCTCCCTCCCTCCCTTTTTTCTTCTTTATGGGTATATTGCCTATTATCTTCTAGATTTGGAAAATTGCCAAAAAATTTTCCCTTGAATCCTCTGGATAATCTCCAAATAGGCACTCATAGAATCCAGCTTACACCAAGTAGTATCAGAGCCCCGGGTCTTTGGATTCGAGAAATGGCTCTTAATATTTGATCCTGAGACACAAAAAGATTAGAGGATTCTCTTGAATTTGTCACTAAAAAACAAGCATTTAAGCATGAGCGATGATGACGATGCTAGAATCATACAATAAAAAACTGGAAGTTAAAAAATCTATCAACGATGCTAAGTTTAGAGAGTTGAAAAAACCCATCAATGGTTTATCATATCAACAAACATCAATCATATAGGCTTTACAACAAACAATGGGAGAATCTAGTGTTACTAGGGATAGGTTAACCCACATTATGGTGACTTTGCTACTAAAACTTTTAGAACCGATGATGAAGGTTGTCAACACTACAAAACACATAAACTAAATTAGATTTCCCTTGTTTTAATGGTGATAATATGCACAAAACTTTGACATGAAAGAGATTAATGATTCTGAGAAACTTAAACTAGCTTCATACTATCTAGATAGCATGGCCCTATGTTGGCATCAAAAGTATATGAGAAGCTTGGAAGGTCAAGAGGTGACATGTGAAAAATATATGGAAGCTTTATGTATTAGGTTTGGGGGTCAAAAGGACTTATTGGAAGAACTTATAGATCTAAGATAAGTTGGGAGTTTATAAGCATATACAAGATTTTTTATGTCTTATAGAATAGGGCATAAATTAATGAAAAGCAAGCCATGGTAATCTTCATAAGAGGATTGTAGATGGAGATTAGAAAACTGGTCAACATGTTTAAACTTAAAGCTCTTAAACAAGCCTATAACCTAACTTGTTTATAAGACAATACCTTATCCCATAGACATTTCCACAACCGTTTTAAATATTCATCCCAAACCATCATACAAACTACCCAAACCAAATTTAATCATTCCCGGTCTTATCCCATAAACTTAACTCCATAAACACCAATACATAAAAACCATCTCAAGTTGGCTTATTGTCTACTCCCATCCAAAACTATGTCCACAAACCAAACTTAAAACCTACCAAATCACTAGGGATCAAGGGGCTGGAGGAAAGACAAGCCAGAGGATTATGTTTCTAGTGTGATGAAAGATTTGTACTTTGATACGAATGTAGAATTAAAAAATTGTAATTACTATATATCGTGGAGAATGAAGAACATAATGATGAAGGTGCGAGTGAAATGAATGAGACTAATGCAAAAGCAATGACACCATATATTTCCTTCAATGTCTTGGAAGACATAGTGGAATTTCATACCTTGAGGGTGACTGTAAAGGTAGAGAAACACTATATCTTTGTTGTAATCAACTTTAACAGTACTCATAATTTTTAAATGCAAAATTAGCTAAGAAACTACAATGTGACTTAACACCTATCAAACCTTTAATAGTTGAGGCAACAAAAGATGGAACTATATGTTTTATAGCCATATGTAGAAACTTTAAGTGGTAAATACAAGGGATGGATTTTATGGTTGGTGTCTTTATTGTATATTTAAACAATTGTAACATGGTGTTAGGCATTAAATGGTTTGCTAAATTAGGCAACATTGTGTCTACCTATAAGGATTTATGGATGTCATTTAATTGGCTAGGTTAAAAAGTGTTGCTTAAAAGAAATAGGACTGCTAGACTATAAACTATCATATTTGAGCAGCTTAATGACTTACTAAATAATCCATCATAACTTACAGAAGTGAGCATGTACAATATGAAGGTCTTAGAGGATATTGATTATGTAATATGTTCCATATTGACCACCTCACATTCTAAATGGGTAATGAATATTGTCTTAGAGGAATTATTGAAGTGTTAACAAGAGGTGTTTAAAGAACCTAAAGGATTGCCACCAACTATAGCTCATGACCACATTATACCTCTGAAGAACAAAGTTCAATCTATCAAACTAAGACCTTGCAAATATTTTGGGTTACAGAAGAATGTATTAGAGAAATGGTTTCTGAAATGATAGAAACAATGGTAATTCAGTAGAGCAATAGTTCATTTGTTTCTCTAATGGCTCTAGTTAAAAATAAGGATAACTCATGGATACTTTGTACAAACTATAGGGTCATAAAAAAACTCACCATTAAAGATAAGTTTCCTATACCTTTAGTGGATGAATTATTAAATGAATTGGTAGGTGCAACAACATTTTATAAGTTGGATTTAAGGTCTGGATACCATCAGATTAGAATGGAAAAATAAGATGTATTCAAACCAATATTTAAAACTCACAATGGCCAATATAAATTTCTAGTGATGCCATTTAGACTAATAAATGCCCCTAATACCTTTCAAAGTCTAACAAATAAAGTGTTTAGGAAACATTTAAGGCAATTTTTATAGATTATAGGGTCATCAACAAACTCACCATAAAAAATAAGTTCCATATAGCTTTAGTGGATGGATTATTAAAGGAATTGGTAGGTGCAACAACATTTTATAAGTTGAATTTGAAGTCTGGATACCATCAGATTAAATGGAAAAATAAGATGTGTTTAAAACAACATTTAGCACTCACAATGGCTACTATAAATTTCTAGTAATATCATTTGGGTTGACAAATGCTTTTATTACCTTTCAGAGACTAATAAATAAAGTGTTCATGAAACATATAAGATAGTTTATATTGGTCTTTTTTTATGAGATTTTAATATATAGTCAGTCATTGGTAGAACATCTAAAGCATTTGAGAACAATTTTTGAGTTGTTGAAACTACATCAATTAGTTACTAAAAAAGTAAATATGTGTTTAATAGTAGCCACGTATAATATTTGGGTATGTAATAACCAAAGAAATAGTTGATATCGATCCTAAAAAGATTCAAGTTATGATTGATTGGCCAATGCCTAAAAATATTAAATAACTATGTGAATTCATTGGCCTTACTGGTTACTATAAAAGGTTTGCTAGGGGTCATGTATCTATACGCGAGCCATTGACATAATTGCTAAAGAAAAATGTATTTATATGGATTGATAAAGCATTAGAATCTTTTAGATACTTGAAGGAGGTAATGACTCAGCCTCTTGTCCTAGCACCACCTAACCTCAATAAGTTGATCATTTGTAGCAATTCCTTTAGTTTACTAGACTGTGAGTTTATCACCATATGCACCCTGAAGCCATACAATAGTTCTTACTATAACATTCTTAATGATAAAAGCTAATGAAAGATTAGAAGCATGCAAGGAAAGAAAATTCAAACCATATGCTTGTTTTAGGGTTGATTTCCCTATAATAGAGATAAATACAAAGATAAGAGAGAAAAATTAAAAAACAAATTGGGATAATTACAAAAAAAAAAACTCATATACTTTAGTCCATTTCTTATTTTCAATCTAAGATTTGAGAAATTATTATTTTTCTCTATGGTCAACAGGATAAATCAAATTAAACAAAAAGACATTTTTGACCTTGTATATAATAAATGTAAATCCTAAAATTTATCATAAACCTTGTTTCTATTTCCCTAAGCTAAAGTTTGAATATTTATTCTTAAATAATATCCTCACTTGCATGCCATCATAAAAAAAGCTAACAATTTTAACTAACTTGACAAATCCAAGGATAAATTGAGAGCATTAATACTTTAAGCAAATGAGTTGAATTTTTCTAGTATTGCCTTCTAAGAATAAAGATCTAAATTATCATGACTCAAGATAATAATCTTAACTTCTACTGTGATCTAACTCTAGAAAATATTAATAACTATATAAATTACTTTTATGGGATTAAATTAATATTAATGAACCAATATGTTAAAAATAACTATTATGTGAATATAAAATTCATAAGATATTAAGAATAGCCATTTTTAAAAAAATGGTCTTGCATGTTGACATTTTTATCGTTTGAATGTGTTGAATGATGTGTACTAAATGAGTTCAATAATATAGAAATGGTGAAATCAAAGTTTAAGTTGGTGGAATCTCGTTTGTTTAAAGAAAAGTTGAGTAAATTTCAATTTATCTTAATTCATAATCTCAATAACGTTAAAAATTATAGTATTTACCTAAAAGTTACAATATTTAGTCGTTACATAATCTATTTAATTGTATTTCAGGGTGTTAGCAATGGCTAGCTTGTCACATGAAATAATACATATATGGTTACATATTAAAGATGAAGTTTTATTCCTTGGGAAGAAATCCCATCATATCATTTTATTATTAATTTGTTATAATAATTAAACATGAATTTAGAAACAAAAGTGGTAAAAGAAATTTGCAAGGTAATTATACGCAAATGGTTAGAATATAAAATCCACCACGATTATATGAGCTAGTGCTCTTAACTCTAAGCTTTTTAACTAAAAGGCTACAATAATATTAAAATCTTGTACGATTAGAAATCGATGGCCTTAATTGTTTATATGCTTCAGGTATCACCTCTTTTCTTAATATATATCTTTTTAAGACAAAATCCGCCACGGAGCTATAACCCTAAACACGAGGCAATACCTTTTGATTATGAGCCATGATGATATCAATATCATACATCGATTAGGATAAATCCTAGGCAGTTTATAAGCTCATGATATAACCTCTCTTTTTACGAGGTGTTTTTTTTGGGGGAAAAAACCCATCGTGATCTAGTGCTTTTAACTCCCAAGCTTTTTTACTAAGAGGCTATAATGATTTCAATATCCCATATGATTAAAAATCAATGGCCTTCAAAGCCCTTGAGATTAGTCGAGAGATGCGCAAACTGACCCGAATACCCACGTTAATAAAAAAAAATTTGATAGCCTTTGTTATAATTGATTTATGGGTTATTCCCCCCAATTTACCTTTTTTTCAAAATAAAAATAAAAACAAATAAAATAATAATATCAAAAGGACTTATATTTTGAAAAAAGTTGGCTGAGAAAGGATTTCAAATGTAGAAAAATCAAGCTGCAATTTTGGATGAAATCGGGAGCCTAATTGTATTGCATTATATCCAAAACTGGAAAGACAATATAGATTCAAGGTCAAATTAAATGATTATTGGATGAATCTACATAAATATTAAGTCCATGGACATAATTAAATTTTTAACAGGCCAATTTAATTTAATCATGGGACAAATTAAAATTTTAATTATATTTAAGAATTAATTTGGGTCCAATTAAAGGATTTAATTAGATGTAAGGACTTAATTATACTTTAAATGGATCGAATTAATTTTGTTAGGGATTTAATTGGTGAAAAATTAAGTTTGAAAGCCTGCTTTGGGCTTAATTGAGAAGATTGAAATTTTAGGAGATCAAACTTAAATTTCACAAAGTCAATTGGTTCAAATCAAGGGTAAAACCACAAAAAAAAAATCAAACTTTTAGGGTCAATTAAGGGTTAAATTGAAGAAATTCACAGCCAAAAATCATTTTACAATAGGCGTCGAACTATGGGGGCTCAATTGATTGAAATAATGAGTGAAATTTAAGAAAATTGAAAGTTTAATGGTCAATTTGCATAAATCTGAAACCAACGACCACAATGAAAAAGATGTTAAAATTTGGGGCTGATGTTGAAGTTTTTCAAAGGCAAAAGTGCATAAAATTAAAAGTTCAAGGCCAATTAAAGATGCAATTAAAAGAAATCAAAAGTTAAGGGACTAAATTATCCTTTTGTTAAACCTTAAATTAAAACCCTAAAGGACTAAACGATGTTGTTTTGACAAAAAAAAAAAGACAGACTAGCCGACTTGTCATCTAGTCTACTGTTCATCTTTTTTTTTTCATTTTCACTCGAAAAAGTTGTATGAGTTGCTACTCTTAAATGATATTTAATGCTTCATCTCTCAACTAAACTGGATAAGCTATACACCAACAAGATGGCATAACACTTGAACATACCCTAGTATGGTTCTTTTTGGCCGATTTACACCATAGCAGCCCCAAAGAGGCCAACACAAACAGCCTTGAGTTGTCAAAATCTGACAGTTCAGATGGCAACTGTGAACCAACAGTTAAGATCCTTCCGGTTTGAATTAAGAGAGAAGATTTATCCCCAAAAAAGATAAAGCGTCCCTCTTCCACCCTCTATAAATAGGGGTGGATTCAATGCCTTGAGCATGAAGAGATTTGACGCCAAAGTTAGGGAAATTAGTTTTTTACCCCATTTTTTTTCCTCCCCTCTCGGCCACCTCTTTTCCCTATTCCTCTGTTATGTCTTCGTCGTCGTTGCCTCTATCGGTCACACATCGGGCAACCCAACACCACCAAGAACATTGTCAACAACTTTTCTAGCTAGGTAATCCCTCCTCCTTATCTTTTATTTTCTTCTTCTTCATGCCCTTGCAACCACTACATTTAATGATAGCTTAATTAATATATAATGATAGGCTGGACCCGTTTCAACCAAGCCCAATTAAAAAAAGGGTGTTGTCAAGCCTCAGTCAGCCCAATTAAACTGGGTCTGGGATCGGAGCCCATGTCCACATGGATGGGTCGGGCCCGACCCAGATAAAAAAGGAGAGAGGCCAGGTTTGTTAAGCCATCAGTCGACCCAACCCGACCCAACAGATTCGACCCAGATGGTTGGGCCAGGCCTAGCCTATATAAAAATAAAAATATGATAATAAAAATATTTATATAAAAAAAATCCAAAAATTTTCAAGAGTCTTTTCAAAATATTTGTGATTTTCTCACATGTTTTTCTAACAATTTTGCATAATATCGGGCTGTATGTATATTTACACTATAAAATACAGATTCGATATTAAAATACCTGATTTTCTCCAAAACATTTCTTAAAAAAAATTAAATTAATTTCCTCTTTAAAAAAATACTTTGTTTTCGCGTATACGACCAAATCCAAAAAGTTTTCCAAGCATATTTTCATAAAAGAAAAATTGCAACTTTCTCATGTTTTAAAATGTAAAATGAATATCATAACTATTTTATGATTATCTGTTAGTGTTTGGCCAAAATATCAAAAATCCTTCACTAATTATTTTGCACCTATGCCGCCAAATCTCTCCACCTCTAAGCGTATTCCTTTATGCTTTCTTTGTCTCCTTTCTCTAGATTAGACAAGCTGGTTCTGTCAGGAGTAATGTCCATGTTGTACTTGTATTGTTTGATGAAAGCATCTATTAGATCTTTCCATTCGCGAATCTTGGTGTTATCTAGTCTCATATACCAATTCATTGCCGCTCCACTCAAACTATCCTATAAAATGTGAATCGGTAGCTTCTCATCATGTACTCTTCTGTCATTTTGTTGCATTAGGATTAGAGATGGGTAATGGGGCATTGTGTTCCAGTGTATTTGATGAATTCAGGAACTCATAACTTTTTGGTACTACCACATTCGGGACTAAACACGTCTCTACGGCATTTACTGGGTCATACAAGTCTACCCCTTCAATAGCCCTTATCCTGGCTTCTAGTGTTGTCATTTTATCTTGATCAATATCCTTAGATGATCTTATTATATGGATTTCATTTGTGAATGTATTTATGATTATAGGTGTCAGTACTGGTGTCGTTAATTGCACAAATGCTGGATTATATTGGGGATCTTGAGCTTGTTCTCCTATTACTTCTTCAGGCTGAGTTGCTGTTTGATTTTGAACTAAAATGGCGGGTCTATTGGAAAGACCCTCACCAATGGCATTACGTAGTGCTTACTCAAGTAAACTGGTGAGGTGAGCCACACTAAATTTTAAAAATCGAACTCTTTCTGATAGTGTAAGCATCACAATGAGTACACTCTTCATTTTCCATGTTTCTTAGTCGGAGTTGGGTGTTGTAGATTTTGCAAATTGGAGCTTTTTAGGAACCTGTATATATTTCAACCTAATACATGTATGTATGTCATTCAAACTGAATGTAAATGTATACAAATGCATGTACATGCACATTAGGTATGGGTTAACCTATTTGAATGGCTAATTTATGACTTCTTTGTTGAATATGGGCAAAAATCCATAGTCTGATTAATCTAAAAGATCTTTCCCACGTCTTTATCTTAGTTAAATCCCATACACATAGAATTTATTCACGGTAATCTCCCAACCTTGATCTTTGGGCAATTACATCATCTCAGATTCTTACCCATATTTAGAAAGGAAAAAAAATTCATAGTTTTAGCTCAGAAAATCCTGTAGGGTTCGGGATTATTGATTAAGTCTGCCTTGATACAAAATAAATTATTAGGGAGTCCATACCCTAAAGTAAAGTTCTAGGCCATTACATGGAGGATACACTTTCTACCTGGTCTCAAAAGGTCCATGAACTGCCCAATGACCACCTTACGTGAAGGCAGTATAAGGGTTTATAAGGAATGGTTGAGGCACAGTGTGACCGTCATTACCAAGTAAACACTCAATTCATAGTTAGATGTTTCACGAATCTGAACCTCAATTGAAAGTTATCAGGCAGACCATTACTCCTCATCTAACCTAAAAATAAGTTTATTTACAAAAATTAAAATGCATGAAGGCATTAATCCATACCCGACGTACTTATGCATGAAGTAGTATAAAAATACACGTTAAATGTGCTAAAATTAAACAGACTAAAACAAACACGCAAACAATCAAACAAGCGAACCTTAGTCTAACCAAACAAGGCGTTCCCCAGTGGAGTCGTCATCTTGTCACGGGACATGTATGTCTCTTGAGATGTGTGTGTTGAGAAGGGGGTTTAGGTGTAATCAAAAAGTTATGATTATAAGGTTCAGGAGTCCCAACTGGTAACATGGTTATTACGAAACCTATGATCTGCGAGAGTCCAGGTAAGAGACTGGTTGTGCAAGGCAAAAATGCATCACCCTCAGTGCACCCTACCTAAGGTAAGCTGCATTGTTGTTTGATTGCTTTTCTAAGTCATGTTTATGTCCATTGATCTTTTATAAGGTTCAAGATAGATCTCCTTTCATGAGGAAGTCTCTACTTTATCAGGTTAAATCCTAACTATTATACGGTCTAAAATTTAGTACCACATTTATTTCGCACTTTGTATCTTTAATACTTGAGTGTATACTTTACAATGTAATTTTATACCCTCAAATATTAAAGTCTACAACTAAATCCTAACACTTTAAATATAAAGTGAACAAAATAATTAGTGAAGGATTTTTGATATTTTGACCAAACTCAAATACAGCCCGGTATTATGCAAAATTATTAGAAAAACATGCGAGAAAATGACAAATATTATGAAAGGACTCTTGGATTTTTTTTTTATATATTATTATTATTATTATTATATAGGTTGGGCTCAACCCGACCATCTGGGCCGAACCTAGTCGGGTCAGGTTAGGTTGACTGGTGGCCCAACAAACCTAGCTCTCTCTTTTTTTTGGTCTGGGCCGTGCTGGCCTTGCTATGTCGGCATGGGCTTCGATCTTAGACCTAGTTTAGTAGGGTTGGTTGAGGCCTGATAACACTCATTTTTCTTAATTGGGTTGGGTTGAAACAGGTCCAACCCATCATTATATATTAATCAACCCATCATTACATGCAAATTTTGCATGCAGTGGCTGAGGGATATGGAGAAGAAAAAAAAAGACAGGGGGAAGGTTTACCTGGCCGAAAAAGTTGTTAGTGACGCTCCTAGTGGAGTTGGGTTGTCCGACGTGTGATCGATAGAGGCAATAATGGCAAAGGCATGACGGGGGAATAAGGAAAAGAGGTGACCAATAGGGGAGGAAAAGAAACTGGGGTAAAAAGCTGATTTTTCCCAACTTTGGCCTCAAATTTCTTCATGTTTAGGACATGGAATCCACCCCTATTTATAGGGGGTAAAAGAGGGACATTTTATCTTTTTTAGGGATAAATCTTGGCCCTTAATTTGAACCGGAAGGATCTTAACCGTTAGTTCAAAGTTGCCATCATGAATCATCAGATTTTGACAACTCAAGGCTGTCTGAGTTGGTCTCGTTAGGGCAGTGCCGAGGCCATTGTGGTGTCAATCGGTTAAAAAGAACCATACCATGGTATGGTAAAGTGTTAGGCCATCATGTTGGTGTATGCTTTAACCAGTTTGGTTGAGAGATGAATCATTAAATGCAACTAAAAAGTAGCCACACGGACAACTTTTTTGGGTGAAAATGAAGAAAAAGATGAACAGTAGACCAGACAACAAGTCGTCTAGTCTGTCTTTTATTGGTAAAAACATTGTCATATTGTCCTTTAGGGTTTTTAATTTAGGGATTTAACAAAAGGTCAATTTAGTCCCTCGACTTTTGATTTCTTTTAGTTGCATCTCTAATTGGCCTTGAACTTTAATTTTGCCCCAGAAAAACTTCAACATCTGACCTAATACGTGGTTAAGGGAGCACGAGTCTGGGACATTTGCCAAATCCAATACACTTGGACTTAGTAGTGTGCCAAGCCTCAAGATAGCGTGGGTTTGACACACATGATAGACCCAAGGCGTTTGGACTTGGCAGTCAGCCAAGCCCAAGATAGCGTGGGTCTAGCACGAATGTCAGGCCCAAGGAGTGTGGACTTGGTAGTCACTCAAGTCCAAGATAATTACCATACTCTCATGGCATGTCCAAGGGAGTGACTAACTTTTATTGGGTCTAACTTCGGGGAAGAACTCAATCTTATAGGCTTAACTACACTTGACGTCTTAAACTCGAATCTCTCTACACCTTTTTAGGTGTATAAAAGTCATTCAAGAACCCACCATATTCCCATCAGGTAAGGGATATTTACCCCTCATTAAATGCTATTAGGATAATTACACTGCAGACCCTTCTTTTTACAAAAGGACAAAATTTATAGGCTATAAATACAGCATGAAAGCTTCATAACAAGGTTCACAATCTCCAATTCTATACTGCATTTATATTTTCATAACATCTCTCTCTAGAATATTCTTGTATTTTTTCTCTCTAAAAAGATACTTATTTATGCATTAAAGAGTCTTCACCTCCACCAAAGGGAACCTTTTGCAAGTATTAGCCACAAGCAGCCTTGGTCAATCAAAGACCAAATATAAACTTTCAACTACCTTGGCAAGGAAGAACGGAGGAGATTGTCAGGACCAATTGATTAACCAATTATCTAACCTGGGAGCCTTATTCCCAGACTAGTTGGATTTTTAGGACATCATCAATAATCATATGCTTATATACAATCACGGTTGTGAATGTCTAGCAATAATGAATTTATAAAATAACAAGCATAAAATCTCAAGACTACAAGTATAAATCATTAAAATATTGTTTATAGTGTTCGTGACATAGCAGTTGTCAACTATTTAGCAGCTTGAACAAGTCTTAGTTATTTTTGTTTTGATTCTAGTTATTCAGCACAAGTCATATCCATTGATGATCCATTAGTCATATCCATTGATGATCCATTTTATATAGTTGGATCATCATCAAAACACAAATGTTTCACCATTGGTACAAGATCAACTCCTCTAATTTAGAACTTGAAGTTTAATAGGTTCAATATTTGAATTCACATTTATACTCGATCACATTACTATAATATGTAGCCTTTTTAACAAGAATACATGAGGAGACTTGCTCATCTTGCTCTGATCTCTTATTATGTGTTGGTTTTTCTCTTGGATTGTATTTTTGATATAATATTATTGATAATGCATTGGATGAAGAAAGAGGATATGACGGCGAGAAAAAAAAATCCCTAGTTATCTTTTAAAAATCACCTATACCCTAATCTACATTAAGGTAGTGTTTAGGAACGCGGTTGAAATCGTGTTTTTTAAAAATTTAAAATTTTTGTTTTTATTTATAATTAAATTTTTTTATATTTTCATATTACTTTGATATATTAAAATCAAAAATAATTTTTTTAAACTAAAAAATATATTATTTTAATGTATTTCTGAACAAAAAAATACTTTGAATTATAACCATTATTACCCTCTCAAACGCTACCGAAATGGATTTTGAATCAATAACATGCTTTTCAAAAACTCTCGTAAAACCACATAAAAAAAAAAAGGAAAGAAAAAACCCAGCCTTCTTTAACGCAATATGAATTGGTGTTGTGTTGTTGCCAAATTAAACCACCCCCTCTCTCCTTTATATATATAAAAAACCCTTTCTTTTTCAAGCTCCTCCATTTGCTTATGCTCCTTCTTTTCCCAGCGCATGGAGAGGGACGGGAAAGGAAGAGAGGAGATAAGTTAAGGAACGATGGAGTTATGTGTTTCAAGAAAAGCTTTTTCTCCCCTAACTGAGAAGCAATGATCATTGATTGGGAAGATTGATGGGATATATATATAAATAAAAATAAAAATTTACTTTAAAATTAATTTTTATTTTTTTTAACTAAATATATTTATATCAACTTTATCTATATCTTTTCTTTAACCAAAACACAAGAAAAACAATGATTTAGTCTGGTTTTTTTTTTTTTTTGTAATGTAATAATTTGTAATTGTAATGGTAATCTAAAATAATCTTAAGGTATTATTATTAAGGTTTTTAAACATATTTAAAATTTTTATGATGATCAAAATAAAGTACTGATAAAATAAATTGTAATTTATTATTATTATACACACACACTCACTTGTACAGTCGTCATGCACGAGAATTTTATGAATCCTTTTACCCTTTATGATTTAAGAAGTTTATTATATTTTATTTAAGATTTTAAATAGAGTCATTAAACCTATAGTTGACTTGGTGTAAGATCTCAATTATAAATAGAGTGAGTTAACCCAAATTTAGTCCGACCTTTCACTTTTTTTTTTTTGTAATATTGTAATAATTTGTAATTGTAATGTTAATTTAAAATAATATTAAGATATTGTATTATTATGTTTTTTAAAACATATTTAAAGTTTTGATGATAATAAAAATAAAACACTAATAAAATAAATTGCAATTTATTATACACATATGTATAGTCTTCCATGAAAAACGGATGAATCCTTTAACATTTTACACTTTTGGAAGTTTATTATATTTTTTGTAGGAGTTAAAGTAAAGTTATCAAATACGATTAAATGATTGGTTGATTAATATAAGACCGGGCGAATAGTAGATTATGAATGCGTTAATCTAATTTTTTTTAAGGTGAAAATAATATTATTTTAATTTTAAAATATTAATAAGTTTTGTTCGGTCATATTTTTAGTATCAACTTTTTTATATATATAATTAGATCCGAATTAAATTTTAGAGTTAATAGCTCCTGGAGTATGATAACTTTTATTTTTAAATATAATTTAAAATATATTTTATTTAAAAAATATTATATTTTAGTGTTTTTGATAATTTTAATATAATAATATAAAAAAATTTAAAAAATTATTTTGATACAATTATTTTTGGTTTTTTTATAACCCAGCCTAGATTAGGTTTTATTACCGATGTTGGAGTGACTTGTTTTTTTATGTGTTTTAAAAATAAATTTTATTGAAAAAAAATCAAATTAATATTTTTATAATTTTAATATATTATATAAAAAATAAAAGATATTTTTATATATTTTTAGCTAAAAACAATTCTCATCACAATTCTAAACATATAATATAATAAATAGGTACACTATAAAATATAAATTCATGACATGAAACATGAACATCACAAGTCTCAAAAGTGCCAAAACCTCCCCCCCCCCCCCCCCCCCCCCCTCCTTTCCAAATTTCAACACGCACCACCAACACAAACACTGAAACACTCCTTAAGAAACGACGATGCATTTCTCTCTTCCATCTTCCATTTCTCGCTAAAACTGAAACCGTTCCTCTTCTTCAATCAATCAATCAAAGATGAGTACAGTAGACAAGATGCTGATAAAAGGAATCCGGAGCTTCGACCCGGAAAACAAACACGTCATCACCTTCTTAAGGCCTCTTACTCTCATCGTCGGCCCCAACGGCGCTGGAAAAACCGTAATAATCATCACTATCATTTCCTTTCCTTATTAATTTCCTTTTTTTTACAAATAATATTTATTTTTACAGACGATAATAGAGTGCTTGAAAGTTGCATGCACCGGAGAGTTGCCTCCGAATGCTAGGTCTGGTCACAGTTTCATCCATGACCCTAAGGTAACTCTAACTTTTCTCTCTCTGTTTTTATTTTTATTTTGAGAGGACCGGTTGGTTAATTAGTTGATTATCTGTTGTTGTTAGGTTGCCGGTGAAACGGAGACGAAGGGGCAAATTAAGCTGCGGTTTAAGACCGCGGCCGCGAAGGATGTGGTGTGTATAAGGTCATTTCAGTTGACACAAAAGGCGTCAAAAATGGAGTATAAAGCCATCGAGAGTGTGCTTCAAACGATCAATCCACATACTGGAGAGGTAACATTTCTATGAATTCTTGTTGTTTTGTTAGAATTGAAGGTTTCACAGAGAAAAAATTGATAGCAGCCTGTTAGGGTTCAGATTATTAGTGTAAGGCTAATGGATATTCTTTCGTGGCAAAATTAGGGTAGTTGTGATGCAAATGTATGCGTGTTTTTTTAACACTATCTTGTGTGAATCTTGATACGGTCGTCACTTTTTTTTCTTGGTTGTTGTTGGAATGCAGAAAGTCTGCCTTAGCTATAGATGTGCTGATATGGATCGAGAAATTCCTGCTTTGATGGGTGTCTCGAAGGCCATTCTAGAAAATGTTATATTCGTGCACCAGGATGAAGCTAATTGGCCTCTACAAGATCCTTCTACGTTAAAGAAGAAATTCGATGATATCTTCTCTGCTACTCGGTATTCTTTGAGCTTTTCCCCTGAAATATTGAGAAAAGATTTTATAGTTATCATCTGTCACTGAGTGTGCCGTTAGTTGCTACAGCCACTTGCTTTTTTCGTTGTGGTTAATTGTGTTTAATTGCTTCACTTGTATTCTCTTGCTTTAACTTGCTTTCTTTACTACACTGTATGATGGTCTCCAGTATGTGAAATATGCATTCTAGAACACGTAAACAAGAAGTCTCTTAGTACCTTATGTAATTTTATCTCTGACTTTGCAAGTTTACTCATTTTTTTCTTGGAACAGAGAATGAACTTGATATTGTTTTAAAGTTTCACTCTACAGTAAATTGGAAGAGTGAAAGCTACAGTTGAAACACGCATTATTAAATAAATGTTTGTAAGAAATGAAGTGTAAAGATCAAAGATTGATATAGAGCTCAGGTATTCAAGTGATGTCTTTCTTGGTGATCAAGAGCATGAAAAGCATCCTATCTATATTTTAAATACCACTTATCAAAACAAAGCAGATTCAAAATGCTAATCTTTGCAAAATAATAACAGTTAGGGAAATTGTTTCCTGCTATTTGTTGATGTTTTAAGATTGAATGTGTTCATGACATGGATTATATATAAAAGAATGCAAAAAAGTTTATGCAATACAACATTGAAGCCATGCTCAATTAAACAGATATTTTATCACTTGGTGCCCACTTCATTTCATTTTGGTAAACATTTTGTTGATCCTTAGCAAGAAGCTAATAATACTTTTGCCATACTCAATTAAACAGATATACAAAAGCCTTGGAGGTCATCAAAAAGCTTCACAAGGATCAAGCTCAAGAGATAAAGACATACAAACTAAAATTAGAGAATCTTCAAACCTTGAAGGATGCTGCATATAAGGTTGTATTTCTTTTTTCCATCCTTTTCTTATAGCAAGCTGGTCATATTTATTAGTTTTTCGGGTCTTATTTTTTCTACTTTTTTATTTACTATGGCAATTCTTTTTGTTATTTCATGACGAATTGATAATCTGTCTTGCAAATGATCTTCTGACTGCTAAGAAAGTTGTAATATCATTGTTTATTTGGAATATATAGAATCTCTATTTCAATACTTCAATCTCTCTCTTTCTCATGAAAGGCAGTGGCAACAGTGTATGCTTGCATTCTCTGTCAAACTAGTAGTGAAGAACCGGAGTGTGATCTCGTCCTTACATCAATGAACGAGACTATGGGCGGATTATAATTTCTCTTCTGCATTAGAACATGACATCACTGTTGACATTAAACTATTAGGAATATGACCTATAATGTTTCCTTTTGAAATGCCTTTGGAAAATTCATTTACTTGGTCCGAATAACTGACATGGACAGTGATTTTCTTTTGCTTTGTAGTGTGCTTTCAGCACTTGTTTTTCTTATTATCAATAACTATGTAGGATCCAAAACTCAGATCTTCATTTGCTGTTCCAGTGAATTAAATATCATGGGCTGTGGATATCACTCAATAGTTTGTTAAATTTGAAGCTGTCAGGGTTTTCACTCTATTTTAGGCTTCATGCCATTTAAGCACTTAATTTTGATCAGGCTTCACCTGTAGAATCACAGCCTGTTGTGATAAGTATATCTTAAAAGTAACGTTGCCCTGAAGTGTGGATCCTGTGGCTTGGATTGTCTACTTTCAGAGATGAAGCATGGCTTGTAGTAAGATTTCAGATTGGAGGAAATGTAGGATTCTGTGCCTTTGTGTTGGTTTTGCTGTCATTTAGGTATATTTGGATAACTAGGAGTCCTAGGTTTTTAGCAATCTTTTCTTCTCCAGACAAGTGGTGAGGGTTAGGACAATATTTCTTGCATCCTTGTGGTCTCGTGGCTCAGGAGCTTTTAGGGAGTTTCCCTAGCTGACTTTCAGGAGGATTGGACCATGCTTTATTTTTTTCTTAAGGACTTTCCTTTTCCCTTTGTTTGGAGGATGATTTATTCTCCAATAAGTTTTTGTACGTTCTTTTCTTCAATCAAGCATTCTTATTTTATAAAGAAAAGGCGAAAGTATTGGATGCAAGCTCTTAACTCATTATTTTGATTGAGCTGTCTATTTAAACATTGACTTAGTGCATGTTTCCTTTTCATTTTGCTAGATTGGGCCAAGTGATAGTGTAACACTTAATAAGCATAAAGTTGGTATGAAGCTGCTTCTATGTAGCACTTATTGATGTCAAGTTTTGTTTGTACAGCTTCGGGAAAGCATTGGTCAAGATCAAGAGAAAACAGAAATTTTAAAAGTCCAAAGTCAGGAGTTAGAAAGTAACCTTCAGAATTTGGATGCAAAAATTCATCATACTGAAGTAACTCTGAAAGATATGAGAAAATTACAGGACCAAATAACAATCAAGACTGCTGAAAGAAGCACTTTGTTCAGGGAGCAGCAGAGGCAGTATGCAGCTCTTGCTGAAGAAAATGAAGGTTTGCCATGCATGGGAACAGCAATATAGTTTTTCTGCATATCTCATATTCATATACACATATATGTCAAGTCTTAGATGTGTGTGCTTATTACCATGTCTTTAGAACCAATTCCTTGAGCAGTAAAGGAAGATGCTGATTTTCTGAAATCATTCTATGCTTATTTTTCATGCACAATCCTCTCTGTTTCAGACACTGATGAAGAACTACAGGAGTGGAAAACCAAGTTTGACGAAAAGATTGCAAGTTTGGAATCGAATATTAGCAAATTGGAGAGGGAAATGAATGACATGGAGACAAAGGGTTCTTTTCTTAAGCAAAACATTAATGAGTATATCCGAGAGATCAGCAGGCTTCAGACTGAAGCTGAGGTAATGCTAATGAAACTATTCACATTTGATATTTAAAAACTGTTTAATTTATGGCAGAGCTTGCAAATGACTCCCCTTCTTTTGAAAATTAGGCTAATGCATCCTTGAAGAATGAAAGAGATTCCAATATCCAAAAAATGTATACAAGATATAATCTAGGTCCTCTTCCTAATGCCCCATTCAGTGATGATGTTGCTTTGAACCTCACAAATAGATTGAAGTCAAGGTTGGTGGATCTTGATAAGGATCTAAAAGATAAAAAGGTAAACACCCCCCTCCCCCCTCTTGATATACCATTCCTTTACCTGTGTGCCTATGTAAAACACAAATTGTATATGCTCAATTTCTGTTCTTCAATTGGCAAGTTAAAGATTTCAAAGTGTTTCTTGTTCACTTGAAGACTGAAATTACGCTCCATGAAATCTTTGAAGCTTTAAGACATGAGCTTGATTTGTCTGTTATTTCAGACATCAAATGATACTGAAGTTAAGAGAGCAGAGAATTGCTACTGGGATGCCAATGAACGCTGGAAAAATACGGAGGCTCAAAAACAGGCTAAAGTAGAGATAAAGGTGCGCACTATTGGGGGTTTCTTGAAGGGTACATGTTTTCTTTCCTAGAGTTGTAAGTTTTATGTGTGACTCTTGATATTGTAACTTTATGCAGAATAGCATTTTAAATCGCATTACAGAAAAGGAAAGGGAGCACTCTTCCTTTGAAGAACAAATTTCACATGTTAATCTTTCTCACATTGATGAAAAAGAAAAGAACATGGTGAGGATGTCTTTGCATAGGATGTACCCAAGTTTGCTTATTTTAACTGAAAACAATTGAAAGAGAAGCTCCTTGTGATTTTTTCAGCGAATTGAGGTTGAGAGAAAGACAAATCAGCTAGCTGAAAGAGAATTTGAATCACACATTCGACAAAAGCAGAGTGAGCTGTATGGCATAGAGCAACAGATTAAGGTTCTTAATCGAGAGAAAGACATTTTGGCTGGAGATTCTGAGGACAGAGTGAAACTGTCTCTAAAGAAAGTAGAGCTGGAAAACCATAAAAAGAAACATCGAAAAATGTTAGTTAGATCTTTCTTGCCTTGCTTATAGGACCGGGCAATCCATACTCTTCTGTTTCTTCATGTTGTCTCCATCCCTCTCTCTCTCTTATTCCTCATAGCTATTTATTTATTTTTCCAGAATTGATGAATGCAAGGATAAAATCAGAGGAGTGCTAAAAGGGAGGCTTCCTCCAGATAAGGATTTGAAGAAGGAAATTACTCAGACCTTAAGGTTATTCTATTCTCTTTAATTTGTTCTGTGCTCACAGATAACATCTGTACAAGAATCCGTTTGTGGATTTTATTGATGCTTTTTGGATTCATTTTTGGTTAGCAGAAAATTAAACAGGTGATTGCTTGATTTTCTATAACTCTTTTTTTTTCTTTCAATTCTTGTCATTTGCCATACTGTAGCATAATTTTTCCCTTATTCATTATTATTGATAGTGCTTTTACGACCTCCTTCAAAAGTTGTGGCTTTGTATTGAACCCTAGTGAATTATATAAATTTTGAGATTTCAGATCTCTCCTCATAAGATGGTCTTTCAGAGCCTGCTATTGGTTTGTATGTGAGAGTTGCCTGGCAAGCTTTCTGGATGTTTTAACTTTTGTCAACACCTTCTTCAATGAGATATTGACAAGTTGATAGTGCTCCTGCTGCAGGGCTCTTGGGTTGGAGTTTGATGACTTGAATATGAAATCCCGTGAAGCTGAGAAGGAGGTAAATGTGTTGCAGATGAAAATACAAGAAGTTAATAATAACCTTTCCAAACAACGCAAGGACATGGACTGTGAGTATTGCTTCACATCTAAAAATGAAGTACTGCTTATGTTTATCCCGTGGATCAGTAAGAAATATTGTTACTAATTGTTGGTCATGCATTTCCTTGCTCTGTTAAAGAGTCTGATCTGAAATTGTTAATGAGAATTTATCCTCACTGTAGTGGCGGTAGCTTTTTGCAGGACTTCTTAGGCTACTTTAGTTTTTTAAGGGGGTCGAAGGGTATGTGTGTTTGGTGAGCAAATGGGACTGGACTGTACTGTATGAGAAATGACCGGGCTTTCACACGAGGGTAGGTTGACCAAAATTGGGTGCCAGACAAGACAAAAACAAATTGCCTTGTGTGCTCCAAACAACATTACTAGTGGAGTCATCCTGTTCAGTCCCAGTACATATTGCTACCTCAGTTCCCTTTGTTTTATTTATGAATACTTTTGGGGCTAGGATTTTATGGCTGGTATTCTAATCTTTGTTTTAATAACAAATTTTTGGCCGTTCTTTTGAGAACTTTAGGGTTTGGATAGTTCAGAACATTTTCTCTCATAAAGCATAGGTTTCAGTGAAGTGTGCCTCCACTGAATTGTGCTCATGACTGTGATTTAAGAATCCCGGAACTTGGCATTTCCATTTTGCTTTTTCTTTCTTATAATCTCTTTGCTCATAGTGCTTAAAAATTGTTTTCTGACCTATTTATTGACACATGGACTGGATATAATGTAGCTAGGAAGAGATTTATTGAATCCAAACTCCAGTCCTTGGATCAACTGTCATTTAGTGTTGATTTATATCTCAAAGCATTGGAGTCGTCCAAGGAGAAAAGAGATGTTCAGAAAAGGTTCCTCTTTTTGCTTCCTACATGATATAAACATTATGTGTATGGGCTATTGGGCATGTTGACATATAATTTCTGTGGGTATGAAGATTCTAATATAGGGTATGGTGTATCACCTGCAGCAAGTACAATATTGCAGATGGTATGCGGCAGATGTTTGATCCTTTTGAACGAGTTGCCCGTGCTCATCATGTGTGCCCTTGCTGTGAACGCCCTTTCTCTGCTGAAGAGGAAGACGAATTTGTTAAAAAGGTTTGTTATATGTAATCCAATCACGCATTGTGCTGTGGTATGCATATCTAAGAGTATTATCCTATAGCGATACTCAGATAGCCTGAAACTTCAGAGGGAATGCTGTTTAAGCTTCATGTATTACTTTCTGAATATGCTGATATCTTCTGTGGCATGCAGCAAAGAGTGAAGGCTGCAAGTTCTGCAGAGCATATGAAAGTGTTGTCTATGGAATCTTCAAATGCAGACACTCTTTTTCAGCAGTTGGACAAGCTTCGTATGGTTTATGAAGAATATACCAAAATTGGCAAGGAAACAATTCCTCTTGCTGAGAAAAACTTGAGTGAGCTAACTGAAGAGCTGGAGCAAAAGTCTCAAGCCCTTGATGATGTAAGTACAGTATTGCTTCTGGCACTTTTAACTTTCAAATAACTTTTGTCTGCTGAACTGGAATGCTGGACTTGTTATAATGGAGCTGTCTTTGGTTTTTATATGCTATAGCTCAGAACAAGTTTATACGTCACCCACGGGCATCAATGATATACTGTCTGCTCCTGGGAAAACATGTGAACCGTAGTCTCACTTAATTAATTAATTAATCCTTAAGTGGTGAAAAAATGTTCTGTTCATAACTCTTTTTTCCTACCTCTCTATTTGTTATCTAATATTTAGCTTTTAGATGTTGGACTGTATTATGTTGTCAAGAATTTTTAGCGATGATAAGGATAATGTAGTCATGACACTGGAGATCAGTGGTTATAACATGAGGGATTGATTTTTTTAAAGTGGGAGCATTTCAAGAACAAGAGAAAGTCCCCATGTCACGACTTTCATAATTTCCCTAGAGGACATTTGTTGAAAGGGCATGACACAAATATAAGCTCAACAAAATCCAGGGCTGACATTGCAGAAATTATCGGAGAACAGTTTCTTGGAAGACGAGGACTGTCTTATATATCTTTTGTTGAAGAAGCAATAGATGTCTCCCTGGATTGAACCTAATTGGATGGAAATCAACAATTGTATTTTGAATTTTTAGCAAAGACACAGGCGTCAGTATGCCTGGACTGCATCATATGGAAGAGCCGAATAGACATAGTTCAAGACTGTAGAAATGCAGCTGCCTACTATCACACAAAAGTTGCACCTTGCAGAGAAAAATAGCGAAATTAAGTAACCAACCATGCAGCTGACCCAAAATAGGGAGTGCAGCCCCATGCGGTTGACTTTAATGTAGTTGGGTTGATAGGGTTATGCTCTATATAGTGGGTTGAACTTTATTATGAAATAGCCCTTCCATAAAAGTCAAAAGTTTTTTTCTTTTTTGCAATTTTTCATGATCCTTTTAATATAATTCTTGTATCATTTCCAATTGCATATGGTATCATGGCAGCTAGTGGATAAGGAGGGCCTCAGAACTCAGACGTGCTCTGTTATCGTGGATTTATTATTCTTTAATGTGATATTTGGTGGCTAATCATTGATTTTGCTTGATGATTGTTTAGTTATGAGTATGACAGTGCAGAATGGTTTTGCTCATAGGTGTTGGGTGTTTTAGCTCAAACAAAGGCCGAAAAAGACTCAGTTGAGGCCTTGGTGCAACCTGTTGAAACAGCTGATAGGCTTTTCCAAGAAATTCAGACTTGGCAAAAGCAAGTCGATGATTTAGAATACAAGCTTGATTTTAGAGGGCAGGGTGTTAGAACCATAGAAGAAGTGCAGTCAGAGCTAAGTAGTTTGCAAGGCACAAAGTATAGCAGCTTATCCCTTAATTATGTATTTGATTTTTTTTCCAGTATAATTATCAAGCGTTTTCCAGTTAGTGACCGCCCACATTCTCAAAATACATGTTTTTTTATCATTTTATTTTATTTTGATTTTCAGTTCTGAAGTTGCCTTATCATTTCAGGTTATATCATTATTTTTTTTCTTCCTCTTTTTCCTTGAGCTTTATCTCTCTCTTGACAGGGATAATTTGCATAATGAAGTGGAGAAGTTAAGGGATGAGCAAAGGTACATGGAAAATGATTTATCACATATTCAAATTCGGTGGCATGCTCTGCGAGAGGAAAAAGTTACGGCAGCTAATATGTTGCGTGATGTTAAAAAGTCAGAAGAAGAGTTAGAACGTTTGGTAGAGGAAAAACATCAAGTTGAGCTGGAAGAGAAGGTTGTCTTTATTTTCTTAATTGTTTATAGTCCATGACTGTATATTTTCTATTTTCATTTAATTTTAAAATCTTGTGACCGTTTTGTTGAGCATCTGTTTTTGTCTGTTTCTAAAGATTTTATAACTTCTGAAATGACAAAATGTGGATTTCAAAATTTTCATGATTGGTTTTATGTATTAACTTTCCATTTCAATTAAGTTTTTCCAGTTTGGTGGTCGATGCTTTGAGAGAATTTGACTGAATGCTTGATGCTGCGAGTTGTGACTTTCTTGGTGTAGTGCAGTAACCTGGAGTCCATGGCTATATCTTGCTCTGATAATTAGTTTACTAAATGCAGTCTTAATAAAAAACAATTCCTTTTGCTGTAATATAATTGATTTTCTGTGGTCCCTTTCCAGCATTTGGCAGAGGCTGTTGGTCCTTTATCTAGGGAGAAAGAAAAATTACAGGGCGAACACAATGAGTTGAAAGTCCAACTTGAGCGGGAATACGAGGAACAAAAAAAACAGTTAGACGACTTTAAACAGGAGGTTGACACACTTGTTAGAATTGCATCAAAGATTAGAGAGTAAGTTCTATGAAACCGAGCTTTTCTCGGGTGTTGTATGTAAAGTCTCTATTTCTTGGTAATCAAAGCCCAAAGATCTATGAACTATCCCATGTTTGACCAGCCAAGCAGACAGAGGACCCTGTATAATTTTTCTCTCTTCCCCATTCTTGTTTGTACAAGCATTTCCTATTTCCAATGAAATTGAGGGGGATGATTTTCCTCATTTGCATTGATCATCAATTCTGTTTGCCAGGTATTATAATTTAAAGAAAGGTGAAAGATTGAAAGAAATGCAAGAAAAACTATCTTTATCCGAGTCCCAACTTCAAGGTTGTGATGCTAGGAAGCAGGAAATTTTAGCAGAACTCAATGACAGTAAAAATGCAGTGCGAAGTCAAGATAACCTTAGAAGAAGTATTGAGGACAACTTAAATTACAGGAAAATAAAGGCTGAAGTGGAAGAGCTTACCAGGGAGATTGAATCATTGGAAGAGAGAATACTGAAGATTGGTGGGTTTTCCTCATTTGAAGCTGAACTTGCAAAGCTATTACAAGAAAGAGAGAGACTTCTTTCAGAGGTATGTATGAAAAATAATACATCTTTCTTTGAGACTGATATTTTATGTCCCTGCTGATGTACCTTCCTTTTCTTATTTGCCATTTTATTTTTAAGCTTGGTTAACCCACAAATCTGTCATAACAAAACTTTATACTGTTGATTTAAATAAGTGATAGGTTATAGAGTAGATCTAATTGAGACTATTATTGAATAATGCAATTTTGGTGTTTCGGGTTTGATTTGTTTAATGTATGGTGACCGGGCCTTTTCATGTTGTAACTTTATCTTAATACACTGGATTAATTGTTAGGATACACAATTTGATCTTATTGACGTCTGTTAAGGAATAACACAGTGGTTACCCTTTGGGTTTAGTGTATGGTGGCTATGGACCTTTACATTTGATAACTTAATTATTCTGGTCATATGTTTAGGGTTGTGTCAGAACCTGCTGCTTTGTTCCATGGATTAATCATTTGGTTTGTTTGTCACTTCATCTGCCTCTGCATGTTCTTGAGACTGAATTTGCCTTACACGTATGAGGAACTTAAAGGAAAAGTAGATTCTCTTTTGATGCAGTCCTAACCTTGGTGGCTTAAACACTGGTATTGCATACTCGAGTCTTGGCTACTAGAGAATTAGGAAATAATGTCTTGAAGTGTTATATTAGAGGAGGTGTTGCTGGGTTTGAACCTGGGACACCCACTGGTACCATGGACGCTGCCCTCCCTGATAGTGAAAATGTGCAATGATATCTCTATCTTTTAACTCTAAAGTGTTCCATGTATGATTGTATCTTGTAGGAAAATGGGCTCCTATTTTTTTGTATTTTATTGCAATCGAATGAATTAGGGAGTTATGGAAACCGATATTCTTGGAGAAAGAGTAATGGTATTTGTTTAGTTGATTAATGTGCCAAGGATATTTTTGTTCTTTTTTGTCTAAACAGTTGAACAGGTTCCGTGGAACAATGTCTGTTTACCAGAACAATATTTCGAAGAATAAAATTGATCTTAAACAGGTGCAATACAAAGATATTGATAAGCGATACTTTGATCAGTTAATCCAGCTAAAGGTGGGACATTTTGCTGACTGCTTGGATGTGTTTTTTGTTACTCATCCCAGTCTGTTGTTAACTTGGACATCTTGTTACAGACTACTGAAATGGCAAACAAGGACCTGGACAGATACTATAATGCACTTGACAAGTGAGCTTTTCCAATTAAGTTTTATATTGCTTTTTGGTTCATTTTGACACCTGTTTTTATTATCAGGGATTAGTACATACTAAAATAAAAGCTATATAATACAATGCATCTGAAAGTCACTTGTGTCGTTTGCTGGATATTATATAAGATATCTGCGTACTGCATTCAAAACTCTTCAATTTGATATTATATAAGATATCTGAGTTTCATGTTGTGCTGTTGGCTGCACCTCGCAAATTCATACAGCAGCTTTGATCGTATGTCATCATGACTTTTCTCAGTGCCTTGGTTCATTCTTGTATGGCTATGTCTTGTGTTTATAACAATCACTACTTAATGGTTTATTAACTCTCACCGAGAATTTTGCAGCACCACAATAGCTTGCAAATGCATATTTTACTTACCAAGGGAACAAAAAAAAAGTAGCAGATGGCCAAAAAAATTGGGCCTTCTAGGCTAGTGCTTTATTTTATTGCTCCTCCTTGATCTGTGGCTCATAAAATTGTGCATTGCTTCTTCATTGGACATGGTCTCTCTCTTGTCTGTTTTATTATACTTGGAACTGGATGGCAATTGAACATGGGAATGCCTGTTACCCCTTAACTCCCGGACTCAACTGGTATGTTTGTTAAAAAAAAAAACTCATCTGGTATGTGGGTGAGAGGCATGCTTCGGAACATTGCTCACTCTTTTCTGATGTTAAATCCTCTTTACGTTCAATAGAAGAATGCATTCTACATGGGAAAGGGACTTTTTTCAGCTAGTGTCGTCCTCTTTCTACCGACTAGAATTAACTGTCACTGTGTTGTTAGGGCACTCATGCGCTTCCACACAATGAAAATGGAGGAAATTAATAAAATCATTCGAGAATTGTGGCAACAAACATACAGAGGACAGGATATAGATTATATTAGCATACATTCAGATTCTGAAGGTGCTGGGACTCGTTCTTACAGCTACAAGGTAAAAATGTAAAAACAACTCTAAAAACTGTGCTTGCTTCTCACAGTTAATTTTTTTCTGCCCTATGACTGCATATCATTCTTCCATTGCATTCAATGCAGGTTGTCATGCAGACAGGTGACGCTGAGCTTGAAATGAGAGGAAGGTGTAGTGCTGGTCAGAAGGTGAGTAATATTTGACAGCTATTTCCCTTCAGTTTTTACAACGAGGGAATTGAGAACTTATGGTTCATTCATAGGTCCTTGCTTCACTTATTATTCGGTTGGCTTTAGCCGAGACATTTTGCCTCCACTGTGGAATACTAGCTCTAGATGAACCTACAACAAACTTGGATGGCCCAAATGCTGAGAGTCTTGCTGCAGCTCTCCTTAGGTAAGATCAGAATATGAAGTCCATCATAGGATAACTAATCACATTTTCCCATCAAACTGGGGTGGAGCTTATAGAATTATAATGAGATATTGTATTAACTCGTCTTCCTGTTTTTCATTTTCTCCAGAATCATGGAGGATAGAAAAGGCCAGGAGAATTTTCAACTGATTGTAATTACTCATGATGAGCGATTTGCTCAACTTATCGGTCAACGACAGCATGCAGAAAGATACTATCGAGTTGCAAAAGATGATCAGTATGGCTTTTCAATTTTACTCTGCTATCTTATGTTACTGGGTCTGACCTGTTTTAGCTTGCCATTTGTTATTAGATTTTCTCTCTTAGTAATTTCTATCATTGAGACTTAACTTCTCTTGCTCTCTTTTCAGTCAGCATAGCATAATTGAAGCCCAAGAGATTTTCGACTGACATTTCAAAATGAGGCAGAAACTCCCTTCATCCCATTGAGTGTTCTGTTTGAAACGGAAGCAAAACCCAGAAACCAGTTATGTAAAACTATTGTAATTTTTAATTTAAATACCATTGATCTTCCTCACAAATACGTTTTTTTTTTCCTTTTTTCCTCCTGTTATTGAAAGCTACAACAGCAATCCGTGTTTATCCTCCTGCCTTTGTCCAATCAATGGCTGGGCTGCGGCTTCTCTGATATCCAAGACGTTGTAAGACTTGAGCAGAATGTGTGATCCTAACTCACCTTATCCAGTGATGTAGTGGATTTTGATACCATCTTCTCTTATAATGCTGTTTTATAAAGTCATCTGGCATCACCTGATGCTCACCCCCCCTTCTAATTAAACATTCTGATGAAACTGGCAGTCCCTACGGATCCCTGCATGAACAAGCAATGGAAGCATGAAGGAAAAGTAAGTGAAAGGACCGTATTTTGCATGATTGCTTTGTAATCAGAATCAAAATGCAGCTAGAAACGATGACAGAAAGCGATGAACTCGTCTACGACTCCGTCTCTACAAAAGGAATGCTCTCGTTGTTGGATGCCGGCCTACAAAGCCTTTAGTTGGTGTTTGTAGCAGCTGGCTGCATCAAGGGGTCCATCACGAGATCAATACTTGGTCATTCTAACCACTACCTACGTTTGAGGCCATTGGTCTGACCCAGTTAGAGGGAAGATACAAGAAGGAATGCACAGGAACATGGCCCTTTGATTTCCCATAGGAGCACATCTTCCAAATATAATTGGGAGTTGTCATGGTTGTTGATTCAAAGACACAAGAAGCCATTTCCATTTGTTGCTAGCATGAAAGCTTTTATTAAAAGCTATAACTCATTACTTTATTGGTTGGACAATCAAATACATGATAATAGTAGAACAGGCCATTGAGAGGATGGAACATTATCAGAACCCAAATGACATGACATCCATCCCAGCATGACAAAATGAACTCATCCCACCTTGACCAAAATGAAAAAAAAATAGAGAGAGAGAGAACCAGCATACAAGTGAAATTAAAATCAAAAGAAAAATTGAAAGCTAACTACAAGACCAAGAACGGACGATGAAGAAGCTTCTCTTTTCCGGGGAGGAGGGGGGTTTGAAGTTTTCGAAGACCGGAAGCTAATGATAATTGCATAGAAGCAAGACTTAAATCCTTGTACTTCATCTCAGACATCAGAAACCCTCCCAGGCATGACTGTCGAAGGAGCCTAATCCTTGTACTTCATCTCAGACATCTGAAACCCAGGCATGTCGAAGGAGCCAGAAAACTTTTCAACATCAGCCTTGAGTGCCTCAATGTCCTTGTTGTTCACCAGACCCTTGTTGAAGTCCTTCAAGAGCTTTCCATATTCCTTTTGGATGCTCAGCGTGATGGTCACAGCACGGTGGAGGAACTCTCCAATCTGTTCGAAATCCTTCTCTACCAAACCTCTTGAAGTCATGGCGGGGGTACCTGCCAGCAAAAACTCCAATTAATAATTCGTAAATTGTTCTATGTCATTCATTGTCTAGACAGTGGATTAAAACGCCCACATGTTCAAAGAAAAACAAAAACGTCGGTGTTTTAAAAAAATCGGAGAGAGCATCCTCTGATTTACCGAGAAACGGTTGCACGACTTCATAACTTTACTGAAACAATCAGCACTAGACAACGCATTCTAAGGGGGTGGTTCTTACCGATTCTTACTCCTCCAGGAGCCAAAGCACTGCTGTCACCAAACACGGCATTTTTGTTGACGGTGATGTTTGCAAGGTCACAGAGCTTTTCAACCTTGTTGCCTGCAAGAACAGTACAAAAGTATCAGATTTTTAGCTAAAATTGATCTTAAACAGGTGCAATACAAAGCTATTGATAAGCGATACTTTGATCAGTTAATCCACCTAAAGGTCAGATGAAATCAACATGCGTGACCAGCGAAGCCCTCAAACTGAGCAGTTCAATTCTTTTACCTGTCAATCCAAGGGGTCTAAGATCCCACAGAACGAGGTGGTTCTCAGTTCCTTCAGTAACAAGCTTGTATCCCTGGCCCATCAAGTAGTTTCCAAGGGCAACGGCATTTGCCTTGACTTGTTTGGCATAGGCCTTGAACCCAGGGGTTTGGACCTGTTTCAGGGCAACAGCCAGAGCACCGATCTGGTGATTGTGGGGACCACCCTGAAGAGATGGGAAAACAGCAAAGTTGACCTTGTCTTCGAAGTCATAAACCGCATTCTCTGGCTGACCCTTCTTTGGTGGTTTAGGTCCCTTACGATAGAAGATCATGCCAGCCCTAGGACCCCTCAAACTTTTGTGGGTGGTGGTGGTGACTATGTCACAGTACTCAAAGGGGTTGGCAGCTTCCTGCAACCAAAAACAGTATAGATTTAGACCAGATATAGACGTTTTACATTGGAATATGATAAAAGAAAAGATGTAACAACGCCATTCTTTCAACTGCAACAGAATTGCTAGATATAATAGTAGAAACTGAAATTCAATTTAATCTCGAACCATAATCACATGGAGTGCCTTTATCGTAAAACAAATTGAATAAAAAAAGATCAGGTTCCGTTAGCTTTGATATGTAATGATAAGCTACTAAACATTTATACATGCATACACATCGCCAGATCAGAGAAGTTCACTAATTAAACACTATGCTCAGATCTAATTTGCAGCATTAAATTCGATAGAAATTGACATGATCCCATTAGAGACATGTTTACTCTAGCATCTCCTGCATGCAGGATTAATGCCATGCAAATCAACTAGATTTTAAACTCTGATATTTTGAAAGCTTTCAATTTGCATTTAAAAAAACAACTGCAAAGGAAATGACAGACAAGTAAAACAAGAAACTCGGAATCCAAATGCCGACCAATCTGGCAAATTCATAAAACACATGCATCATCACATTACACAAATCCCAGATCTAGATACCAAATCACAAGCTTAATTCAGTGACCAAACGAGATCCAGAAGTTAAGAAACACCAGACTCGGGTCAAGTATTTCAGAACTTATCACCCTCTAAATAACCAAAAAACAAAACACCATCAAATCCAATACTAACAAATCACTGAATAAGAAGCAGAGACCCAACAACCAAAAGCGAAAAAGCAATATACATATATACCTGAGCAGCGACAAGGCCACTGATGTGAGCCATATCACAAAGCAAAAGAGCACCACACTTATCAGCGACAGATCTAAACCTTTTATAATCCCAATCTCTCGGATAAGCACTTCCACCACAAATAATAAGCTTAGGCCTAAAATCCAGAGCCTTCTCCTCCAATCTATCATAATCAATATACCCAGTTTGCGAATTCACCTTGTAAGGCAAACTCTCAAAATAAATACTGGTGGCTGAAATCTTCTTGCCCCCAGATGTGTAATACCCGTGAGTCAAATGCCCTCCAGAAGGCAAATCCAACCCCATGATTCTGTCATGGGGCTGAAGAACTGCTGTATAAGCAGCAAAATTTGCAGGAGAACCTGAATAAGGCTGAACATTTACACCCCATTTTGTGGGGTCTAAATGAAAAGCTTCAAGAGCCCGAGATCTGCAGAGATTTTCAATCTGATCAATATATTCATTCCCGCCGTAGTAGCGGTTTCCTGGCATACCCTCTGAGTACTTATTAGTCAGAGCGCTGCCAAGGGCCTCTATAACGGCGAAAGATGTGAAATTTTCTGAAGCAATGAGCTCGATACCTCTGCATTGCCGGCGTTTTTCCTTCTCGATCAAGTCGTGGATTTCTGGGTCCACTGATTCCAGGGAGGTGTTTCCCCATGCAGTGACTGGATCCATTGGAGGGATAGAGAGAGAGAGAGAGAGAGGAACTGGGGTTCGTGGGGGAAGAAGAAGAAGGTGGGCTGGGGAGTGGCAAGGGGAGAGGAGGATCTTGTTGGGTTTAAAAAGGGAAGAGGAGTGGGTGAGGTTATGGAAAATTACAGTTTTGGGGCTATGGTTTTATTTAGGTGGTCTGAGGTGGCTAGATAGAGAGGAGAGGTGGTGTTCATGCTGCCACATAGAGGAAGGCTTTTTTAGCAAAGAGTGGTGTTGTTTATGTCTTTTGCGAAGGTCAAGTGATTTATGAGTTTTGGAGGTTTGACTATAACTAGATTTGTCGGCCGCGCATTGCCCGTGGGCTGAGCGATTTTTTTTAATATAAAAAAAAAAGTTAGGGTAAAAAAATTTAAAGTTTCAATTTATTGATCCATCGATAATTTAAATAATATAAAAATAAAAATTTAGCAAAAATAAATGAATTAACAAAAAATATAAAAGAAATCAGACGTGAGCTTACACATATTATCAAACAACACAACACTAATCTAATAAAAAATAAACCATAGAAAAAAATCAAAGTAAAACTCTAAAAAAAAATCCGCTTAAAAAAAAAATTCAAACAAACTCAGGTGAACCTCTTAAACCTAGTCTAATTTATAAAACTTGCAACTCGTTAAATTATTAACTCGGGTTCAATGAAGAAGCTTAACTTTCAATCGATTTAATTTTGAATGATGAAGTTGTTGAAAAAATAGTAATAAAAAAACTTGCAAAGGAAAAAGAAAAAACAATAACAAAAAGAATGAGGATAAAATTTGATAGAGAAAAAAATCTAAGGATGATGAAATTTAAAAAAAAATTAAAAACAATCCCAAATAAAATAATAGCAATTAAAAAGAATGAGTAGCAAATTTAAAAGATTAAAAAATCATATGGGGTGATATTGAAAAACATTTATTATTTGATAGATTATTTATAGATTAAAAAAGGTAGGGGTGAAATTGAAAAAAAAATATAGAGGGCTATCCCAATATAATAAAATAAAATAAAATAAGTAAACAAAACCCAAAAAAAGATAAAACAATAAGAAAAAATCAGCTTAGCAATTGTAAACAAAAGGATAAAAAAATCAAAAGAATGAGGATCAAATTGAAAAAATATATATATCATAATTTTGGATTGAAAGATGAGATTGAAAACAAATAAAAAATATACAAAAGGGTTAAGAAAAAAAATTAGAAATCAAAAAAACAAGTATCAAATCTATGCTGAGGGTTGGATTTACATATGCTTGCTAGACGATCCATCTTTGGTTTGATTAATGGTGCTCGAGATCATGTGTTCTCTCCCCCTCTCTCCTTTCTATCAATAACTAGAGAACAAAGGTGAGAAATCTTTACGCAAAAACTTGCTGGACAAATTATTCCTATTAACATTATTTTTCCAACATCATCATCATGTATAAATTAAAGTACTATAAACTACCCATAGAATTTAGTTGGTTTTTTTATTTAATTTTATTATCAAGACAGAACTCTATGAAACTAACAACCTCAGCCCGAAGCTTTGGACTGAAATCTTTGAATTTTTGCTTTCTTTGCTGAAAATGGAGTCATACGAGGTTATGTGATATACAAATAATTAAATATTATATATAAAAAATGACCTTGAAGTGAAAAAGGAAGTAGACTAATCTGTCCTTAAATTTTAGGTTTAGTTTCTAACTGGATTTGTGGCCTACGCTTCATTATTGCCGGTCAATTTTTTAAAAAAAGTAAAAAGATACTAAAAACAAATATGACCAATTAATAATTTAAATAATATGAATAAAAAAATATAACAATAATAAATAAAATGACAAAAAAAGATAAAGAAAAAAATTTAAAAAATAACATGAGCTCATCCGAAGTATAAAAAACCCAATGTAGAAAGGTAAAACTGCAAAACAATAAACAAGCAACACAAAAAACCCACTTAAATTGGGTTGACTCACAAATTATGTTACAATGGACATAGGATTGGGATAATCTTGTAGAAAGAACCATAGGAAAAAAACAACCACTTGAAAGGAAAGGAAAGAAAAGAAAAGCACAAATATTATTTTTCAATGCATCAAATGTTGAATGATAAAATTAAAATAATAAAAAAAAAACTAAATTCAACTCGCGCTAACCTTTGATACCGATGACTTTGGTCATGAATCTGAGACTAACCCTATAGAATTCAAACAAAAAAAATAACAAATCAAAACTCTAAAAAAATGGTAGAAAAAAACGTCAACTTAAAAAAAAAAAAAAAAGCAAACCCGAGCAAACTTTCTAAACTTGGTTTAATATCTAAAACTTGCAACCCATGACATCCTAGACCCGGGTTGAATCAAGAAGTTTAATTCCCAGCCTATTTAATTTTAAGAGATGAAATCGTGAAAAAAATATCAATAAACAAAAATATGGATCAAATTTGATAGAAAAAAAAATCATGGATGATGAAAATGTAAAAAAAATCTAAAAAATAATTCCAAACAAAACAAATAGTTATAAAAAATAGGGATCAAATTTGAAAGATAAAAAAACAAAAGAGGGTAGAATTGAAAAAAAATTGTACTTTTATGATGAAAGTATGTTTAATCTTTTAAAAAAATATGACTAGGGGCATATCTATGTTTAATCTTTTAAAAAAATGTGACTAGGGGCATATACCTGATTGAGGAAAAAAGGCTGATAAATGCACAAATAAGAAAAATGGAAAACAAAAAAAAAATACATGGTTAAAAATATAGAAGGTAGATAAAGAAAAAAAAAGTAATCACTAATGATATAAATACTTAATGATAAAACTGAAAAAAAAAATCAGCTTTAAAAAAAAAAACAAAAAAAATCCCGAGCAAACCTTTTAAACTTGAGCAAAGGTCTCGAACACACAACAAAGAGCAACAATTAAAAAGATCTAAGAAAATTCAGGTTATTTAAAAAAATTAATAAAAATAATTTAAAAAATTATCTCAAATAAAATAAATAGTAATAAAAAATGAGAATTAAATTCAAAAAAAAAAATAAAAGGGGATGAAATAGAAAAACAATTATAACCTTATAAATTATTAAAAAAAATCATTTCAAATATTGAAGGAAAGTTTCGTGAAAAAAAAAATTAAAGAATTAGTCAAAAAAAATACCCAACAAATAACAATACACAAAAAGACCCAAGATAATCAAATCATCTTCCATACCAACAAACAATTCCACAAAAAGCAAGCTAAAAAAAAGGAAACCAATATTCAATTGAATAAATAGTGAAGGATGAAATGAGAAATTTTTTTTTATCTTAGATGAAGGAGAGAAAAAAAAACCAAGCAAACCTGATCAAACATCCTAAACCTAGACAGATCTCAAAAACTCACAACCTGTGAAACTCTGGTTCTAAATCCAATCAAGAAGTTTATTATGAACCATTTCAAAAATATCAATTGCAAAACTTGCCAAAGCAAAAAAAATTAGCAAAAAATCAAATGAGAGTGAAGAATAAAGATTCATTTTGTTAGGAAAAAAAATTTAAATGAGAGTGAAATTGTAAGAAAAAATCAATTTAAAAAATGATTTCAAATAAAAAAATAGCAATCATAAGAATAGAAAACAAATTTGAAAGATGAAAAAAATTATGAAATTAAAAATAAATAACAATTTTATAAATTATTCAAGAATAAAAAAATCATAATGAAAAAAAATACCAAATATGAAGAATCAACAAATAAAAGGGTTTTTCTTGAATTTTTAAGGGATTGACATAAAAATCTAAGGGTGAAGAGAGAGAGAAAAGGGGAAGACATGGTCGTTGTCGGTAAACCCTCGTGAATATTGGAACACGCGCCGCCTCATCAAGTCAAGGGAGTCGAGATCTTCCAAACACCACCCTGAAAAGCAGCATTTGATGGCTAGACAACGCGGGAGCTATCCGCATACTGGCGTGTACATTGGATGTGCCATCAAGTTTTTGTTTAAATAATATTTAATATATGTGAATTACTATAATACATTTGAGCAACCTCTAAATTTATAATAAAACTAATGTAAATTTACCCAAAAAACCTTATGAGAGATTATTTTTGTCTCTAATATCATCAAAGTAATTAACTATTTTGAAATAAATGAAATGACTAAAACACCCCTGAATGAAAGGCATTTAAGGCTGAAGTAATAGTTTTACTTTGAAAAAAAAATGACAAATATAACCCCATACAATATGTTAAAGACAATTATGTCATGTCATGATGAAAAGACAATCTTTTCGCCAAAACCTAGTTCAATGATTTTTTTTCAATGACAAAATCATAATTACACTATTACAATGAATGGTAATTTGTGTCTTGTTGCACAATAATTGCTGTAAGAGATTTAGTTTTTTTCGTTAATATGTCCTTGGAAATCTAATTGTTTTTAATTTATCATTATATTTTATATAGTTCTTTAATCTATCATTCTAGTAGATACTGAATTATTAACCTACATTATGGTTGTGGGTCAAATCAAGTATTTTAGAATATTAAAAAAAATATTTAGGAGTTGCTAATGTTTTTTTAATAGATAAAAATTTAAATCATGTGGGGGGGTTGGGGGATGACTTGATGTGACCCGGCTCACTTTGCGGGTACAAAAATAATCCGAACAATAATCCGAACAATATAGTTTGACTCAAAAAGTTCAAGATTATATCTTCTTTTTTTAATATTGAGACAATGATATATTGGATCGACCTAAATCAACACGGGTTCACCTTCCACATACATAACCCTGGTCAAAAGACCATGATAACCCTATAGAAAGCAAATCAAAATAAATTATGAAACTTAATTCTCAATAAACTCAATGTTAAAAGAAAGAATTGAAAAAAAAATCAATTAAAAAAAACCTTAGTCAATATTAGTTAACTTGTCAAACCTTATATCTGAGTCATGAGACCAAGATAACCCCATAAAAAGCAAATCAAAACAAATTATGAAACTCAATTCTCAATCAACTTGATGTTGAAGTATTAAATTGAAAAAAAATAATTAAAAAAAGAACACAATAAAATGACTTAAGTCAACCCGAGTCAACCCACCAAATCATGACCTACGTAACCTTATAGAAGCAAACCAAAAATTAATCTGAGTGAACTCGGAGTAACCTATCAAACCCGTAACTCGAATTATGAGGTTGAGATGACCAATAAAAAGCAAATCAAATAGATTATGAAGCACAATTTCTAATCAAACCATTATCGAATGATAAAATTGAAAAAACAATATCTAAGAAAATAAATAAATAAATAATATTTGGGTCAACCCGCCAAACTCGTGACTTGGGTCGTGAGACTAGGATAATCTCATAGAAAGCAAACTAAAATAAATCATAAAACCTAAATCCTAATTAATAAAATACTAAATAATGGAATTGAAAAAAAAATATAAAAAAACTCGAGTCATTTAGGTTAACCAGCTGAACCCATGGCTCAAGTCATGAGACCGATATAACCCTAAAGAAAGCAAATTAAAACAAACCATAAAACCTAATCCGAAACAAAGTAAAGAATAAAGAATAAAATTGAAAGAAAAAAAAACAAAGCGCTATTGAAATGGAGAGTGTTTTGTGAGATGAAGCACGATAAAAGCACCACATCTTTTAGTGTTTTGTTAATATTCATGAGAACCAATGAAAATGAAAAAACTATAATTCAAGTACTAGAATTTTAATTTGAAATGAAAAACCTAATCCGAAACAAAGTAAAAAATAAAGAATAAAATTGAAAAAACAAAAAAAAACAAAGCACTATTGAAATGGATAGTGTTTTGTGAGATGAAGCACAGTAAAAGCACCACATCTTTTAGTGTTTTGTTAATATTCATGAGAACCAATGAAAATGAAAAAACTATAATTCAAGTACCAGAATTTTAAATTTTATTATGGTTTAGTGCTTAATATTTTATTATATCTAAAGTTAAAAGAGCTTACTGTTTCACTGTGCATTTTGCACAGTAAATTGCCGATTTGCCCTAATTATTTAAGTCTTATAGCAGTCATTCAAGGGTAATTTAGTATTTTCCACAGGACTCACTAGTCTTTACAGGAATGAACAGGATTAAATAGTCTTTTTGAATTTTTATTGCACAATTAATTATTTTATTACCCTTGAAAAAAAAAATTAAACTTTGGTCAAGGGGCTTTCTAGTCTTTAACTTAATTTTATAACAGTTAAATTACATCGTTGCCTTTAGAATTTAAAAAGCTGTCTTTGATTTAGGCGTTCTTTTGTCTTTTGCATTTGGTTATTTGGTAGTTATTGAGTGGTGTTAGGGGCATTTGGGTAATTTCATAAATAAGCCAAAAAAAAGTTGGAAGTGCGTGAACAATGTCTGCCAAGTTTGGATAGTGCATGCAATGTTGTCCTGTAGCCAAAACCTTGCTTTAAAGGCGGTGGTCGAAGAGTCTCAGTGTCCCTTTCACATACAAGCGACTCGTGTGTCTTAATTGTTACTGGTTGCGCATGTGGCCTTTTTCTTTTTCTTTTTCTTTTTCTTTTTCTTTTTCTCACTCTCCTACTCGATTTTCTTTTTGCCTTCAAAAAATTAAATCAGCCCTTGAGGTTTGTTGTCCTTATATTTCATCCATATTCTCTTTATTACAATTTTTTTCATTTAAAATAATTTATGAAATTAAGGATTTTTTCAATTTCATCCCCAATATATTTTCTCATTTGTCAGATTTGGTTCTCATTCTTTTAATTATTTTTTGTTTTATTTTAGATGATTTTTCAAATTGTTTTTTTATTTATAATTTCATCATTCTTGAGTTTTTTTTCCTATCAAATCTAATTCTTTTTTTTATTGCTATTTTTTTACCTTGCAAGATTTTTTTATTATTATTTCATCCTGTAACATTCAATTGTCTGGGTGTTTAGCTTCTTAGTTGAGTTTAAGTCTAGAATTGAACGAGTTACAGGTTTAAGAGATTAACTTTGATTTACAAAATTGACACGGGCTTCCTCTTTTTTTTCTTCCCTTTTTTAAAGCTTTTTTTTCATCTTCCAGCATTTTGTTATTTTTTATTCATTTTCTATGGGATTTTTTAGTGTTTCTAAATATAAGACAAGTTGCCTCGGTTTTTAAATTTAGCCTTCTAAAGGATTTTTATTTTTAAATTAAATTAAATTAATTGATCTCATCCTCTAACATTTAATTCTTTAGTTGTTGAGATTTTAGCTTGAGTACGAGTTGAGAATTTAACGGATTACAAGTTTGAGAGTTTAACTCAGGTTTACAAGGTTCACTTAGGCTTGCTTGATTTGTTTTTTTGCTCTTTACTTTGCGATCTCATCCTTGAACATTCTTTTTATTTATTTTCTATGAGATTTATCTTTCTTTTTAAAATAACAAGGGTTGCCTCAAGTTTTTTTTTCAATCTTTGTTATATTTAGAATTTTTAAATTGAATTTTTTTAATTAAATTAAATTTATTAATTTCATCCTCCGACATTTAATTTGATGGGTGTTGAGCTTTTTAGTTTAGCCCAAGTCAATAATTTAACATATTATGAGTTTGAGAGAATAACTTGGATTTACAAGATTCACCCAGACTTGCTTGGTTTTTTCTTCTTCTTTTTTTTAATTTTGTTTTGTTTCATCCACCAACTTTTTTTTATTTGCTTTATTTAAGATTTTCCTATTGTTTTGAAAATAATAAGGGTTAACTCAGATTTTGATTTTACCTTTATTGAATCAGCTTTTTAAAAAAGTATTTTATTTTTAAATTAAATTAAATTAATTGCATGGGAATAAGCATTAAATGCTTGATTTATGATTTTTTTTATTACTCTGACAACACAAGCAACCTCTTTCAGAGTAATAACCCAAATTTTGATTTTCCTATTGTTTTGAAAATAATAAGGGTTAACTCAGATTTTGATTTTACCTTTATTGAATCAGCTTTTTAAAAAAGTATTTTATTTTTAAATTAAATTAAATTAATTGCATGGGAATAAGCATTAAATGCTTGATTTATGATTTTTTTTTTGTAGGGATCAAGCATTTAATGCTTATTCCCATCACCGATTAAAGGTTTAAGGAATCTAATAATAGATGGAGAATCAAAACCAATATAAATTTCTATTCTACATTGTGGATCATTTAGTATTTGTATAGGTGCTATAGACATATAAACCGCACAAGTCAAAGTCTTTCATAGCTAACTTTATGATAATAACTAATATGATATTACTAATTACTCTACAATCACCATAAAATTTTTTGTTAATTCCTATTCTATCTTGATATTATTTTTGATATAATACTAAGTCATGCATATATCACCCTTTTAGTTTTGATGATTTGATTTGACAACATCGTTAGAACAATAAATTAAAAATTCACTTATTTTACAGGAGTAATTGATTCAATTAAGGATAAACAATTAATAATGTATTATATAAGGACAAACTAAGGACTTTTTTTCCTTCAAATTTTATACATTTTTCGTTGAGTAATAGCCTAAACTATCAAAACGAAGGCCACCACGCAGGATGTTAATGCTTCTCCTAATTGGATGGCTGGATGGTGTCCTCACCATGTCGTTGTTAGAGTTGGTGAATGTTAGGAGGCATTGGTGTTGAAAAGTTTTTCCCTGTAGAAAAATTACATGGAAGTTGGTGGACTTGGGGTTGTTGAGGATCCTCTGGTCATTTTGATGAAACCAACTCTCCTGATAGTGACAACATATATCCTTCCTCTCCACCTCACTACTAAAATGTGAGTAAATTATAAAAAATAGTCCCTCTAGTTTAAAAAAACAACTTAATTAGTCCTCCTTGTTTTGAAAACTAATTATTTAGTTATCTTGTCTTTTCATGTTTTTTTCTATTTTATTTTTTAAAAAGAAAAAAATATTGTGAGGATATTGATGAAAAAAGATGAGATTTCTTTTAAGGTTTTAAGGTGTGTTTAGAAGTGCGGTCGTATAGCGTTTCTGAAAAATTTTGAATTATTTTTGCTTTAATTTAATTTTTTTTTTTAGTGTTTTGAGACCGTTTTGATGCGCTGATATCAAAAATAATTTTTTTAAAAAAGAAAAAATCATTATTTTAATGTGTTTCCGAGCGAAAAACACTTTAAAACGTAACTTCTATCACACTCTCAAACATGCCCTTATAATAAAGTAATATTAATTAAAGGACCAAATAATTAGTTTTTCGAAACAAGGACAGATTAATTTGTTTCGTAAGACTAAAAGGACTGGTTTATAATTTACTCTAAGATGTCGGTAGCCTTTTCGCAAGGGAGTGTGGTAAAAATTATTTTTCAAAGTTTTTTTTACTCAGAAATGCATCAAAATAATATTTTTTTTATTTTTAAAAAATTATTTTTGTTATCACGACGTCAAAACAATCTAAAAATATAAAAAAAAAATTAATTTAAAACATAATTTTTTCAAATTTTTCCAGAATCCCATTTCAAACACAGTGCCAAATGGTGGCTGAGACTAGCTGAGAGCGACCAAATTTTAAACACACAAAGATATGTAAAAGTTGACAAATCAACAATGTCTATAAAGGCAAAACACTAAATTAGTGGGTGTATTTCTTAATTCTCATATACAAAATAGTGTGCGAATTTGGATGATTAAATTATTGTTAATTTTTAGGACTTTTTGGCAATTTCTCACCAACCACACCAACCCCCACTTGGGCCTTGGCTTTCATGAATGTCAGTTTATCAACACAGGCTATACCTTATTCAAAAGATAAAAGAAACTCATAAATTTGGCTGCAGCTTTTTTTGACTGTTGTTCATAATTACGAAAAGAAAACATTATTATTGTTATTATTGAATTAGGTTAAATGGGTTTATTATTCAGAATTGGCTAAAAAATACCCTAATTCTTAAAACAAAATAAAATATAGCATCCAATTGTACTCCCAACTCCCAAGTGTACAAGCCACTATGCACACGAAAAATCTAAAAACCCAAAGGTTGGTGAGCCCAATTATTCCAAACTCCAAATGGTGTAGGGCTGCCCACGTTTAACAAATTAAAATGAATATAATATCCAAAAGAAAATGGTTCTTTAATCATTAAGTCCCTCACCTACTACGCACCAAATTCCTCTTTTGGTCCATTTATCTTTGATTTTTTAAAAAATAATAATAGTGATGATGGAACAGGAAAAATCGATTATTTTGCTGATTAATTAGCACGACCTAATCACTTCACTTTCTTGCCACTCCTCCTCCGTTTTGTGCCCTTTCTTTTGATGGGTACCATGTCGAGTTGTCGACAATAACAATGGTCTTACCAGTTTTTGTTTTTTGTTTGCTCTCTAAGGCAAGAGACTGCTGTTCCCTTCAAGCTGGAGACTCATTACATTGACCTACTGAGCCAGGATCACGTCTTATTTTCTTGAAAAAAGAAAAAACAGGATCTAGATCTGAAACCAGCTTTCTTTTTTTATTATTATCATGTTTTTCGGGTCATGTCGCTGCTTGCTACCCACAGGGTTAATTCTTGGACCACCTTTATAAACAAACAAGGGGTTAAATATAAATTTATTGGTCCAGTTTGTAAGTCCAAATAAATCTGGCATTAGACTTGTCGGGGTTTTTTTTTGCGGCAATGCAGATGACTGCCACTTGCAGCAAGATGTGACATAAATGGAATACTTCTTTGTGTTTGTTAAAAAAGCTTCATTAACAAACAGTACTAAAATACTATAGCAAGTTTATTATTCATCATCTTACAAATTATATGAATTAGAATAGTTAAATTTTATCACAATTGAGCCATTGTTAGTCCAAATTTGCACTCAATTAAAGGAAGGTTTGATTCGAAAGTTAGATGAACAAAGTGAAAATAACAAGTAACATAGATGTTGATTTTGAATTTCATACAAAAAATTTATTTTAGTCCCCAATCTTTTTTGGTTTACCGGTGGTATATCCCTTTAGTTTTCAAAAATTTAATTTTGATACCGAAGTTTATTTTCCTTATTTTTCAATTATTTTCTACGAGAGATAAAAGAAAAGTTGAATTTCGACTTAAAAAGAAAAGGTTATTGTTTACACCTATTCTTACCATCAAAATGGTTGAAATTTGTGTTAACAAATTACATTGAGTGATGAGAGTTTTATGGTGGTTGTTACGAAAAGACATGTTTGAGAATATTTTTTTTTACTTTTTTTTTCTTAATTTACTTATATATATATTTTTAATTTGAATTTCATCATTCAACATTCGGTTTATTGGGGATTATACTACATAATTTATTTAATTTATTTTTATGATATATCCCAAATTCATGACCCAAATCACGAATTTGACAAATTAACTCGATTGATTATAGTTTTTTCCCTTCTTTTTTAATTGATTTTTTTTTTCAATTTCATCATTCATCATTGGGTTAATAGGAAAATAGACTTCATAATTTATTCTTATCTCATGACTCGAGTTACAAGTTTACCGGGATAAATTTGATTGCTTCGAGTTTTTTTTGCCTTTTTTTTAATCGTTTTTTTTTCAATTTCATATTTGAACACTGAGTTAATTGATAATTAAGCTTCATAATTTATTTTAATTTATTTTATAATGGGTTATCTCGGTCTCATGATCTTGATCGCGGGTTTGACATATTGACCCAGGTTATGCTGTCATCTTAATGTTTGACTCAAAATAAATATTTAAAATAAGGTTTTTTTAATAAACCTATTAAGGTAATTGAGTCACATTAAATCAATTTTCACATGATTTATTTTTTTTCTACTACAAAAAAATATTAGTAATGTCAAAATATTTTTTTACATTAAAAAAATAATCTCACCCACAACATAGCAAGGGTCAATTATCTATTACGATGCTAAATATCCACGTAGAGATGGGGGAAGAAACGGATACAACAACAATCAACTCGTATATGCATAAATTGTAATCTTTTTTAAAAATGACACTTTCTAAAAAATTGGAAATTATCACATGGGATTTTTATTTTTTTGGAAATACTATATTCATGGATTGTGTTGTTTAAACATAACAAAATTTAAAACAAAAAAAATATTTTTTAATTTTTATTACAAAAATCTCATCTTAAATATTTATTTTAAATTCAACTATATTTTTTACAAGTTATTCAGATTGTATTTAAATCCGTTAAAGTAATTGAATTATATCAAATTAATTTTTATACAATTTATTTTTTTCACTAGAAAAAAATATTAACAATATCAAAAACAATTTATATTAAAATAAATTAATCCAACCTACAATATAACATCAACCAATTATCTAATTCCATTCTAAATATCTGTGTAGAGATGGAGGTAAAAACAGCTAAAACAACTCTCAACTCAACACCTATCAAGCATCAACTCGTAAATGCATAAATTGGAATCTTTTTGAAAAATGAATCTTTCTCCAAAAAACAAAATTGGAAATCACCACAAGGAAATTTTTGCGTGGAAATAGCATCTTCATGGATGGAGTTGTTCAAAACAACGAAATTCAGAAAAGAAAAAAAATTGAAAATTGACTCAATGACTGAAAACCGATCTATATCATATTTAAAATTAAACCGACCAAATAGCGGACACTCAATAATTACGGTTTAAAAAAGTGTTTGGAAATGTTGGTAAATCCATGTTTTTAAAAAATTTAATTTGTTTTTATTAAAAATTAATTTATTTTAATATTTTAGATCGTTTTGATGCATTAATTCCAAAAATAATTTTTTAAAAATAAAAAATTATTATAACTATTTTAAAATAAAAAATATTTTAAAAAATAACCACAATCACAATCTCTTGCTCACACTCTGCATGCTTAAATTAGAATTCTCTGATTATTGGGTATTGACATCTGACTTTCTCCCCCGCTCCTGTATATTTCAACTATGAAATATTATCAAACAAATCCTTGAATTTAAGTTCCTAATTACTGGCTACTGACACCTGACTTTATAATAATCAACATATTTTAGATTTATTTTAATTTTTTTTTTAATATCAGCCGACTATAAGGAGTGAAATTATTTGATAAAATTTGTGTTCAATCTAACAATTAAATATAAAATTACAATTATTTTTTCATATTATATTTTTAACATATTTAATATGCAAAAATAGATTGCCATGCCCGGAAGGTGTCTACAAAATATTACCATTGAAATGTGAATATTTTTTTAAAAATCGAGTTCCGTTGGTAGGAACAATACAAAGAGTCTGTTTAGAAACACAGTCTAACTTGTGTTTTCAAAAATTTTAAATTTATTTTTACTTAAAATTAATATTTTTTAATGTTTTTGGATCGTTTTAATGTACTGATATCAAAAATAATTTTTAAAAAATAAAAAAAAATTATTTTAATGCATTTCTGAGTAAAAAATATTTTAAAAAAACAATCATAATCATACTTACAAACACACCCAAACTAGTAGATTGCGCAGTTGTTCCTCCTAAAAATTTTATTTTTCAAGTTCTTTTTTTCAGCCCATGCTACTTTCCCTAAAATGATCTGGAAAAAAAAGTTATTTCGAGAAAACAACCTATAAGTTGTAATATTTATGATCTTTATCATTTTTATACTAGAATGTATATTTATTTTAATCAGCATTATTTTTTATACCAATTATAATCAATTTTGCACACATTTTCTTTGTCATATTTCATTTAAAATATAAAGCTGGTTTAAAATATAATAAACTTTAATGAATAAAGAAATACTGTGAACCTCCATTTCAACAGAGTCCGTCTCCAAATAAAGGCAGACACAAAAAAATTAAAAATTATCTTTTACACATACAAAGTCAAGATATATAAAATGGGAGTTCACAGAAGTAAAAGCAAATCACGTGTCACCCAATTAAATATATCTCCATAGAGAGAGCTCTCATAAACTTCATCTCCATTACCAAGAAAATAAATGCTAGTAAGGTTTTTTTTAAAAAAAAATATTTTTTAATAATTTTTTGATATTAATATATAAATTCATTAAAAAATAACTAAAACTATCAATTTAATAATTTTTAAATAAAAATAATTTAAATTTTTTTTTGAAAAAGCAGAAGCTATTAGACAAATAGAAAATCAAAAATAAAATTAATATTAAAAATATTTTAAAAAAACGTTTAATTTATCAAGTAATTTTATGACTCTCGAAAAATAACTGGTAATATCATATTAATTATTTTAAAAGCATACTTTAAAAAATTAAAAAAAATACAAAGATGAGATATTTTTATTATTTTTAATGAGTCATGAATTTTATATTATATTTTATTTTTATATGTATCTTTTATTTTATATATATATATATATATATATATATATATATATATATTTCAAAAGGTAATTATTATGATACCAGTTTTATACTCTCTTATCCCAAGATTTTTCTAATCTAACACTATTAATTTCAAAATAAACCAGTGCTGTTTTTTTTTTAGTGTCGGCGTGGTAATGGCGGTGCCACCCACAACCCCACCATCACATGGTGATAATCCGCTGCACACTGGCAGTGGTAGGAGTGGGACCTTTCCTATTCTCATGTAATCAAACACCGTCACGTTTTAACACTTTCCATCTATAGATATTTTCATTTTTTTTTTATTGTTTTCTTCATAGCCCACCGACGGTCCTTGATGATCCTACTTGCCTTCAGATCTTGTTTTATGCAGTACACCCGTATCTATCTTAGCTCAGCTGTAATCCCATTTTGAACACCAATATCTTAGCTAGGCTGTGGTATTAGGGCCCTTCACGGCTGCCCCCACAAAATCAAATATGATTGCGTATGCAATTATCAACAGTAGACAATATTATTTTATTTTTTAATATACTAAATTGTTCTTCCCAAATAAATTAAATTCATATTCATCAAGAAAGAAATATCAATTTTAGTCGTATTTTTAAACCCGATACAAGAAAATATCCAAATTCCAAGTTAAGAGGGTTAATTCATATCAATTCAAGTTATTTTATTTTTTTTAAAAAAAATATCAAAACAAAGTTATTTTAACCAAAAAAAATCAACAAATCTTTATCTGATTTTACTAGGTTGACCAATTTATCTGTAAGCTTGAATTTTTTATTAGGTTAACATGATTAATTCATTTTCATATTTTTTTTAACTTGGAGTAGTTAATATCCCGGATCAACTAGGTTTGAGATCGTTTCATCATATCAATTTGAGTTTTATAACTATAATTTTAATATAGTGATGGTTATTAGAGACCAGCATTCTGCATTGCTACCAAATATATATAAAATAAAAACTATCATGAATTATTTAAATAAAATTTTATAAAATTTATCTCATATCAATTTAAAAAACAAATTTAGTTACAACACTTAAAAATATATAAAGAATATCAATTAATCATAAATAATGACGACAATGTGTTAAAAGTGGACATTAATGTTGATTTAGCATGATAAATCAATGTGGTACTCATTAAATTAAAATGTTTGATTGTGCAATTAACTCTTACTAAGATAAATATTAACATGAATTAAGTTGCGTGGAAAAGTATTGTAGTAATGAAAAGTATTTTTTCCATTTAACCCTTTAAAAAACATACACTAACCTATAAAATGAGGGTCATTCAGTTTTTTTATTAAGACATATTAGTGATAAAATAATTAGAGACAAACCTAATCTTTAACTTCTATTATAAATAGTTAAATGATTTAATTATCTTAATATGCAAAAGCATTTTAGATATTTTGATTTTCTAAACACATTAAAATTACTCATCTGGTCTTCCTAGAAAGAGACAAAAATAAATCTTAATTCCAAGAAGATTTTTTTGGCTCTTTTATTTTGTTATAATCAAGTTTAAGTTTACATGTGAACAATTTGATCTTTCATATTTATATAATATTAATAAAAAGGAAGAGTGGTTAGCCAAAGTATTAAAGTATCTTATAATTTATATTTCATATTCAATTTATTCCTTATTATTTTTATTGCTATTTAATTTTTTTTTATCTTTTTTTTAATTAATTTTTTTCTTCAATTTCATTCCAAATCATTAGGTCTTATTTTATTTTTATTTTTATATTAAATTTGATCCTCATTCTTTTGATATTTTAAAATCTTTTCAATAATTATTTTTTTTTTCAATTTCATCCTTCATTATTTTTTTTCATGTTGGATTTGGCCTTCATTTCTTTTTAATGATGTTTATTTTATTTTAAATCTTTTTTATTGCATTTTGTTTTATATATTTCATCCATCAATATGTTCTTTTACTAAGCCATGAGTTTCGAATGTTAATACGAGTTGACTTTGGTTTATTTGTAGGTCATTTTATAAAATTAATTTTTTTACAAGTCCATTTTTTAATTTTTATTTTCGTGGAATTGATCTTCATGCTTTTTTTTTTTTTCACTTTTCTTTATATAAGATTATCCAAATACTATATTGATAGTCGCGGGGTTCACAGGTTGGTGTTGACTCATATTTTTGTCTGTTTTTTTTTTTTATTAATTTTTTCAATTTCATGTCCCGGGATTTTTTTGTTGAGAGTTTTACTTTGTTGTTTTTTTAAGTTTGCCTTTATCGTTGTCAGGCCCTATCTCATGACCATGATCACGAGTTTTGAAGGTTAAAATTGGTTAATATTACTCTTTTATTATTTTTATTTTTCAGTTTTATCCTCTAATGTTTTTGTATAGCTGGTCTTTGTGTTTTTTTTTTTCTCACTTTGTTATCTATGGAGTTATCTCAATCTTTTTTTTATGGTCACGAGGCTATAAAGTTAACCCTAGTTAACTTATATATATATATTAGAATAATGTTTTTCAATGTCGCTATTACATCATCATGAACTGAATTGCATGCTCTACTCCGTCGGTTGAGCCGCCACATGATGTTTCAGGAGACATGGTGGTTGACCATCTGACACATGTGCAGCATGAGCCAACAATTTTTTTTTATAATATTTATTATTTGTTAAAAGATTAATTTACCCCCTCGTGTAAATTTAGAATAACAAAAAATCCATGAGAAAAAAAATGAAAAAACCAATCCAACATGTTGTGTTTTTTTTCTTTCAAGAGTAAGTCTTTTAACTATTTTGAGAAAAGTAAAAAGACAATGAAACCTTCGTTCTTTTTGAAAATACAATCCAACCCTTTGAGAAGATAATTGTGCCTTTAAGTTTTCTCTTCCTTGTCTATCACTGTGGTGTGAAAAAATATTATTATATTATAGCAATCCATATTATAATGTATTTACCTTTATAATAAATAATTATAGAGGTAAATAACTAGTCCTATCTCTAAAGCATATACACAATGAAAATTATAACAAGCTAGAGTATGTTTGTTAATGTTATGAGCCATATTAACAATAACAATCATTACAAGAAGAATAACTTAATTGGTTAGATTTTGAGTTTGTTTTTTAAAAGTTATTAGTTCGAGTGTCACAAATTTCGTGACCACTAGAAACTTACTTGATCGTTAACTTCAAGATTTCAAGAGATTAGTTGAGATATACGTAAACTGATTCAAATACTTACGGTTAAAAAAAAAATAACAATAAAAAATACGTCAATATTATCATGTCAACCTTTTATACTATTTTTTTATAAATTCTTTAATCCAAGTATATATAGTCTATTTTTCAACATATTATACACTAAAATTCTTTTTATACCAAAAATTATATAGTTACAATTCCACAGAAAAATGTTCCGAAAACTGTAAAAACCTAGAATTAACGAAAAACATTGACCAGCACCTTATCAGACCAAACTGTAACTGTAACGAGGAACTGGTCTTTAGCAGTTCCCTAAACAAACTGTAGTTCTGCTTTTCCACATCCACCAAACTCCCTAAAGCCCCCTATTTTTGCTCATCTTCTCTAACTTTCAATCTCCGCCGTCCATTCCTCCTATTTATCCCCCACTCTTCCTCTTCTCTACACTCGTCCTTCCCTGCCCTCTCTTCTCAGCCGCATCCTTTTCCCTTTTCTAAGAGAGTGAAAGCAAGAAATTTCTTCTTCTCCTTCTCTTACAATGGCTTTGCTTGTAGAGAAAACAACAAGCGGTCGTGAGTACAAGGTCAAGGACATGTCTCAGGCTGACTTCGGCCGTCTCGAAATCGAACTGGCCGAAGTTGAAATGCCTGGTTTGATGTCCTGCCGTACTGAATTCGGCCCTTCACAACCATTCAAGGGAGCCAAGATTACTGGTTCCCTTCACATGACTATCCAAACTGCTGTCTTGATTGAAACTTTAACTGCCTTAGGTGCTGAGGTTCGTTGGTGTTCTTGCAATATTTTCTCCACTCAAGATCATGCCGCTGCCGCTATTGCCCGTGATTCGGCTGCTGTTTTTGCCTGGAAAGGGGAGACCCTCCAGGAGTACTGGTGGTGTACTGAGAGAGCTCTTGACTGGGGCCCAGATGGTGGTCCTGATTTGATTGTTGATGATGGCGGTGATGCCACTCTCTTGATCCATGAAGGTGTGAAGGCTGAGGAGATTTATGAGAAGACTGGTGCTGTCCCAGATCCAGCTTCGACTGATAATGCTGAGTTCCAGATTGTTTTGACAATTATTAGAGATGGATTGAAGTCTGATCCTAAGAAGTATCACAAGATGAAGGAAAGATTGGTTGGTGTTTCGGAAGAAACTACAACTGGTGTCAAGAGATTGTATCAAATGCAGATTAATGGGACTTTACTTTTCCCTGCTATTAATGTCAACGACTCTGTCACCAAGAGCAAGGTATTGTTTTTTAAGATCTGGGTTTTTGTTGTTTAGATCTGTTATGTGTTTAGTTATTGATTTATGTTTTAGATCTGATATGATTAATGGGTTTTTGTTTTAGATCTGATATTAACTGGATTTGTTTCTAGTTTGATTCAATGTTGTCGATATTTCCACTTAGTTTCAACATAAATACTGTGAACTTGTTTGATAGATTTGCAATGTTGTGTGGTTATTGAGATATCTTAGAATCAAAGAGATATTACTGTCAATTATTGTGTGGGTTTTTTGTAAGATATTTTTTTTTGAGGTTTATGATGAAAAGATTCTTTCAAGTTCTAAGCTTTTGATTTGTTTAAGAAGCAAAAATGTTTCGACTTTAAGATCAGAATCATGCTAGTTGTTTTAGAATATTCTATGAGACTTTGGAACTTTCGCACGTTTCTTATTTTATGAGAACTTGCAAGTTTTTTGTTACTCTATTATTTAATCCAATTGGTGATTAGTACTCCATGATTTTTATCAAGGTTCATTGCATGATTCATGTGTCGTGCTGGATGTTTTGAACATGGTTTTCAACTCTCAGTCATCAGTTGTTGATTGATGACTTCTGAAATCTTGTATGTGATTCTGCACGATTCTTTTTCTCTGTTGTGGTCTAACAATTGCTCTTAATCTGTGTGTGTACAGTTTGACAACTTGTATGGATGCCGCCACTCTCTCCCTGATGGTTTGATGAGAGCTACTGATGTCATGATTGCCGGCAAGGTTGCTGTTGTCTGTGGTTATGGTGATGTTGGCAAGGGCTGTGCTGCTGCCATGAAGCAAGCTGGAGCTCGTGTGATTGTGACCGAGATCGATCCCATTTGCGCGCTTCAGGCTCTCATGGAGGGTCTACAGGTCCTGACCCTTGAAGATGTTATCTCCGAGGCTGATATCTTTGTCACCACCACTGGTAACAAGGACATCATCATGGTTGATCACATGAGGAAGATGAAGAACAATGCCATTGTCTGCAACATCGGTCACTTCGATAATGAAATCGACATGCTTGGACTTGAGACCTTCCCTGGCGTGAAGCGCATCACCATCAAGCCCCAAACTGATAGGTGGGTCTTCCCTGACACCAACTCCGGCATCATTGTCCTGGCTGAGGGACGTCTCATGAACCTGGGATGTGCCACCGGTCACCCCAGCTTTGTGATGTCCTGCTCATTCACCAACCAGGTGATTGCCCAGCTTGAGCTGTGGAACGAGAGGAAAACCGGCAAGTACGAGAGGAAGGTCTATGTCTTGCCCAAGCACCTTGATGAGAAGGTTGCTTCCCTTCACCTTGGCAAGCTAGGAGCTAGGCTTACCAAGCTCTCCAAGGACCAGGCTGACTACATCAACGTGCCAGTCGAGGGTCCATACAAGCCTGCTCAGTACAGGTACTGAGAGATGGAAGTTGAGGAAAAACGTGATTGGAAACGGCGCTATTGTTTCTTTTGTATTTTCATGATGATTTGTCCTATATTATTAGGCTTCAATTTTTTTCCTAGGATTTGTGTTTTGGTGGTGGGGAAGACATGGGAGGAAAAGAAATGAAACGGTCTATCTTGAAGACCACATGGGATTGTCTAATAAGGTTTTGGATGGGGTTGTGTGGGATAATATTGTAGCTGTTGCCGTTTGAGTTTTCTTGCTGCAGCTTATCTTCTTTTTAATCATGAAAAAGATAAAAAAAAATAACCTTTTTGTTTCACTTATTGTCTCTTTTTTTGTTGCCCATCTTTCTTGGCTCACAGCCTCACAGCATTTTCGATGCTTGCTTTTGTGCTTGCCGTTTTAAAAATTAGTATAAATTTTCTAACAATGATTTTAAAAGATAGTTTTATCAGTATTTAAAACTTGTTATTTAAGTTTGTGTTTGACTTTGATTCTTAACTTGTTTTTTATTAAATTTTATTTTTTTTTCTCAAATTATATATATTTTTAATGCTTTTAGATTTTTTTAATATACTATGATAAAAATAAATTTTAAAAAATAAAAAATATTATTTTCATATTTAAAAATAAAAAATCACTTTAAAAAACAATTACTATAATATTTTACAATGAGTTTTTTATTTAAAAATATTTTAAAATAATATATATATTTTTTAAATTTATTTTTTGATATTAATACATTAAAACACTCTAAAAATAAAAAAAACTCAAAATATTTTGTTTAGATATTACTTTTCAAAATATTTTTAACTTTTTAAATCAAAACTATTCAAGCTTTTCTGGTGGGGGTATTGATGTTTTTTTTTTTTTTGGCATAGAGGTTTTTATGTTTTTTCTTTTTTGCATAGTAAAAATAATTTTTTGCATTTAAAATCAACAAAATATAGAATTATTGAATAGGAGCTTTCTTGACTTTGTATAAAAAAAAATTATTGTACTGCTAGATAAAAGTTTTTGGAGTTTTTGAATTTTAATGTATAATGCAATTATATCTTTAACCTTGAAATAAACAAAACACAAGCTTAACATTTGAGGGTATTTTTGTATTTTTATATAGGTATTTTGTATAATTGTCGCAGTTATGAGGAATATTTTGATATTTTCACATTTTTTATAAATTTTTTAATGCTTAAAGCTATTGGAAAGTGCTCGGCACGCTCCAACGCATATGTGGTGTTCGCGCCACTAGGCAGCACATGTTATGCCACATGATGGATATAATTTGCCTTTCGCCGTCTCTCTAGATGTGCTGTTGTGTTCTTTTTCATTTTAAATGGCGTGTGTCAGATTGTCATTTGTGACTGTTTGATTCCCCCCCTTCTTTTCTCTCTTCAGACAGGTAATGTACATTATCGCTCTCTTTACTTTTTATTTTTCAATTTTAGTTTTTATTCTATTAATTTTTATTTCGTTCATTTTTCATTTATAGAAGTTTTTAATCTTTTCAATTTATTCCTTCAATTGCAATTTCTAATATGTTTGGTTTTTAATTTCGGTCTTTATTTTTTAAATTTCTAATTTTGTCCTTTACACTTTTGTTGAAGTTTTTTTTCTTTCAATTTCATTATTCAATCAATTTTTATGTTGTTTTATTTTTTTTTTCAGTTTGACCCTTATTCTTTTGATTTTTTTTACCTTTTATTAAAGTTATTTTTTCAATTCAATTTAACCCTCCGAATGAAAACTTTTATCCCTCTAGTAAATGTTTTTTCTCACCCTTATTTTTTGATTTTTTTGTGTAATTAATTTTTTTTGTTTCATCTTTTGACATTTAATTTGTTGAGAATTCGGCTTCGTACGATTTTATTGTTTTGCATTAGTTTTTTTTAAAATATTAGTTTTGTGATTATCTTCAAGTTTTTTCTATGGATTTATTTCGTTCTAATGATCTAGATCACGATTTTTGCATATCTTTTTTGAAATATAAATATGTTTTTAGTTGTTCAGTTTCTATTTTATTTTTCAAGGTATTATTCTAATTCATTTATAATTTTTTTATACAAATTAAAATTTTTTTAAATAAAAAATATTCATTTTTAAATTATATTGCCGTTCAACCTTCCACAATATTTTTTTATGACATGGATTTATTTAATTAGTTTTATTTGTATTTGTCTTTCAAGTCACAAGTTTTTTATAATATAAATTTATCTATGTATATATATCATTTTGTATTATGAAATATCATCATCTTGCTTGCATAGATGTTCAATTTAAACTTTTAAATTTTTACTTAAAAAAACAGAATTAAAATAATCTATATACATAATATTTTTTTAAAAAAATTATAACACATGGTGAATTGCGAGTTAAATGGCTATTCTGCACTGAAATCAAACGGATCAACATCATGGCACTGTAATCAATCGGCTGTATCGCTGCTATTTAATATTTATTATAAGATATTTGAAGGGCAAAATGAGCTGTGCCCCCGTGCTGCAACGCCATGTGGGTCTCTCAAGAGGTAGTTGTTCTGTACTTTTCCAGTATAAACTTTATCAAGGCAATGCTGTGATGGAGGAAGAATGGAGTAGGGGACAAGGGAGTGGGTGTTTGTGGTTTGTTTTTCTTAATTATTTCAATGTTCTGGTGTTGCGTAGGTTTCGCATTTTATTGATGTTAGTTCGAGAGCTGATTTATTTCTTTTAAAAAAGAGGTTGGAAGTAGATTTTTCTGGAAAGATTTTCACTGCAAAAACACATTTGATGAACGCTATTTGTTGCTCGTTGCTATCCTGACTAGCAACTAATTTTGTTCTTTTCAAAATAAGATAAAGGATCCTGACAAAAGCTGTTTTTTTTTTTTTTTTTTTTCAAAACCAATAGAGGAAGATACACATTAGCAAGCTGGCAAGTTCAAACATAGATATTAAATCTGATTTGAGGTTGATGTGGTCAAGAAGTCGGGTTTCAGATGACATGGGTTGATCCCATGAATATTAAAAAAATTATGTTTGAAGTTTTAATATCTCAAACGAAAAAGTTTTGAAACAATACAAGTGAATGAAGACTATAAAAAAATAAAATGTAGTATATTTATCTCATATTAAAAAGTTAAGAAACAATCCATGTGAATATAAGTTATAATTTTTTTTTTAAAAAAATCAATGTGGATGTAAGATATAGAAAAAAAATATGAAATGTAATGCAGTTATTTCACATCGAAAAATTAAGAAACAACCTTTGTAGATATAACTATATATAGTTATCTCACATCGATAAATTAAAAAACAATATATGTGTATGTAGATTGTAGACTATAAAAAATGTGTTTAGTTATCCCATATTGAAAAGTTAAGAAACAATCTATGTGATGTAAACTTTCTCTCTATATATATATATATATTACACATCGAAAAGTTAAGAAATAATTCATGTAAATATAGACTATAAAAAAAATATGTGAAACTAAATATTTATAAATTAATTTTATATTATTTTAGATTTACTTAAAAAATAAAATTAAATGTGAAAAAGAAGAAGTCAGTCCCACCCTAATTGCACAAGGTCACATAAGTTTTAGATGGACCCATCAACTTGAACTAGTTTAACCAAACTAATTGTAAATCTGAATTTTTATAATTTAAAAACTAGTCAAGACTTCTAGTCATCTAGAACCTAAATTAACCCGATAGTTCAGACTGGGATTCATAATCATGGTTGAAACATTGATTGATGTTTTCAAGGCTGGCTTAAAAATTAAAGGTCAGTTATGCATACTTGGCAAGTATTTTTTTTATTAATATAATATCCGGATTAATTTAGATATACTTCAACTAATCTCACATCCATTAGTATTCTTTTCAGGGTCCATTGGCTGCCTTTCTGCTTATTATGAAAATCGGATCTGTTTTCCTTTTATCTGAAGGGCAATGAAGACAAAACATGTCGTGGAGACTCGAAATGGTTCAATGCAATTCTTCAATTGTCTTTTAATAATGTCCATGGCCTGTTCCTGGGCACGGAAATCGGAAAGCAATGATGAAGCTCCTTCTGATAGTGGATGGTTTCTTGGGCTGAACAATTTTTTTTTTTCACTGTCGAGCTGGTTGTAAGACACGGCTTGGTTCTTACATGGTTTAGGATACAGAAATTTAGATCATCAAGTTAATTTTAAAATAATATGGTTTCGATTAAAAAAAATTATTTGAATTGATCCGAAAGTTAGCAGGTCAACCTATTAGACCACCGAGCGTGGCCAAATCAATGTAAAAATCAGTTTGAGTTATGTTTAAAATAGATTAGTGGCCTCTTCGTCAAGCTAGCTAGGATGTGCCGAGTTTAATGACTTTGAAAAAACTAATTCACAGACATGGTGTTGCCAAAGTGGAGTTTCAAGAAAATTTGGAGAAGCAATAGCAGGCAATCGATGAAAAGAAGAGGAAAAAAACTTATCTTGAAAAGTAAATTGGTCCTGCATTTCAAGATAGAACCTACCATTTTGGTTACAGTAAATTGTGTTGGATTTACCTCAAATTCTGCTACATTTTGAAATACACAGCAGAATCTAGTCCCCAGGCCTAAAACTATGATCTTGAAAATGAATAGGGCTCGAACAAGAGTTCGGAGATATGTTTGATGTTTCCAAAGATGAACAGTCATATAACATTGGGTGAATGGGGAGGGCCTGGCTGTTTGAGGCAGCATGGTGATGTAGGCTGGTAGTCTGTCAGGGAAACAAGGCTGAATCAGCAAGAGATGGTGCAGCTAGAAAGGGACCAGCAGAAACAGTGAAACTGGAGAATTGCTGCCTTGAAAGGGGTTGCTCAACCATTGCTATGTAGCCACCAATTCAGGGACCTAAAGTCTAAAGATATAGCAGTGACATGGGTCACAGTAAAGCAAGTAGGTAGCTTATATTAGGGATTTGCAGAGAGAACCTTCAAGTTCAATGAAGGCAAAGGATCTGAAGTCTGAACAGTCTAGGAAGGAAATACGAACAAATTTCTGATATCTAATGGTCTACTATCAAAACAAGTCTTGACACATTCTGACAAATATATCATGATTGATGAATCCCAAGAAGTCAATGTTAAGGAGTAACCATCAAAATTCGATGGACATTCTTGCATGATTGATGATGTTAAGGCGAGAAAATCTTTTTTTGTTTTTGTTTTTCATCTGGGGTTAAGGTAGAGAATGTTTATCTTTGCTGGAATCATGATTTTACTCTGGAGAGGGTCTAAAGCCATGAAACTGAAGATTGCAGCAAGTCATGCCGAGGGTCATGATTTAAAACTGTCTCTATCTGTCTGTGATGGATACAACAGACGCAGGATATAATATATGATGATGAAGATAGGCCAATCCTTCTGTTATTGAATTTTATTCGAGTTTATTTAAATGGACTAGTCATCTTCATTGATAATTATCATAATTATTAATTAAGTTAATGAATCCTATAAAAACTTAAAATTGACTACAACCAAATCATTTTTATTGATAATTATTATAATTTTTGAGAATAAAATGAAGAAGCCATTGCAATTGCTGAAAATACCAAGCCCTTTAAAAGCATCAAAATAAAGAATAAGTTGCTGAGAATTGTGATAAAATTGGCATCTCGATTTAATATTTGTACATATTAAATATATTAAGTGAGTATATATAATAAAGTTCAAGGAATATACAACTAACTAAATATGTTCTTGGAATTACATAATTTATATAGTTACCTTGTTTTCAACATGGCAACCCATTAACTATGCTATTTTTCTTATTATTTTTTTCAAATTATGCTATCTTGTCATTTTTTCTGGCTGTGTGACTTGAAAAAAAAAAAACTCTTGATTTGAAAGGAAAACACGATCAACCTGCAGGCTGGTTTGATATCATAAAGTTTGTTCTGTTGCTGCCTTAAGTTGCCTTTTTTGATGCAAATCTTGCTAGGAGATTGTCATATGAGACAATATTTTTCTTTTTTATCTAGTTTCTTGGTTCTTTTAGTTTGTTTTTGTATTTTGTTCCCCTGTTTTTTTATCAATTCTTTTTGACTGTTTGTTGCTGCAGTGTATTACTTTGTTTTATGTGTATTTATTATATTTTTTTCTTCAAAATTAGGATGTATTAGTATCTGGGAGTTGCATAAACTTTTTCTTTTGTTGTTGTTGTTTCCCATTGAGGTAAGCTATTTTGCAGGTTTGTTTATTGGTCTTTCCTCCTTTTGTGCTTTGTATGCATCTTTTTCTCCCAGGGATGTTCATCATTTTTCATCCACATTGTTGCTTTGGTTATTATCTGGCCTTTTCTTTTTCGCTTTGTTCGTCCATATTGTGTGCTTTTATGTTGACTCACGATTGTTTATTGATTTCTCATCCTGTGTCTCTTCAGAGGATTTTTTTCTGGTTGCCATCTTGTTATTTTTTAAGGTACATGCTATTTTCTTCATGTTGTTGTTTACAGTTCAAGTTCTGGAAGAGCATTGTGTGATTTCCTCTTCGTTTTGATGTTGGTTGGAAGGAAAAGATATAGATGTTGTGAATTTGGTTATGTTTGGTAGCATGTTTCATTGTGCAAAGACATTGTCAGGATTGTCTTTGAAGTTGTTGTCTATGATGTCTTTGGGTGTCTGTATTTTGGTTCACCGCCGTCTTTTCTGCATATAATGCATCATCTTTAGGCATTTTCTAGGATTAGTTTGGTTTCTGATGCTTTTGAGCTTTTTTTTCTAAGCAATGTTGTCAAGTAGCAATAAGTTTGCAGACCTTAAAGATGATGAAGCAAACTTGATCTGGAACTGATAAGGGGCTGCTTCGAGTGTCATGTTCTTTACTTTAGAAGTTTGCCCCCTTTTAGTTTGTGTTTTCTTGCGTTGGATATTAATGTATTGATGGGTGGTTGAGGAGAACACTTGTGGCTTTAAGAGTGTAATAGCTCCTTCACGCTATTTTGCACTAAGTTTTTCTCCTATTGTGTTTCTTTTGTAGCTTGCTTTGTTTAGTTCTTTCTTCTTCTTTTGCATTGTGTTATGCGTGTAATGGATCCTTCATGTTATTTTGCTCTTTTACTTCTCTTTTTTGACATGCCTGCAGTGTTGGTGTGGTTATAATTAATGCCTTAGGCTATTGTTTCTGTCCAATTTTTTCATTTTAGGTTCTCTTTTTTTTTTTTTCCTGGTTTAACCTCCCGTTTGATCATTTGCTTATGTTCTGTCTTCAACTCCTCTATTGTTCAAACTTTCGGACCCATGGTTGTTGCTTTTTATGCTCCTCTTTCTGCTTTATTTGTCTGTTCTTTCCACTCATTATTTTTTCTTTGTTTGTTTTTCCTTTTTGTCTTTTTCTGCTTGCCTTGATGTGTTTGCTTTTCAACATTTCTATTCTTATCGTGTTATTGTCTGCTGTGCTTTCAGTGAGAGACAAAGTACAAAAAGTTATTGCAGGTTACGTTGCTTGGAGATGGGTTAGTTGCTTCAACATTAGTTAGTTGCCTTCTCAACTCTTTACTCAGCTTTGTCAGTCCTTTGGGTTGCATTATAACACTTCCAACATGTCCCATTCCTTTTCTTTTTAGGTTGACTGATCTTCTTCTTTACTTTTTATCTCCAGGTTTATTGGTACAACCACCAAGTGTCTCGGTTGCATCTGACCTGTGCTCGAGATTACTGCCAGAATAAATTGAACTTTCTTGATATGCAGGTAATCCTTATTTTGTTGTTGCAGCTCTTACGTTGTTTTACATTCCTCTGTTTGCTCTTTTATTTCCCTTTTTACTGCGATGCTCATTGCTGGACTAGCCATCTTCGTGGACTTGCTGTGATGTTCATTTCGGGCATTTATTTTACATTTGTTGTGGCATTCAAGACATGTTTTCTCTGTTTGCTCTTTTTATTTCCCTTTTTTACCGCGATGCTCATTGCTGGACTAGCCATCTTCGTGGACTTGCTGTGATGTTCATTTCGGGCATTTATTTTACATTTGTTGTGGCATTCATGACATGTTTTAGTTATCATATATTTTTAGTCATGTCTTTCAACATGTCGATTAGATTTTCTTCCATGCCTGTTGCTCATTTTTCGTTTTCGCTCCTGTTGTTTTGCTTGTTGCACACCACTCTATACGTATTATTTTACTTGTGCTAACCTTATTTTTTCTTCAGCAATTATTGATGGCCTCCACTATGAAATCAGGGGTTTTTACACCTATGAGAACATATCATCAAATATGGTGATTGCCAATGATGTTGAACTTAAGTCAACCGTTACGACCAATCAAATACATCCTCTTACCACCGTTGTGCCAAGATACTACTTCAAGTTTACTGACTTTACACATGTTCTCTCCCTAGGAAACGATTCACAGATTTCTACAGGTTTGCACAAACCCTTGCATTTTTTGCCAAGCTTATGCACTTTCCTTTTTTACAATTAAATATCCATGCAATATTAACATTTGTAATCCATGTTTTCATCAAGATGTTCTAGGAAGGATTAAAGCTACTCAACCGCTTGAACAAGTTTTGGTTTGAGGGAAAACAATGGAGAACAAGAGGGAGTTTATACTTTATAACATAAGGTTGAGTCCATAACTTCACCAAATGTTTTATATGCTTTGCTTCTTTTAAACTAAGCTCTCTTTGTTTTTTTTAAAAGGGTTGATGAGATGCACATGACTCTGTGGGGCGACAACACCAGGAATTTTGATGAAGCCACTCTTCAAACACTCCAATCCCCCATCATAATTGCTTTCGCTGGTTTTTGTGTCACCGAGTACCAAAGGTCAGATTTCAAGTTCATAACCTGATATTATCTTATAATATAGATGTTCATATTATATTAGCTTTCTATTCCTAAATGTTCAACCAATATTTTTAAAGTCACGTTTTATCTTGGAAAATGACTTTACATCACTGCACTTTATATTTTCACCTGTTGTTTTGTTTACATTCAGGCAGGCAAAACCTTAATGGATCAACTGCTTCTATTTGATACTTTAATCCAGACATGAAGCATTGGCTTATTACCATCAGTACGTTCCTTCATCCTTCATCAAATCTATTTGCATTCAAAGCATACTTATTCAACTTTCTTCATTTGCTAACCCAACTTAACATGGAAACTTTCTAATCAGCTTTGGTAAGCTACTTGTTAAGGTTTACCAACTACCATCATCATCCAATGTTGTTTTATCACTTGAAAAACATATGAATGAGAATAGGAAAACAATCAAGGAGATTCTTTGCATGAACCCATATGAACACAAGGTTACCTTTCTTTCCTCGTGCTTTAATCTCTTTGGACATGACACCAAACTTACAACATTACTCACTATGCTTCATACCACTGTACTTTACTCATGCTTTTTTTCCAAACAACACACGTTTAAAGTGGCTCGACCTGTCTCTTACAGGATATGAGGTCCACATGCCACACATCTATAGCTGACTATGATATTTTCAATGGATGGTGGTATCCAAGTTGTCCTTACTGCAACAAAAAGCTTGGAGGCACCAAGAGAAATCCAGTATGCATGGATCATGATGCCATAACATCTTTACCCATGCCATGGTAAGTTGCATATAGATAGAATATGCCGCCACTCTTGCAAAGAATTACATTTGTTTATCTACGGGAAACGCTTCAAACATATGCTCATCTACTGGTTCTTAAACTTCTATAAAATCTTGGCAGGTTTTGATTTGACTGTGTTGCCCCTGACGAGGAAGATGTTACTAACTCTCTTATAGTTGGTTGGTTATTGCACATCATTATGTTTACTATAGAGAATTTAATGACCCCATGATTATTGCACCTCCGATGGCAAGTAAGCTTAACAAGGCATATATTTTTCAGCTGTGGTTTGGGGCTTTCAAATCAACAACCAATCGCTGCGAGATTATTGTGCTAAATTATATTAACATTAACATTGTACTGTTAACTTTTTTAGCAGATCACGTTGTTTTTAAGCTATTTGATTTTAAGGACCTAGCAACCTTAAATATTTATATTTTAATACTGTCAATATTAGCATTTTTATTTTTTACAAAAGCAGAAAAATGAATTTTCCTCTCATAATTTCTTTGTTTTCATCGTGTATTGTCCTTTCACCTATCTTTTCTTCCCTTTAACACCTTTACATTATGATTACATTTACCTTCTCATTAGATTAATTTACCAACAACATCATTTAGACAACTTATTATGCATCAATTTTTTCATTTCCATCAAATTTTAGGTGATGACATTTTTGCCATTGTCAGTATAGCAGATCTGCGTTCATTTAATGCAGTTTTCATGCTTCAGATGCTATGTTGCCAACACAAACATACATTTCATAAATTTATGTATGCCTTCAGATATTTGGCCTTTCGATTTTAGATTATGGTTTTCTATGCATATCTTGGACTGTTTCCATGATGCAAGATAATCGATTCCATACCACCTTGTGTATAATAATTATAGCCAGCAGGCACTATGTGTTCAAGCTACTACTCAATCGATGACAGCTCTATCATCACTTTTGCTAAAGAAGCTTAGAGTTCCTTTCTTTAATTGCATATGCTTTTGTTTAGACCTTTTGTGTTTGACTTTATCATTTTCGCCCTTTTTTTTTAGTGCAGGGACACACAATCATGTTGTTTATATTTCCTTTCTTATTGTCAAAGTGGCTGCAACATGCACTAATGATCTTCAACCTGTCTTTTGCCTTGAAATTTCAACTTCTAGATCTGTCATGTTCTTACATGAATCGTTTCACGTTGTTATTCCTTTCTAATTGTCAAAGTGGCTGCAACATGCACTAATGATCTTCCATCTGTCTTTTGCCTTGAAATTTCAACTTCTAGATATGTCATGTTCTTACAAGAATCGTTTCATGTTGTTATTCCTTTCTAATTGTCAAAGTGGCTGCAACATGCACTAATGATCTTCCATCTGTCTTTTGCCTTGCAATTTCAACTTCTAGATCTGTCATGTTCTTACAAGAATCGTTTCATGCTGTTATCCTTAGAAAAATGCCCACCTAGTCTAATCTAAAATACAACTTTTTTTTGTAAAAATCGAATGTAAAAAAACAACTCAAATCAATTAGTAAAAGTCATGGCAAACACAACCCAATAAAGCTGACAGACAAAGTTAAGTCTAGGAAAAACATTTCTATGTAAAAGGGATACTGATGATATCAAGGGATCACCATTTATCATGCCTAGACATTTTATCTGTCATTACTAAAGTTAAGGGGAGACAAAATAAATAAGAAACTATCAGAAAGCTCTAAATCTAACTCTCACATTCTTGATAACAATGAACTTGCTGCTTTACAAAATCTTTAATGCAATTAGGATTTCAATGGCAGGGAGGGAACACTTTCAATTGCAAAGGAATATGAGCCATGAAACATGATGGGTTGAATCAACTATACAACAAAACACACACACACACACACACACACAATTATAGGTTAACGGTGAAGAAAGATGGCACATTACACGCATATCTTTCCTCAAATGTTGAAATAACCACATTTTGCTAGCCATGCCTTCTTGAGTTTTATGAGCAAATAATGATGGATAAAATTGAAAGAAACCAAAAAGGGAAGTAGAATTAATGTAATGTTTCTTATTGTTGCTTTAGACTTGTAGTCACTGTTGATTGAAACAAATGATTTTAACCTTATCGACAAAACATAAATGACCTTGGAAGTGGGGGTAAAGTAATCTTTTTGTTGTTTTGTGCGCATTAAAATGACTTATATAGGCAAAAATTAGTAAGGTGGCAGGCAGGGGTACTTTGTATTTTTGTTTTTAATTTCAATTGCATAGTAAAATTATCGCAATGTCCTTGAATTAAATTTGTTTTTGCCCTGGGTCAAAGGGTTTTTATATGTTTTTTATTTTTTTATTATAAAATATTATAATGGGAAATTTAATATTTTACCATAAATAAAATAATAATTAATTCTAAACAGTAGTTGCGCGTGAATGCTCCTAGATATTTTTTCAATGCATATGGCATCATCCGACAACCAAAATCCAACTTTAACCATATTGTTTTATTCCTCACGATATTGCCTCCATTGATGGTGCATGTACCAAAAAACAAATATCAGGTTTTGTTCTGGTGGACATTTCTTTTATTCCTTTCTCTTCCTTGATTTTATAGCTTTCCCTGTACATTTTCAAAATATCCTTTTAATTTTTATTTTTTTTAGATTTGATCATTATTTTTTTATTTTAAATAATTTATTGAATTGTATTGGAGTTTTCTTTCAATTTAACCATCATTTGAATTTTTTTACCTTTTAATTGATATTTATGCTAGATTTGGTCTTTTTTCTTTTAATTGATATTTATTTTGCTTTTCATCATTCTTCTAATTGATTTTATTTTCAATTTCATACCTAATTTTTTTTAATTTGGTCCCCATTCTTTTCATTATAATTTCTTCTAGTTTCATTTATATTCTTGATTGATTTTTTTTTCAGATTCATCCCTCATTGTTTGATTTTATTTGATTTTAATTTCAAGTTTGATCCTCATTTTTTCAATCCTGGTTTTTAAACCCAATTCAGGGGTTGACCTCGGGCAAGTTCTAGATCATAGATAGAGTGAGTTGATCAAGGTTACCTAGATCAACTTAACCTAATTTTTTTTTTCAAGTTAAAAAAAAAATTACAAAGAAGTTGCGTCTTTATTTCTTAATTATGGTTCTTAAACCCGGCTCTGAGGTTGACTTTGGGTAAGTTCGGGGTCACGGGTCGAGTGAGTTGGCCAGCGCTACCTAGGCAACAATTTTTTTATTTTAAAAATATGTAAAAATGACATTATTTTGGTAAAACGTTTACAAAAAAAATTCAATGGGTTTTAAGACAGGTTTTTTTTTTTAAATTAAAAAGAATTTAACGAACAAAATTTGATACTCATTTTTTTTTATCATGGTTTTTAGACTTGGCTCGGGGTTAACCCCAAACAACTCTTGGGTCACACGTTGAGTAAGTTGACTAGGGTTATCTGGATCGACTGATTTTTTTTATTATGCAAGAATGTCAAATTATATATTTGTTTTATAAAGATTTAACAAATAAAATCAACGAGTTTTGAAAAAATTTAACAAAAAAATTTAGTCCTCATTTCTTTGATCGTGATTTTTAAATAATTTTTTTTCTTGGTTTTATCTCTTGGTATTTAGTTTATTGAGAATTTTACTTTATAATTTTTTCAGGTTTGCCTTCTATAATGTGGTGCCGGCCTCATAACCGGGGTTATGAGTTTAGAAGGTTAGTTTTAGTGGACTTCTATTTTTTAGCGTATTTTTTTAAATTTTATTTTTCAATATTTAGTTGGTTATGAATTAGCTTTTGTTATTTTTCTATTTTTTTCTTTATAATTTTTTCATGTTTGCCTTCTATAATGTGGTGTCGGCCTCATACCTAGGGTTATGAGTTTAGAAGGTTAGTTTTAGTGAACTTCTATTTTTTTAGCGTATTTTTTTAAATTTAATTTTTTAATATTTGGTTGGTTACGAATTAGCTTTTGTTATTTTTTCTACTTTTTTTTCTTTAGGGCTATCCCGATCTCATGTCTCGAGTCACAAATTTAATGGGTTGACTTGAATTTTTTTCTGTTATTATTTTTTTCTTGATATCTTGGATATTAATTTTTTATTAATTCAATATATTTATTATCATTTAAAAAAATAATATTATTAGATTAGCAAAGTTATTACATCCAATCAACTTAATGATCACCTGGGACACATGCAGCCTATAAACCGCTATGCAGATGCACTATGCAAAGAAGGAAAGAGAAAAAAGGTTAAAAAAAAACTACAAAGCAGCAGGGCATCATATAGTGATTGCTTTTCTCAAATCAAAGTTTTCTTAGAGTATTTATGGTGTCAGTACCTAGAAAATGTAGTGCAAGATCATAGGTGCTGATACTAGGGAAGTTTGGAATGGTAGAGAATAGCATGATGGCATCTACATTAGGGTATCCTATTTCCACTTCAGTAAGTCAATCACGGCAAAACTTGCATCTAAGCATAAAACTTCATCTAAATAAGAAGTTGTCGGGTGGGGTCTCCTCATAGCCCAGAAGAACATGGTGAGATTGCAGCGGATGTAAGATTGACAAGCCCTAAAGTTTGAAATCAGTTTTTCATCTTGTCTACTGATGCAATACTTCTCAACACATCATCTTCCTATGGGAATCCTTGAATCTTGGCAAACCTCAACCTTTCATTCCTTAGTTTCTCACAATCCATCTAGTAAGGTGGATGGATATTGAGGTAGAAATATAGAAATTGCATTTACTTTGCCTCTATAAACATATCTGGAAAAAAGAAAAGAAGGGTCTTGTTTATGATCATTTCCAATATTAAGCTTTTGCTTCACAACCTTTCATTTCTTTAATTGATACAAAAATGATGCACTAAAAGGGTAAACCAGTGACTAGTTAATGAAAAGAAAGATCACCTCAACTCTTCCATAGAAGAATGCTGAGATTTCCAAAGGCATGACATCCTCAACTCCCCAAAATAAGCATCAACTAAATAATGTATAAAAAGACACCCCAGATCTCCAAAAACTAGGCTAAGAATTTCATTAATATAGCAGATCAAAACATGATTCTCTTGAATTTACATATACAATCAAGAAAATCCCAAAGGGATACAAAATCAAGAAATGCAGTAGCTGATTACCAATTCCACAAGATCATGTCAATTATACTATTTTCTTCTAATTGTTAATGTCCTTGACGCTTCTTGCACACCTTGTAATGACCTCACAGCCTCTGCTATAAGGATGAGCCTGTCTAGCGTTACAGTCATAGTATGATGCTCCTGGTTTATCACAGGGAACCAAGTCCCTTCTCAGTGTCTCATAACTTATGTACTTCTTTTGCATCAGCAGCACTCTCCTGCTGATCTCTGACTCCATTTCTGACTCTTCAAAGCACTCTCCAATTTTCTCTGAGCAACCCTTACTGACAAAGGCATCAATCTCACTGGTTTTCAGTGAATTGAGGCCTGAAACTGAATCAGCATTGCAAATTGTGAAAAGGGTGAGGAGGAAAAGCAGTGAAAGGTAGAGTAGTGTGGGAGTATGAGAGAAAAGCTGGAGGTCGGACATTTCTTTTTGGTTTTCTTGAATTGGTTGGAGTTAATGTTTTCTTCTGGGTTAAATTTTCCTGTGGAGGCGTGTGAAAGTGAGATTTCATGTGGATGGAAGGGTCATTACATGGGACAAGACATTCAAATAGTTCCCTTCACATGTGTTGAGCAATGTTGATTTGGCTTCCACTTGCAAATGATGTCAGTTTATCCTGCATAGGAGATCATAATCACTGACCACTTGACAATTAAATTCCATTGTTGTTGTGATAGCTCAAAAGGGATTGTTTGGAATTGTAATTTTATTTTTCTTTACATCTGGAGTATGTTTAGTATTATAATAAATTTTTTATTGTATTATGAGAAAAATAAGTTTTAAAAAATTATTTTTAGTTGTGATTGATTTAATTAAAATATGTATTTGATTGAAATTATAGTTGAAGTTGTTGTTCATAAAAACAATGTTTAATATGTTTAGTTAAAAATAAAGTTAAAATTGATGTTGATAATAAAATGAACAAAAAAAACATATAGCAATTTTTTATTTTGCAATTATATTTATGTTCATTTGATTATTAATGCATTGTAAAAACAATCATGTGAATTACAATGCTGGTTTTATTGTTTCATTAAATTTACTATAATTTTATCACGAATATAATTCATACACGAAGAATTATATATTTTATCGTGATGTAATTGTTACTTGTTACTTAACTACAAAAATAAAAGCAATTAAATTCATCCATATATTTTATTTTACTTTATCATTCAATAAATTAATATAAATACGAATATTGATACAATTTTTTAAAAGACACCGATTATCAAAAAGCAAATCTATACATTTCTTGTTCATAAATCAAGAACCTCAAAGCTAAAAGAACAAAACCCATAAATTTTTAAGCTAAAAACCAAGTTTGAAGCTGAAAAGAAAATGATTTTATATAGTTGCAATCTAAGCTTTGTAATCTACATCTCATCAATAAATTCATTCAAACTCACTAAAAAAATTGGTCTTTTGCTGCTGGTGTCAAGCACGCTTGATGTAGATCTGTGCAAATACAAACTCTCCAAACTCTTAGAGACAATTTGTAGCTTTTTTGTTCATACGGTTATTTCTTGAACTAAGAAAAATTTCAAAGATTGTTTTGGTTTTTTATTGACGTGTCTTATGAACTAAATCACAAGTTTATTTTGTAATCAAATAGTATATAATTAAGGTGGGGTAAAAAAGCAACAGCTCCCACAAAAATAAATGGTAACTTTCAAGGAATGTCGAGTTAAAAAATATTTTTTTATGGTATTTTTTAAGCTAATATAATCAAAGAAGCTTTAAAAACATTTAAAAGTAAATCTAAACCCTTTTTTCAAAGATTATAGTATAATTTCAATGATTATTAGATCTCTCATCAAGGAAAAAAAAAACATAATCAAATATGTTGGGATTTTGTATAGCAAAGAAAATGACTCAGATTTGAGCCAATATCTAATTAATTTTAGTGTTTATATTTTATTTGTAGCTATTTTTTTACTATTCTATCTCATAAGAATCAAGTTTACAGCTATAATAATTAAACCTTTTTAAAAACATTATTTCAAGAAATGTTCTAACAAAAAAACACTTTACATAGAGTTGTGAAAAAATAAAAATTAACTTGTTATGTACTAATTATATTAAATTTGGTCTTTAATCTTTTGAATGCTATATATTTTATTTTGAATATTTTTTTTCAATTTCATCCCATAAAATTTGATTTAATTTGATTTTTATACCAACTTTGATCCTTATTTTTTAATTATTATTTATTTTTCTCTTATCATTTTTTAATTGAGATTTTTTATCTACTAGATTTGATTCCCATTATTTTTATTGTAATTTATTTTATTTGAAATAATTTATGAATTTTTTTTTCAATTTCATTCTCTTTAATTTTTTATCTGTCAGATTTAGTTTTTATTATTTTCATTATTATTTGTTTTATTTGAAATAATCTATTAAATTAGATTATGTTTTTCAATTTCATCCTCCTTCAACTTTTTTATCTGTTAGATTCGGTCTCTATTCTTTTAATAAACTTGAAAAAAATAAAAAATTAATAAGTTATTTTCATGACATATTCAAATACTAGAAAATATTTTTCAACATATTTTTCATTAAACTACCAGATATAAAAAAATAATTTACTTTCTATAAAAAAACACTTAAAAAAAAATACTTTTCTATGTGGTGAATTTGTTTATTCCTAGTCTTGGTATTTTAGATTTTTTGAATTCAAGAAAAGAAAATAGGCTAAAAGTTTCATGTTAATTACAAGAAACTAAAAGATGTGGAGAAATCTTTGTATATATGCTTAAATTTACTATGGATTATAATAGTGAATTGATAATTTTGCCCTTGATAAAAGAATTAATAGAACTAGCCTTGGAAGGTAAAATAATATTTCATGGGGTTTATTTGTAATTCTATATTTGTTAAGGGACATCTCTGTCTTCTCTCATTTTTTTTTGCACAGTGAATTACTTGATAATCTTAAAAGCAAAAAAAAAAAAAAACAAATAACACTGGCGTGTGCCCTACGAGCTGATTTCTTGATTTTTTTAAGCATAATATAATGATCCAATGGATCTTAGAATCAAAATTCTCAAAGGTTGTAGTGGCTTTTACATCATTTCATAAAGGTTTTTTCATAGTAATTATTTGGTGCTAGGGGTAATGTGTTAATTTGATAACTAAAAAAAAAAAAAAATTGTTGGGACATGCATTAGTCGCTCCATTGCCTTCTGACGATATGTGCAACTAATTCTAACGGTTAAAAACTAGTGTTCACCATGTCAACCCCATGACATCTCTTACTCATGCGATGATGTGTGTATGCTATTTTTCAGCAAGTTGTTGCCGAAAATATTTTTCTTTTTTCTCCTTTCTCTCTCATTCATTGAAATTTGCGATGATCATTTAAAATTTCAAGGTAGTCTCCTTAGTTGCATGTATTTAAGTGTTGATACTTATTTTTTTTATTTGTATTTTTTTTCCTTGGCCCTACTGTAGGTTTTTATTAAAAAAAATACGCTATTTAATCTATATTTATTATTTTTTGTTTCTTCAATTTTGGTCATAATTCTTTTTATTTCTTTTTTTTTTGTTGTCCCTTTAGTGAACATTCAATTGCTTTCAATCTCATCTTTTGATAAAAAAAAAACTAATTTTTATTTTGTTTTAACTTAGTTCTCATTCTTTTAGTGATTTCTTCTTTTAATTATTTTGTGAATTTGGTTTTTCTTCTCAATTCAACCCTTCAATTTGAAATTATCCATCCTCTCATTTGTTTTTTTTTCTTCAAAATTCATCCTCGTTCATTTAATTGCTATTCTTTCTTTTTTATCATTTTGAATATATATATATATATATATATATATATATATATATATATATATATATATATTCAATTTTATCATTTAGCATTTGATTTATTGAAGATTGAGCTTTGTAGTTTTTTAAGTCTTGGTACTTATGATCAAATAGTTCGAGTCACGAGTTTTATATACTAGCATGGGTAGATATCGATTTTTTTACTTATTTTCTTTTTTGATCTCATTACTTAGCATTGATTTGTTTTTTTTACAAAGTAAGCTTCGTGGTTTTCTTCATTTTCCTTTCTATCAGGTTGTCTGATCTAATAAACTGACCTGCGAGTTTTGCATGTTGACCTCAGTGGACTCAAGCCTTTTTTTGGCTTATAATTGCTAAAAATTTATCCTTTTGTATGATTTTTTTTTTAATTTCATCGTTCAATATTTGATTAGTTGAAAATTGGGTTTTAAGGGTTTTTAAATTTGGTGCTTCTAGTCAAATAACTTGGTTCACAAACTTAATATGTTAACATGAGTTGTCATCGTTTTTTTTTTTTATTATTCGGGTTGAGAATTTAGCTTTTTAATTGAACTTGGATTTCAGATTTCATAGGTTTCGATTTGGAAATATTAAATTAGGGTTTCTTTTTTATGTTATTAAGTTATTTTAACTTATTGAACTCAATCAAATGGATTTTTTTCACTTCTTTAGAAATCCTAGCGTCACCTTAACTTTTTTCTTCTTAAGTCCAAAACAATTTGGGTTAGCGCGTAGTGTTATACTGATCATCTATATAAGTTTACTTGGGGCACTTTTTGTCATTTTTTTAATTTTTTTTTACTTTCAACCTTCAATATTTGGTTTATTATAATTAGACCTTTTAATTTGTTTCGATGTTGGTTCTATAATTTTATCATGATCTCACACTTTGATTGTGATTTTCATAGGTTAACCATTATTATCTTGGATCGATCTAATATGTTCTCATCTCAATATTTTTTTCAAAAAATATGTCATTCAATATGTTACAATTTAAGTATTCTAAAAGTATTTTGACCATTATACATCAATTTTTTGAATTTATAATGTCTTAATGATTTTTAGGCCAGAAAAAAAAATGATCAGCGGCGTTGCGCGGGTTAAAAAGTTAGTTGATATCTAAGAATAGATATTTATTTCATATATTGGTGGGGAAAAAATAATATTGATACACAAAATATAATAATAATAAAATTCAGTATTGCTAGTCAATCCGGTTACTCACCAATTTAGAGGTTAGTCTAGACCAAGTTTCATTTCAATTTGATTTTTTTCTTTGTGAAAACAATGTTGTTTGTCTTTTAGAAAAAAAAATAGAAATGGTGCTGATTAATTTTTTAAAAATTAAAATGATATTATTTTAGTTAAAAAATTAGATTGGTATACAAACCTAACTTCAAATCGAGTCAAAGCATTCCATCTTATAAACATGCACAAAGATAACCTATGAAAGTTTTAACGTTAAAATCAAATGAAAGAATTCATAGCAGACGAGATCCCCTGATGAGCATCAAACTAACAACCACATCCTTGGACTAACTCTTTATTTTGAAACAAATAGGAGCTCAGAATTGCAAGTAGAAAAATTATAGCAATACAATGTAAGAAGAAGAAAATACTATCTAGGTGGTGGCCTAGTAATAAGAGCTTGGGATTAAGAGGTTTGCTTTCTTTTTGGTCTCATGTTCGAGCCCTGTAGTTGCTCATATAATAACCACTAGAGATTTATATGGTCGTTAATTTCAGAGCCATGAGATTAGTTGAGGTGCATGTAAATTAGCCCGGACACCCATGTTAAACTAAAAAAAAAAAATACCAACATTAATATACAAATATTGAATTTAATGAGCCTCATTACCTTTGTGTATTGTTACACGAAGGTTACTATTGATAACTTTTATTAATTCTGTTAAATTTATTTCATCAATTTTTTTCCTTTTCCTTTTACTTTCTTTCTCATTGTAATATTTTTAGGTCATTTAACAATTTAATGAAATTGCACATGCCGCTAGCGAGTTATAAATGTTAAATTGCTATTTTTTAAAATAATTTTTTCTTTAAAATTTATTGTATATTTGAGTGTAACTGTGATTACTTTTCAAAATAATTTTCATTTAAAAATATATTAAATAATATTTTTTTTATTTTTAAAAAATTATTTTTGACATTAGCATATCAAAATGATTTAAAAATACTAAAAAAAAATATTAATTTAAAGTAAAATATAATAAAAAAATTAAATTATTATAAAAATATTTTTAAAATATAAAAATAAAATAACCTAATTAATTTATTAAAAGCTCTGATAAGACAATTGAACCCACTAAATTCCATTGAAAAGATGATTTGATTGCTTAAAGACATGAGCCAATGACTTAGGGGTCACAGACATACAACTATTTTTTTTTTTACAAAAGTATATTAAAAAAATTTCAAATATTTTTATTTTTAAATATTTTCATATCATTTTAACATACTAATGTTAAAAATAATTATTATAAAATAAATAAATATTATTTTAAATAAAAAATACTTTAAAAAACTTCAAAAATCATCTAATAAAGCTACTTGGCCATTATTTAGTTTGTGGGTATAATGAGAGGGACCAAGCCACCGTCACCCTTGAGTAAACTTTATTGTAAGGTTTTGTCGTCAATACATTGAACCCTCTCAGCTGCCATAATTATTCTAGCTAGCTAGGAGCTAGCTAGTGTGTACTTTTGCTTTTCTGCCTCTCTAGGAACAAGTTTTGACTTTCGTGCCTGGGACTGCACTTGCACTGGTGTACAGTCAAATGTTTGCTTGGGCCTCAGCACATCTCATTTCTAGAACACAATATTTGGATTCGCAGTTTCTACAGGGTTTTTTTATTTTAAAAATATTAAATTAATATTTTTTAAGTTATTTATTTTTTATAGTTTTGATGTTCTCATCATGTAAAAAATAAAATAATTTTTTTAATTTATTTTCAATTTAAAAATACTTTTTAAAAAATATCATATACCGTAATACATGACAGCTAATTTGAAAAAAAAGCATGAGTTATTAAGTTATTGTATTAAAAATCATCATTTTTTTCCATTCCTTTGTTTTTTTCATAGGTGTCCAGATAACTAACTTTGAATTAGATTTAACTAAATCACTAAAAATCTTGATCGGTTTAACTAGAAACCCGACCATGTTGAAGTTAGTTCTGATTTTCTTAGGTTAGCAAGTACACTCTGCAAGGTTTAACAAAAGCCAACAAAAGGCACATTCGAAGAGTCCAAAGCCCAGACAGAAAGACATGCTTTTGGTTCTTTCAACTTGGATAGGAGAACACTCAAGCTTTGTATGTTATATATAGGATTGATTATGGCAATGCAGGATTTTACGAATAGGACTAGCTTCTTGCCATGGATCGACATTCTATCGTCGTGACAAACCACATTCAATATAGAAATTCTATGGTCTCTAGGGCTTCCATATATGTGCATTATGTGTTAACTGCCCCACTTTATAGGATTGAGGCAACTCAAATTCATTGGCCCCTTTCTGTTCTATTTTTCTTCATATGATTGCTCCTTGACAAGAATTCTGCACAGAGGAGGTATAGATGGTTCTATGTAGAGGTTGAAGTTAAAAACTGAACATCCAAAACAGTTGTAATGCAATTGTTAAAGTGACATGATTGCATTATATAATTTGGGCCTTTTTCTTCAACGATATCCTCAATACTTGCTGTCCATATTAGGGTTTTCTTGTTTTTTTTTTTGCGTGTGCATGTGATGCCATGACACTACCTTTAAGTCTTTAACACAAGGATCAACAACCCACTAAATTTAGTTTCTCTGGGTGGGCAATTGCATTGGGGAGGCTATCATTGCATACCATTAAGAATTCCCAGCTGGGGGATTGACCACATACCTAACAGAGTATATGGAATGAACTTATCTTTCAACGTGTAACATCATCACATGTGCAGAAAAGTTTAGAAGATTGCAATTGCAGCACCCAAGTTCACACCACTAACGAAAGTACTAGACAAAGAGATTTTGAATAAATCAATGAACTTGTAGAAGTGATGCCAACTTTCTTTATGACAAGCAGCAATTTGAGGCATCTAGCTTTCGAAGGTTTCCTGTAATAACATATAGAGAATTCCCTCTCTTTTTTTCACTCTTTTTCAGGCAACAAGTTTTTCTGTCAACTACGAGGACCAAATCCAGGACAAGCTGTCCTTATCCCATGGTTCCTAGGCTTTTTCTGGTCACAAAGAAAACGATATTGCAACAACAGTACCAACTATAAAGAACACCGTATCATGATGCATGACAAAACTTACAGCGCTAGAAATATCCTTCTTAGAAACAGCATCATCAGGGCTCTCTGACTCTGCTTTAAGATTTGGTGCCGGTGCAGGTGCCGGTGGTGGAGGTTTAGGGGTAAATATATCCAAAGGAAATAGCACCTTGTCAACCTGATATATAGCAAGATGGGTGTCCGTGTATACAGTGTCGGAAATGGTGGTGTTGGTAAGTCCTGTAGATATGTTCAAGGAGTTCCCACTGGCGGTAACGTTAAGCTGAAACCTAGCACCAGAACCAGCGTGTGTTTTTAAAGGGCTACTCACGGTATCAAATTGGGAAGATGAGATGAACATAGGGACAATGTGAAACTGCATCAACTCGACCTTTTCTTGATCAGTTAAGGTGCGGAGAGTGCCTGTTTTAAGGGCTGAAAAAGCACTATCACTTGGAGCAAAGATGGTCAAGCCATTGTTTGTGTTGCCAAGCTGGGAGTTTAGATTGCTATCCAATTGAGTGGATTTCAAAAGGCGGATGAAGGTCTTGAAGTGGCCAGCCTTTTTGAGTATTTTGATGACATTAGTGGGGCCGGGTGGTGCAGGAGCGGGCGCAGGTGATTGAGCTGTGGTTGTGGTTAAATTGATGGACAGAATAAGCAGATATAATGAGATCAAGAGGTGTTGTAATCGTTCCATCTTTTCAATGTTGTTTCCAAGTAGTGGTGACCTGTTTTGTTTGCAAAATGTAAATGTGGGAGTGCTTCTCTGCACAAGTGTTGGATTCACAAAGAGAGGCCTTTTATAATGGAGAGGACCGAGGAGAAAACGAAGTTAGGTGTAACCTGCAATGTGATATTAGTAATAAAAATTAGGTGTTTGGTGCCTCACCTTTCACGAAAAAGGGAAAAAAAAAATCAATGGAGAGGGATATAACAGCTACTTGTTTGCTTAGAGTTGAAGGGAAATAGGGTTTTGTCAAATCTATAAAAGAGTATTTGTAAGCAAATGTGAGATTGTAAATACCAGAGTATCACTGTTTTTAGAAGTCAATATAGGGAGGGAAGGATGGACTAAGTTAATTTTTCAGGTATTATGGTTAGTTTTCATGGAATTTGACCACCAACACTTGTATTTCAGAAAGTTTTGTTTCATGAAGGATGTATACAGCAGCAGAATTTAAAACATGTGACTGAAAGTGTAAGGTTTTGACCACCAACAGAGTGTAAAATACCAAATCGCTTTTAAAATTTACACATGCGCCAAAGTACTATAGAACAAGCGTGTTATTGTCATTATAACTTTAGGGCATCAAGCAGGAAAAAGGGAAAGAACATGTGGGAATGTGCTATTGGTTAATGGAAGTAGAAGACCATTCCAAAGCAACAATAAGGATCAGCCATTGCCTATTACTATCCCACCATTTAAATCTGCACCATACTACACCAATAAAATTCAATTTCCCACATCAACACGCCAAATGAATGCAATCTATTAGAAGGGTGGAGCGGTATGAGCAGTAATAGCAACTACGATTACTAGTGGCATGTCAAGTGTCAACATTATATTATTCAAACCAAATAGATGGTTTCATGTCAAGTTATATTCTAGATGTTGCCAATGGTAATTTTTTGAGAGCACCAAAGGTACTGGGAGAAACCTCTGCAAACCTTACGCTAAGCTCTAAGACAACTGTGATACTCACAGAGAGAGCTGCTCCATGTTTTTAGCATTTCGTGGCTCTCCGAAACCTATCCTTCTTTCTCGCTCATCATATGGGTTTGCTCTGTAACTAGAACTTGCCTCTTCATTATCAGAATAGCCGGGCCTTTCAGTTAGGAACTGTTCCCAGAAAACATCATTCACTCTAACTGGAGCTGATGCAGGTGCTTGATTGTTATTTGGGGTCTCCTGGGAATTGGATAAAGCTCTGCCCTCGTTACCCAGATTTATGTTGTTCTGACTAACTCGGATATCAGAATCTTTGTTACTCTCATTAAACCTTGATTCTGGAGATTTGCCAATTTCCTGGCCTAGTTGAGGTATCCTAGTTAAATAAGGATTTTTGTTGACTTGCAAAGGAGAAGATGCCAGACTAAGATTTAGCTGACAGGAAATGTGACCATCAACTTCTTCATTAGAAGTCAAATTCGACTGCAGTGAATGTAGTGCTGGGCTCCCATTTGCTGGTATGTCTCTTGGGACAGCTGGATTCACTTTAAATGCATACGATGCCCCTGTGTCTGAAAGTTCCAATGTTTCAGGTGCCAATAGTAAACCTGATGTCCTAGTCAGTGCATCTTTTGGATTCCCTTCAGATATTTTTCTTTGTGGGCTTCCCCCATCTTCATTGGAGCTCTGTGTGCTGTGTGAAACCAAATTAATATCTGAAACAGCTGGTGACAATTCCAGTCTCAACTTATCTGGGAAATCTTGATGGATGACATTCGACTCAGGTCTAGAACTACTGTGATTTTCCACAAGACTATTTTCTGCAATTGGCATTGGGTGATCAACTTGGGGCAATCGTCTCTTCTTGCTATAGGCTGAAAAATCCATAGCTTCAATCTTACGAGCAAGGTGTTCAACAAAAGTAGGGTTTTGAACAGCCTTCTCTAAGAACGACAGCAGCTTTTCCTGCCTCTGCTGCATAGTATCTATCTTCTGTGTTAGATCTTGCACCTGTAGCTTTGCAGATGACCGCTGCTGTTCAAACCCTAGAATACTTGCCTTGAGTTTAGCTTTATCACGTGCAAGCTTTTCTATTTCTTCCTCATATGCTGCTCTTTCTGGATCCACTAAAGAACCTTGAGGTTGACTATGACTGTGGATTGGTTTTCTTCGGTAGATATTCTTAAGCAAGTGCTTTTGATCTTTCACAAAATCTTCGTTGGCAAATTCCCATCTCTCAGGATCAATCTTTCTAAATCCCTGTCAACAGAAATTATGCCATGCTAAGTTAAGTTGGCTTTAAAAAACAAAATCCTCTACATGTAGACAATAAGCTAATTAAACCCAATACAGTCTCCCCTCTAATTTAGATAATACCTTAGAAAATGGGAAATTTATCTTACCAAATAGCATACACGATTGACGTTATTCCAACTGAAGAGCTGTTAACAATGTATATGGCAGTTTGCACACAGTCCGATATGTGTTTTGTGAAGCAAAATGTGACGAGACACTTTTAAATCCAAAGGTAAAAGAGAGAGCATGAAAACAATACGAATTCTTCACTATGACAATCCATTTCAGACCCAACTATCATTGCTTACAAGGAAAAAGTTGCATTCCATCTTCGAATATTAAGGCTCTTCCTTCATAGCTGACAATTAGAACATGCATAACATCTAGAAATTTGCAAATTTCGCTAAAATCAAACATCGTTAAACTTTCAAATCCATAGGTAAAAGAGAGAGCATGAAAACAATACGAATTCTTTTCTATGACAATCCATTTGAGACCCAACCATCATTGCCTACAAGAACAAAGTTGCATTCCATCTTTGAATATAAAGGCTCTTCCTTCATTACTGACAATAATAAAATGCATAACATGTAGAAATTTGCAAATTTCAATAAAATCAAACATCGTTAAGTTAATCCATTACCCACCAATATTTCCTGCCCATCATTTACTTATTTTTATCAAATAATTCACAACCATTCTTTCCAAATACATGTTCTGTACCAAAACCCAGCCATATTGGGAATGAATGAGCCAATACAGCAAACTAGTATTTTAGCATCTGATAAACGAGCTGATTCCGTCGTTATACATTCATTCATTCAATATTAAACCAGATCAGAGACACGCTTTGATTATGCCAAGGGCTCCTGCATCTAAAATAGATACTCAGACTACAAGTAGTCACTGATCTATACTCAGATTACAAGTATTCACTAATCCATCTTCCAATAAGGATCATTGATTCTTCCATTTCTAAAGCTCCCCATCCCATCAAACCATTTCCTCAATCCGCGGCCAGCCTCTAAACCCAAACCCTGCACTTAAAAATGATCAACTCCCCAACGAAATGATCAACCATTTCTACACTTAAAAGGCTCTAAAGAAAAAAATTTCTTCACTACCAATATTCAATCTACCATGATATCAAGAATTTCAATTTAGAAAAAACCCTTCGACGACTCATTTGCCACAAAGATTCAAACTTGTAATAACAAAACCAAAAAGGAAACAAAATTTAGAGCACTCACATAGGTATTTAATTGTCTGATAAAGCTAGAAAAATTATTGTGCTTGAAAAAGGTAGGGAGCAACAATCTGGCGAATTCTGGAGGGTTCCAAACAACAAAGCTGTTTTTATTCGAACTCCAAGACACGATCTCGTCAGTCGATGAATCATCCACCATGTCATATGTCTTTACCAAGAACGGCGCCGGTCCTCCTCCTCCACCACCACCTCCTGAGGTCGCTGACGATGGTCCTGCTTCCATTTTGATTGTTCTGTCGAAGAAAAGACGAGTACGTGTTGAATTTTGAGAATGTATTTGGAGAAATTGGAGCCTATGTTATTCTTGTTGTTGTCCAGTTCGTTAGTACATGTTTTTAATGTGACACGTCAGTTTTTGGAGGACTTATTTTAGCATTTTTGTTTTGAAGATGCTAAATGGAAAATTAAAAATTAAAAAAAATATATTATTTTAATTTTTTAATGTTTATTTTATATATTTCAAGCATTTTACTAAACAAAATGTTATTTTATTATTTTTTTATAAAAATACAATTCCTATATTTCTTGTAAGAATATCAAATTTTTTTCACTAGTTTAATAAACTATATTATCAATTTTTCTTCTCTAAATAGCATCTCCCCACTAAATTATAAAATGAGTTTTGTTTTTCCTTAAAAAACAACAAAAGAAAAATGATGATTATATATATAAAAAGTTCATGTGGCTCATCTCATGTTAATTAATGTTTTTTTTAATAAAAAAAGACCTACGGTAAAGTTTAATAAAAATAAAAAGCAATGAACAGTTTATAACAGATGATAAAACAGTTTATAACATATGATAAAAGGGAGAAAAAATAAAGTAATTTTCCGCTGTGTTTGTTTTCTGTAAACTGCTTTCCGGGAAATTATTTTCCAAATTTTTCTGTGTTTATTTGTCATTAGAAAAGTTGGTCAACAGAAAACACTTTCCAGTAAAAGGAAAATTTAGCTTGGTTTCCAGGAAAGTGTTTTCCTTTTATTTTCGGCGGAAAACACTTTCCGAAAATTGTGAAAAATTTAGAAATATCATATTATTTGCTGATTATATCAAATTTGATCCTCAAACTTTTGATTGCTATATATATTTTGTTTTGAATATTTGTTTTTCAATTTCATCCCTTAGAATTTAATTTTTATATTAATTTTGGTCCTTATTTTTATAATTATTATTTGCTTTTCCCTTATCATTTTTTAATTAAAATTTTTTATCTATCAAATTGGTCCTCATTCTTTTGATTGTTGCTTATTTTATTTGAAATAATTTATGAAATGTTAATTATTATTATTTTAATTTCATCATCTTTCAATTTTTTTTATTTTTTAGATTTGATCTTTATTATTTTGATTATTATTTATTTTATTTGAGATAATTTATGAAATTATATTTTTTTTTCAATTTCATTCCCATTCAACCTTTTAACTTGTAAGATTTGTTTCTCATTATTTTAATAAACTTGAAAAAAATAAAATATTAATAAGTTATTTTTCAGCTCATTTTTCATGACATAACCAAACACTAGAAAGTGTTTTCCAACTTATTTTTCATTACACTACAAAACATCGAAAAATAATTCACTTTCCTGGAATTCACTTCCCAAAAGAAAACTACTTTCCAGTTTAGTTTGGTTAAATGAATCTGCTTTCCACGCCAATATCTAAAGTTGAAATCATACATGGTTATAAAATCATCGAATAATATTATATTATAATGCTTGGGAATTAACTAATTATATTGTATCAATTTTTTTTGAAAAAAACCATTCTTAAAAAAAAATCCAATAAGAGAAAAAGTTTAGATATATATATATTTGGTTCTACATTTTATTTTCTCTCTTTTGTATATTTCTTTTCAAAATAAGTCTAAAATAATAATTAATAGGATATCATTGATTACTCATTATGTATCATAAAAAAGTTCATATATAAAAAAATATTTTTTTTAAAAAAAATGCATTTGAACCTAACCGGAAAAGCATTGTAAAGAATGAATAAATAGTAAAAAATGATAGATTGAGATGTTTTTATTTTAGGATTTGATTTTTTAAATTAATTGTTACATACTTAAAAATATAAAAATTTATATAGAAAAAATAATTAATGGGTAGAAAATTAAAATTATAAACTCAATTTTTTTAGATTGTATGATATTAAGCATTCTCGAAATCAAATCCTTAAGACAATTGACCAAACATGAACGCTGAGTTTGCTTAGGGTACTATTTTGGTGGACTCCATTCCACAAAAACCTCATAATCTTAAAAAAGCCTCTTTCAAAATAAAGTTCGGGGTAACAAGATTCCACCTCTTATGAGAGAAAAAAGGAATTTGATAGATAAAAAGTTGGTGCGGATTGAGCATGAGAATAGGAACATATTGCTGCCTAAGATTTTGATAGATGATTCTATCTTCAACAATCTTTGTTATCCTTGGCATGATTCTTTAGTAATCAAATTGTTGGGAAAGGATGTTGGTTACTTTTAAATGCAGAGTCGATTGAAATCTGCTTGGATATTGTCATGAGGGTTTGAGCTTATGGATATTAGGAATGGCTACTCCATGGTTAAGTTTGATATTGTGGAGGATCGGGAGAGGGTCATTAATGAGGGTCCATGGATGATCTTTGACCATTATCTGATAGTGCGAAAATGGACGCTGATTTTGTTGCCTCCTCTGCTATTATTAATCACATTATGGTTTGGGTAAGAATTCCAAGCCTTAATTTGGTATTCTATGATGAAAATTTCTTGCTAGTTGTGGCTTCGACATTAGGGACTCCAATTAAGGTGGATATGAATACTCTCAATGTTGAAAGAGAAAGATTTGCTCGTATTTGTATAGAGATAGACTTAGATCAACCTATGGTAGGTAGGATATGGATCAAAGATCACTAGTATAAAGTGGAGTGCGAGGGGCTTCATATTATTTGTAGCAAGCGTGGTTGTTATAGCCACCTTGGCAAGGATTGTCCAGTGAAGGGTTCAACGCAAGACGATTTGCCTATAACATAATCTGAGGAACACTTGACGACGATAATAAATGGTGATGGAACCAGTATGGCGATGGAAGGAGGAGCTAAGGTTATGGGTAACACTCATGCAATTAATTCAGCACGTTCTCATAACCAACTCGAAATTCATGGGGACTAGCTCATGGTTAATAAAAGAAGGAAGCCTAAAACGGTAAAGAATGTTAAACCAAAAGAGACTAATATGAGATTTCAATCAAATAATTTTTTTGCTCTATACAACAAATCAAGAGTAATGTGCTCCAACAATGTTAACAGAAGGGTGAAGCATGACCTCTCACAAATCTCTAATATTAAGTTACTAGCAATCTTGGTAAGTACCTTGGCTTCCCTTTAATTCAGGGTAGGGTTAATAAATCAGATCTAAATTTCATTATAGAGAGGATTCAATCTAAGCTTGCAGCTTAGAAAATTTGTTTACTGAATAAGGCTGGAAGGTTTACGTTATCAAAATTAGTTTTGGCGGCAATCCCTACTTACTCTATGCAACAAATCTAGCTTCCATAATTGGTTTGCTTGGGAATTGAAAAAATGGTGTGAAATTTCATATGGGGAGGACATACTTCAGGTCGGGGAATTCATTTAGTGAATTGGAATATTGTATCCTCACCAGGAAATTATGGCAGATTGGGTATTAGGGAGATAAGATTGGCTAATGTGGCTCTTTTGAGTAAGTTAGCTTGGTAGATTATAAATGAAGGAAGGAAACCGTGGATATCAATACTGAGGCATAAGTATCTTTAACATTCCAGTTTGCTAAATACTCACACTGTGTCCCGAAATGTTTCTATTACATGACGGTCTTTGTACAAGGCATTTAATTTTCTTCGCGGTGGGTTTATTTACAGAGTAGGCAATGGGGATTTATCTTTATGGTTTGACCCTTAGCTGCAGGATGATATATTGGGGTCAAAAGTGGACGTGATACACATTATTAATTCAGATTTTAAAGTTTCAGATTTATGGTGTGGTGGAAAGTAGAACTTCTGTGTACTAGCTACATATATTCTAGATTTAGTAAAATAGAAAATCAAAGCGGTACCAATTCCATCTTGTCCAAAGCCAAAGGATTGTATTGTATGGTCTGCCAACATGAATTGTATGTATACTCCTAATTCAACTTATTTTTGGCTTTTGTCCGAAGCTAGAAATCTTCTTCCAGATACAAAGTGGACTTGGATTTGGAAATTGAAGGCTCTAGAAAAAATCAAGATGTTCATTTGGCAATTATTTCATAATAGCCTTCCCACTAATTTATTGCAGTTTAAACACAATATTTCTTCATCTCCAATCTATGATGGCTGTAACCAGGAGGATGAGGACGTTTTACATTGTATTAGAAATTGTGTGTTTGCCAGGAGTATTTGGCTTGGATTAGGTCTCACAAACCGGCAAGGGTTCTGGTGTTCTAATGTGATAGAGTAGGTTTAAAGATTTGCCTCATTGGACATTTCCTTGTTATTTTTGTCTGGTCTCTAGTGGTTTTGAAGGAGGAGAAATATTTTAGCTTTTGGGGAGGAGTGTTTGGGGGATAATTGGTTGTTACGTCAAATTCACTTTCTAAAAGATGTGTGTTGCGATGCTTGGAATAATCCAAATGTGGTGAGTAGGCACCCCACTACTGTCTCATGGCTTAGGCACGAAGAAGGATTTATTAATCTGGATGTGGATGGAAGCTCTCTTAAGAACCCGTGGAGGATTGGATTTGGGGGTCTTTTAAGAAATTCTGAAGGGAGATGATTGATGGGTTTTACGGGTTATGAAGGTTTTGGTTTTAATCTACTTCCAGAACTACTAGGAATTAAATATGGTTTATTAGTGGCATGAGATAGAGGTTTCAGAAAGGTCATATGCAACTCTAATTCTACAGATGCTATTCGATTGATTCAATATGATTTTAACAAATATCACTTATTTGAAGCTGTTATTTTTTACATCAAAGAACTCCTGACACGAAATTTAGAAGTTCGTCTGTTTCATACTTTACGCAAAGCTAATTCATGTGCTGACTATATGGCTAAGCTTGCAGTTAAAAGTGACTTTGATTTATGTATTTGGGAGAACCCTCTTACGGGAGTTTGTCCTTTATTGTTATTTGATTCTCTAGTTTCTGTTTACCTTTGAGGATTATAGTTTTTTTTTTCTTTCCACTGTATCATAAAAAAGAAGAAATCAAATCCTTATAAACTTGGAACTCTCTCTCTCTCTCTCTCTCTCTCTCTCTCTTAATTTTGATATTCTATTCTTATTGAATATTAATGTATAGTTTTTTAAATTAAAAAAAAAACTATGCATATTAAGTTGATATATAACAATTCCAAAATAATTATTAATATTACCATAATTTTTTTAATATCCTTAAAAACTATGGCATAATTGTTTAAATATTATTTTAATAAATGTATTCAAAACTATTTTTATTCTATTTAAAAAAAATAAAAGAAATAAAATGGTTAAAGATTGTTTAACAAACAAGTCATGTTCACTTAGGTACAAAAAGACATGCCCACATGATTGGCCTAAAAAAGGTATGCGTGTACATGAGTTTGGATTGCCAGACTCGTGTGCCTGAGTTTTATTTATTTATTTATTAATGGGTGGAAAACACTTTATTTGCATGAATTTTGTATTAGTATGAACGACTTCTTGTCTGTCTAGGCACATTATATGTCATCTTTCAATTTAAATTTTGACCATTTCTCGTAGCTAAAAAGTCGAGGTGCAAGTTATTGTATCTCAAAAACTTACTTTCAACTCGTTCTCACTTCTAAACACCTAAAAAAATTATTAAACCTATTTTAAACTCAAAAAACCCTTCAATCGGTCTAATCTCAAAATTAAATCAAATAAAAATATATTTACAACCCTCTATCTACTTTTATGACAAGATAAAAAAAAAAACTCAAACAATCTCTGTGAAATTTCTTTTTGCAAAACAAATCTATTGACATTAAGATTGGTCATTTTTATAGTTGGAATGTAATGGACTGATTTTTTTTTCTCTCCATCCATATTTCATTTTAACATTCAAGGATTAAAATGTAAAGAAATTAAAATCTAGAATCAAAATGTAAAATCCTAAAACTTTAGAAGACCAAATAAGTGCATAAATTAAAACTTAATAATAAAGTTTTCTACTTGGCTTTATATTTTGTTTTTTATAAATCGATATTTAATTTAATTTTAGAATTTTCTCCAACACTTTATATTTGTTGGAATATACATGTATATTTAATTTTAATGTAGGCAGGAATACATTCTAATATGCCACCGTCAAATTAAAAAAAAAAAACTGATTACATGTGCCACCAATCAATGATTTTGTGCAAAAATTAATGGAAGAACCTACAATCACTCGGCACATAGGGCCCCGTAATTCCCCAAATAAAAGAATAAAACAAAGCACATTAAATAAAACAGATTTGAGTCCTATTTGGTTACCTCAACAACCCTTGATAAAGAAATAAATAAAAAGCCAAAGCATTGCTAGTCACAACTCAAAGTTGAATCCCCTGTTCACTTTCCCTTCTTCTCCTCTCCAATCACAAGATTCATGTAGCAAACCTACCAATTACCATTGATTAATTTAAAAGAAAAGGAGCAAACCAGAGTTTTTGTCTTGATTCTTTGAACAAAGTTCTGGGAGAACAGTTAACCAAGAACTTGAAGCTCCTCTGATTCACTGCCTTGAATTTGATGCTTCAAAAGTTATTTCTTGGCAATAAAATAAAATATAACGGTGCCGCATTTCTTGTCTTTAATTCACCTACAAAGTAACGGACGTTTGCTCCCTCCATCAAAAGAGTTAAGCACAAATCCAAAGAGAATACCCACCAGCCATCGCGCAAGCTGAGATCTTTCTTTTAACCTGAATGCTCTTGCCTTCTCGTCCACTTCACTAGCTTAAATTATGCACTTTGATTGACAGAAGGGCTACTTTCTTCACCAGTTTCTTAGATTCCCACCTAGATTTTCTGCTATTGTTTGATGCATTATGTGAAGATGATGGAGAAACCAATAATCAGAAAGTGCTGCAACAATCAACTCTGGTTGGTCATTCTCATCTCCTTTGTTTTATGCTTTGTTTTGCTCTGCTTTGATTATTCAGCTTTAACTGGAAACCAAGATGGGGTCACTGCTGTTTTGGTCAGTAATTATGAAAATCCAATCACCACCCACAAATCAGAATCCCTTCAGTTCACTACTAGTCTCAATGAAACCCTCATTAGACCGAACAGAACAGATTTTATTACCAGACAACCTAGTAAAGACCAGCAAAGTGTGAAAGAGAAACCAGTTGCAGATTCTTGTTCAGGTGAGTACATTTATATTCATGATCTTCCTAGGCGGTTCAACCAAGAATTGATTGAGAGTTGCGAGTCAATCACTGTTGGGACTGAGCGTAATATGTGTCCTTACCTGGTTAACTCTGGTCTTGGTCACGAGGTAGAGAATTTTGAAGGGGTTTTGTTAAACAAAAGTTGGTACGCAACAAATCAGTTCTTGTTAGCAGTTATTTTCCACAACAAAATGAAGCAGTACAAGTGCTTAACCAATGATTCTTCACTTGCATCAGCTATTTATGTACCGTTTTATGCTGGTCTTGATGTTGGTAGATATCTTTGGGGTGTTAAAGCATCAATAAGAGATCAATCTTCTTTTGATTTTGTCAAGTGGATGGTTTCACAACCTGAGTGGAAAAAAATGTGGGGTAGAGACCATTTCTTGGTTGTTGGGAGGATTTCATGGGATTTTAGGAGACAAACTGATAACGAATCTGACTGGGGCAGCAAGCTTAGGTTCTTACCGGAATCTAACAACATGTCAATGTTGTCAATTGAGTCTAGTTCCTGGAACAATGATTATGCTATACCATATCCAACTTGTTTTCATCCCTCAAAAGACAGTGAGGTACTTCAATGGCAAGACAAAATGAGAAGGCAAAAAAGGCCTTACTTATTCTCATTTGCTGGTGCTCCAAGGCCTGATCTACAAGATTCGGTCCGGGGCAGGATCATTGAGGAATGCCAAGCTTCAAAGAATTTGTGCAAATTGCTAGAGTGTAGTTACGGTGTTAATGGTGCCATCACTTGTGATAATCCAGGCAATGTGATGAGGTTGTTTCAAAATTCAGTTTATTGCTTGCAACCTGCAGGGGATTCATACACTAGGCGATCGATATTTGATGCTATTTTAGCAGGGTGCATTCCAGTTTTTTTCCATCCGGGTACTGCCTACGCCCAATATAAATGGCATTTACCACAGAATTACAGCAAATACTCCGTGTTTATACCAGTGAAAGATGTTAAAGATTGGAAAGCTGGCATCAATGAGACACTGCTCCGAATTCCTGAGGAAAGAGTGATGTCTATGAGGGAGGAGGTTATAAGGCTCATTCCAAGCATAATATATGCAGATCCAAGGTCAAGATTGGAGACCTTTGAAGATGCATTTGATTTAGCAGTTAAGGGAATTCTTGATAGAATAGATGGAGTTAGGAAGGTAATTAGAGATGGGGGTGATCCTAGTTCTGGTTTTGCAGATGGGGATGATTTCAAGTATACATTTTCTGGGTATCGAGGAGAAACTTGAAGGAGTTTCAATTCATTGTAATATGAATTTATTAGTCCATGTTCTTTAGCAATGGCTAGCAAGCAAGCATGCTTACATACATACTCATTTACTCAAAATTCCATATAGTTCTTCACTGTTTGTTGCCTATGGTATGATAATTAATCATTATTTAATGTCATTGAACTGTTTGCATTTTTTCCACCTTGTCATTGAACGATCTTTTTTGCCCTCTTGAGCAGATCAGACTTGATCTTCTTTATCACTGATCATTATTTAATGCTGCTTTCACTTGTCTCTTTTATGAAGGCTTGCCGACGCCAGGTGAGGGACCCATGATATGTCATGTCATGTGATATCTCCATCGACCAAGGCAATGAATTGGCCCAGAAAAATAATATAAAAATGACCATTGTCTGGTACACAAGACCCTACTCCACTCAATAATGTCATGGTGTGGTCAAAGTAAATATTGTACGCCCGCGTGAGAATTTTCCCAAATACACGAGTCCGTCCGCGGGTTGTAAATCAACCGGAAAAAAAATTCAACCGTGCATGTCAGAATTTTCCCAGATACGTTGCTCCGTAAATACAGAGTAGATGATCGGTCTAAAATACAAATTTAATAGTGTAGGTGAAAGCTAGTCCTGAATAGCCTGACAAAAAAAAATAAAAATAGAACGGTAGGCATAGTAATTATAGTCTATCACGAGTCGACTCCATGGCTTGCTGCCTTGTAATTATAGTTATTATTTTGAAAAATAAACGCTATCCTACTCCCAAATATTTTTAATTTGGTATTGGCGTGATTGTTTTTTTTATCGTAACTTTCCAAGCTTGATGGGTTAAACAAGTTTTGCCAATCAGTGATTTACCCTCCTCAGACTTGAACTTGGAAGCATGTAACATGGCAGATTTGGGGGAAACCATGGTGTTTTTGGGACAAGAACTTTCTCCCAATGGACCACTTGTGTATTGAAAGAGACTTTGTCTTTCTTCCTTCATCTTCCCGTAATTTGAGGCGGATTATTCTCCTTTTGCATGTTTTAAGAAAATTTATGAAATTGATTTATCTACGGACACAGGCCGATGCTACTGGCCCAGGAAGCTTATAGGTGTAGAACAAGAGGCATTAAACCCAGCAGCTAAAAGCTAAAGTAAGGACACGAGCCCAGCCCTGCTCTGCGAGACCTATCCCAGACAAAGATCTATCCGCAAAGACGACTCTTCCTGCCGTTCATGTTTTTTAAGGTTACTCGGCCATTTTCAAACTACTTTTCATGTATCCACATGTAATTGAGGTATAATTCACTGCTTCAAATTAAAATAATCTGATTGTTGCAAACATTATGATCTTTTGGGACCAAGGAGTCCTTGGTAAGGAGACTGCACATTCTACTACGACCACCAATCTACGGCTGGATTTGAAGTCCCAACTTCCAACCACTGTAAACATCCGACAATGAAGTTGCACTGATCCCTTTTCACTATCTACTGTCAGCAAAGTAATTAAACCCGGCTATGACTCTTCACTCGTTTCAAAGTTAAGGTTATTGGTTAGATGGGTTAAAAATAAAATCGTTTCACTTTTTTTTTAAATAGTAAAAAAATCAAACCCGAGTTTTAATTGGATTGATCAAGTTGCAAATACATATGCTAGATCACTAAAGATTAATCAAATCAATTTCTATCCATTTTTTTTTTGAAATTCAACTCGGATTTGATCTTAAATTGACCCACCAAGTTAGATTAAGTTTAATAACTTTGCTTGTTAGGTAAAACATAGTTTTTATAACAACCCTAATTTTTAAACATGATTTCAACTTAATTGACATTTCAATGAGATGGAAAATTCAGAACTTTTTATTTATTTATTCGGATGCAATTCTGGCAAAGTTTCCTCTAAAGTATCAATATCAAGTTAGACAATATAATCAATAAGACTTTACAATCATTATATCCACTTGATTTAACCATCCTATATTATGGTTAAAGTATTAATACGAAGTGTTCATTAGACACACTAACACTACCAGTCTCATTCTGGATAATTAGTCAAGTTTCAATCATAATCGTCATATATACTAATATCACTAGTTCTATTTTAAGAATATAGTCAATTATCAATCTCGGTTACTAGACTTACTAACATCACTAGTCTCATTCCAGGTATCTAGTCGATTTGTTGCTTTTCAATATTAATGTTACAATTAATATAATAGCATAACTTAATTAAATAAATTGCAGTTATTCAGCATCATAAGTTTAAGCATAATAAATGATCGTAGTGTAGAGCATCTACCCGATGCTTGTGCTCGAACAAAAATTCTTCATTGTTGACTGAATCTTACCTTCTCTCCTATTTCAATTTGAGTAACACATCATATACAATTCAATTCAATTATTATGGAAATACAATTCGAATTCAAATTCTCATTTCAAACTCATAAATAGTAAAGAAAACACATGGTTTACCCTGCTTAAATATTCTTCATTAACATATCTTTCAATATACTATTTTACTTTATGTAGACAACATTACATACATTTTCTTCACTTAAGTCAAATCCCTTTTCCTTTTCCTTCTCTTTTCTTTTATTAAAAGTTGACACATTTAAGCAAAGTTTTCTCATCAATTTGGTTAAACCAAATCTGTTATTACTTTATGCTACATAGACCGAATCTACCTTCTAAGAAAACATATTTTCATTCACAAATTCCAAGCAATTTGGTACATGATTTATACATTGCACATTTCACTTAATATCTTATAATACAATTTTAACACACATAGGAAAGACAAACAAATTCTTTCAAGTTTCTTAAAATTCCTCACACATCACCCTAAATTATCAATTGATCAATCCCACACATTACTATCTAATTTCCACAACAATTTATTCCTCCAATCTATTTTTTTTTTCTTTAGAGTCTTGGCCGAACTTATCATGAAAAAAGAGAGGAGAAAGATACATGGCTTCATTCAAATTTATCATAATTAATACTTCATTTCTACTTTACCCTTTATTTTTAATATATCTAAACATAATATTCAACTATCAATTAAATCAAAACATACTTCACACTTTATTTTTAACTTCAGAGCCCGTGAGATTAGTTGAAATGTGCGCAAGCTGACCCGGACACCCATATTAATAATAAAAAAATTATATTCCATTTTTTTTTCATAGCATGTGGCCGAAACCTCCTTTCCTAACAAATGCATGTATTTTTTCTCAATTTCTTTATAATTAATACATTACTCATCTATTTAACATCTAAATAACACATTTTAACATGAATTAAAAGGTCAATTTAACCAACCAATTCAAATTCCTATATAATCCTTCTTGGCCGAACAAAGGTACAAAGAGAGAACACATTTTGCCACAATCCAAGCATTGCCTAATTATCTTGTACCTATCCTAACATAATTCTATCCCAATTTCATAGCAATTAAATCAAATAAATACTAAGCCCTATTCTAAACCCTAGCCAAAACTTCATTATATGAGGAATGCATGTTTACTCTTCAATATTTCTTAATCAACACTTTACTCATCATAATTCCACACATGTTAACATGTTTTAAACATCAAACAATCGATTCAAACAATTCTTCTTAGAATTCAAGTTTTCCATAATGAACATCAATACCAAATTCTCACAAATACATAGCAAAACTTTTAAATTAGCTTAGATTAGAATTCTTTACCTCTTAATAATGCTAAAACTAAGAAAATCTGACAATGGAAGACTTCAATTTGACAAGGAGAAGGAGTCAATTTCCCAAATTCATTGATTTTAAACAACATAAATCTTGTTTTAAAGAAAAATTAAACGTTAAAAACATACCTTATATGAATCTAGGACAATCATATTTATATATATCAAGGTATTCTTGTATAAAATTTGATACACTTAAATTCTCTATCCCGGCCATTTGGAATATTATGTAATTTTTTATAATATATTTTCAATTTTAAAAATGAAATAATAAGATGAAAGTAAATTCATGGCAAAAAAAATCATAAGAGTAAATCCACTTTTGATTTAAAAGTTTTCTCAAACCAATTTAGATATTAAATTTATTTTTAAATAATTCTAAAAAAATATTTCTATATAAATATAGTAGATTTATGCAATTTAATTTCACACTTCAATCTAAGTGAGTATTTGGGAACGCGATGCAAACCATATTTTTAAAAATTTTGAATATATATTACTTAAAATGAAAAAAAAATATGTTTTCTGATTATTTTGATGTGTTGATGTCAAAAATAATTTTTAAAAAATAAAAATTTTTTATTTTAATATATTTCTAAATAAAAAATACTTTAAACCCCAACGCTACCATAATTTCAAGCAGATCTTAAATTCATGTTTAGCCTTTTAACCTTAATAGCGTTCTATAGTCCATGGACCACAACTACGATTTGCCCACTAGCCCAAACCATTAAACGAGCTTAGCAACAGCCTGCAAGTCCAAAACCATAAACCCCAACGCTTGCACTTTCCCTGGTCCCTGCAACCACAAGTGAGGGAGAGCTCAAAAAGCAGGAAGATCCCAAGAAAAAATGGCCACGAACTCAACCTTTCAGTTATTCTCTTCATCATCCGCAGCGTCAGGGTTCTTCGAATCTTCTACAGAGCCTCCTCTCCCTCCCCCTCCTCCTCCAGTTGAAGTTCTCTCCTCTGAGGTATCACCCATCTATCCATAAGTACATCCTTCCATCCATCAATACATTAATACATACTGATTGACTTGGGTATGATTTTTACAGGTTTCTTTGAATGTTAAATGCTCTGTGGAGCCGGTTAACTTAGAAGATGGTCTTACTTTACTCAAGGTCAGTTTTTTTGCTCTTGTTGTAAAGCTTCTATTATTTTTCGAAACCTGCTTATTGTTAGGTGTGCTTGATAGAGAATGAAAGTTTGGATTTTGATTTGACTAAAGTGAGTTGTGAGCAAATTAATTTTTGGGTTTTGTTTTTTTGTAGGGAAGGGTTAGTACTAAAGAGGTTTTTGGGTTGCCTAACTCAGATTTAGTACCTGGTGTATATGAAGGTGTGCAAAGATTGATTCTTTTTTGTTGCATTTACTTGATTTATTGTATTTTTTTTGTTTTTATGCTTTCTGCTTTTGTTTATGATACGTTTTGTTTTTTGGGATGCAGGGGGGTTAAAGCTTTGGGAGGGTTCACTAGACCTTATTAATGCTCTTCAAGCGGAGGTTCGAAATGGCCATTTATCGTTTAGTGGAAAGCGAGTTTTAGAGGTGGGAACATAATTTTCAGGTGATTCTATGCTATTTTGCATTGCTTCCATATGCTGATACTATGGTTTGGCTAGAGTTCGTTGTTTTTGACTACTTTAAATCTAACCCTTGTCGCTGCATGAGTCTAATTGCTGCTACTTTTATTGTTGGAACTTTATGCATTTTGGGTTCCTCTCAGCAGATTTTAGCTGTTGATCTTTTGTGTCATCTATTCTATCAATATAACAGTGAGATAAGGGTTACAAACTTAGTGTGGTTCCAGGGCTTATTTTTTTTTTTAAATGTAAACTGTAAAGCTATGCAAAGCCAGGGAGCTACAGAACTTCGCCTCAAACTATAGGTTTTAGTCTGTAAGCTTGTAATTTTTAAGGGAATTTACTGTAGTTCTTGCCAAGATTTAGCTAAGAATATTATGCAGGGAGAACTTTTTGGTCATCATAAATGAAGATTGTGAAATGTTATGTGACATATTTCTTTTATTGCATCATCTCTCTTTACTTGTTTGTTCTTCCTGAGTCTTTGCACTTGTTTCAGCTTGGGTGTGGCCATGGACTTCCTGGGATCTTTGCGTTCCTTGAGGTAAGTTTTTGCATCTTTGACATCACTATTTAGATGAAGTTCCTGATCCTGGAAAATCTACATCGTTCTTGAGCTTCTTGTTCTGCTGAATCAGGGTGCTAGTGCTGTACATTTCCAGGATTTCAATGCTGAAGTCCTTCAATGCCTCACCATTCCCAATGTAAATGCCAATCTTTCAGAAAAATTGAGCCCTTCTACATCAGAAGATGCAAGTTCTGACACTGAAGGAGAACTACGTTTCTTTGCTGGTGATTGGAGCCAAGTCCATCAATGTCTTCCTCATGCTAACAAAGAAGAGAAGGACCTTAGTTGCAGCTTAGGGCATAGTCCACATTCTGGTTATGATATTGTTTTGATGGCAGAGACAATCTATTCAATCTCTGCTCAACACAATCTCTACAGCCTTATAAAGAAGGTATTGCTCAATTGCGTTAGTGGTTATTCTCTCTTTTCTGTCATGAACTTAATAGTTTTGAGCTCTGAAAGTGTTCATTTGCAGTGCTTGAGCCATCCTGGTGGAGTTGTATATATGGCAGCCAAAAAGCACTATTTTGGAGTAGGTGGAGGAACACGACAATTTCTGTCTATGGTAGAAAAAGATGGTGAGCTAGTCCTTTTGAGATGATTGTACAATAGTTTAGTACGTACAGTTGTGATTGATTCTCTCCCCCTCTATTCTGCATTTATGTGCTCATGCAGTATCTCCTTTTTAGCTGTTTCATGTACTACCATCCTTATTTTAAACTGTTTCTACATAAAATTTAACCCAAGATTGAATTATGTAAATGCATGTTACCTTTGTTGTCTGTCATTCTTGTCACCTCATGTTCTCTCATGTTTTAACGTAAAGATACACCCATGGAGGTTTCTGTATATGGCAATATCTCAGTAGATAGCCATTCTTTTTTAATCAGGTGCTATGGCTGCAAGTCTTGTTGCTGAAGTTGCAGATGGATCGTCTAATGTCCGCGAAGTGTGGAAGCTCTCAATTTAGCAGACCAAGACCTCCAATTAAGCTCTCGATGTCTAATGCAAGATGTGGCCATTTGAGCTCCTATACGTGGGTATCAAATTCAATAAATGATACCTGATATGCTAAGAACATGGCTGGAGATATTTATTGATTAGATCAGAGGGCTGCCATCTCATTTGCTCTCTGTACTGCATAAACTTTTTATTTAAATCTTCTGAGATTGTATGTCAAGTCTCGCATAGCTGACCATAGATAGTTGCAATGAAATTTTACTGAACTTTGTCCAAGAATTGCAGTTGTTTTGCTTAAAATTTAACGAACTGGGATTCTGGCTGGACATCTTTGTTTCATGGTTGTCAATATTTGGGCTGCTCTTAAAATTTAGCATTTGTATTCCAGCTTGGTATTGCTTGCTGGTTTATTGATGAGTTCTTTGTGCTAAAATATGATACTGATAAATCTTGAGGTTATATACAAGTGTTTAAAACTGGACGTTTTGAATGAACTTCTCACATTTTGGATATAAGTACTTATCTTTCCCGATCCCTGGCCAGGAAGTTAATATTAGGGTTCACTTTTATTTGATATTGCGGTTTAATTATGTTTTGAATTTTTTTTAGCTTCAAATTAATTTCTCTTTAATGTTCTATAATTATTTTAATATGTTAATATTTAAAATATATTCTTTACTGCTGGGACTGGGAGCAGATTGGTCGAGTTGAGACCCAAAGATAGCAATTTGTCAAAACTCTCAACGAGCGTGCGATGGTAACTATATCTAAAACCTCACTGCCTTTTGGATAAAAATGGAAAACGTAGAGCTGGGGGCATTCCGAGAATCGAACTCGGGACCTCTCGCACCCAAAGCGAGAATCATACCACTAGACCAAATGCCCGTTTTATTAACTCGCTCATATTTATTTTATAAAATTAACATATTCATCACATGGCCGATTTGGTCAAACTGATTTGTGTGATAGATAAGGAAAGTTTGCCTCATATTGTTCGATTCTCCATAATATCAGGGATAGGGATAACAGTATCTGAAAAGGCAAAGAGAACTAACTATTTTTAGTATCCGCAAGAAATTGTGCCATAAATGGCAAGCACTCCATGCATATGCTATATATAAATGCCAGACCTTGCTTTTTATTGTCACCGAATCAATATTCTTAAAAAGAACAACATTTGTGTATTGTCTGCTCTCATCATAATTTAACAATGTCAATGTCCAAAGGATTGATGGCTTTTGGTGTTTTAATGCTCTTGATGACCACGTTTGTTGCAGGAGATGTAGCAAATACCATTACAAAAGAACCAAAATACATAAGTTACGAAGGGCTTCCACGTTGTGACCCAGAAAAGAATCCCCATTGCCTCCATCCAGTCTCTCCAGGAAGAGGTTGCAAAGCAGAAAATCGATGCAGGGAAGGCTAGGGAGAGGAGCTAGCTAGCTAGTGAATAATATTATAAGCTAGCGCTTGGAATAAGGCAATGCCAACTCAAGGCCAACCTCCTTGTATAAATTCTTTCTTTTTCAACCTTTCATGCTAATAATAGGATGATGATCAATCGATTATCTGTTTCATCAATAAATGGTTTTTTCTTCTCGTGTTGCATTTATCCCATAAGATATATATCTTTCAATTCATTCATGAATTTTTTCCCATTAATTACATGCAATGAAATAGATATATATTATGTTGCATTGGATATTGCATGCATGAGATATTGTTCCTTTACTTAACTCCTTGTTGCACCATTTGATGCGAGCTAGAATCCCACTTGAGTCTTAAAAGAATAGTAGATCACCTTGCATGGGATGGCAACAAATTATGTGCTTAGCTCGAAGTGGTTATCACATAACTTTTTTGAAGAACTTCAACGTAAAGGACCCAAAACCATTATAATCCCAAGGATTTCCAATGGAGTAGACTTGGGAATTATTAATCCTTCTCTTAAAGTGAAAAACTTGTCATGGAGGATTAATAAGGGCATTGTTCCTCCGAATGATAGCCTGATTGTTATTCAAAAAATGATAGCCTGAGTATTGTTCCTAGAGGTCTCAGATTTGACCTTATAGCTAGAGGTAAAAGATCCTCTTTATCTTGGGGTGGAAATGGTCTAGTTGTGGAATTCATGATGAATTGAAGCAACCCATATAAATGTGTTAAAAATATTCCACATACAAAGATTATTGAATTTACAAACAATCGAGATGCCATGATCATGTAGATATGAGAATAAATTTATCTGTTATCATCCATCTAGGTTTTTGAGAATTAAGTAGTAGTTTATTCCTTCAATTTCTTAAAGCATTAAATGTTATCGGTGCATAATCTTTAGAGCATGTTGAATTTTTTGGCTGAGTATTTAGGTTGAAGCACATCGAGATAATGCTATGCCAGTTTATGAAATCCATTCCAATCTAGAGTTGATCCTAGGCCATAGATTCATGTAAAAGAGATGTTGTCACAAACATACTGTTAGAAGAGGCCACTGTTTTCCTACTGATGACATCCTTAGTCTTGGGGCTTTCGTCAATCAGAGTTAGCCTTGGTACCCATAAGAAGTCAAAACTAGATATATAGATGACTCGTGTTCTGTTGTTGGTTGTACTGATTTTTTTACAGTGTAAAAAATGATGTTAAAGTATTGTCATTGTATTTTAAAGAATGAAGAACAGATCCACGGCTCAACATCATATATAGACAAATAAAAAAAATTATGATCTTCAATCCAATAAAGGATGAAATCCGGAAAAAAACAATGAAAAAAAAAGAGTATTAAAAAACAAAGCACTAGTAAAATCAAGTGAGATTGTCAAAACTAGCGAGTAGAATCATGTGGACATGATAATCCAATATGAGGCAAAACAAAAAAAAAAGTTTGATTTTAAAAAGAATCGAATTATAAAGGACAAAATAAAAAAAGGATAAAAAAACAACATAAAAAAACTCAGGCTACTTGGATACACCTCCCACCTAGATCATGAGATAGAGATAACCTAACTGAAAAGAAAACTAAAGAAAAATAACAAAATTATTTTTTTAAAATGAACAACTTTGAAGGATGTAATTGAGAAAGAAAACAACGTCAGCCCATATTAACTTTTCAAACTTATGACCCTATGTAGTGACTAAATTGGAAGCACCGCATCTAGAAAGCAGCTATTTTCAAACTTGGCTCGACCTTACGAGTTGACCCGTAACCCATGGCTTAGACCGGACTGAGTTTTAAAAGAAATCGGGGGAGAATTGATCAAGTGTAAGACGACCAAAAATCTGAGTTGAATCATGTTTCGGTTAACCCGGGGAAAACCCAGTTAAAACAGGGTTAAAACGTATTGACTATTTTCTTTTTTTCTTTCAAAATGGTATCATTTTAAATTTTTTATAAAACAAAAAGATTTGTTCAACTTGGGTTAACTCAAGTCAATCCACTTGACCCGTGACTTGATAATTGTCCTAGATTAACTCTTGGATACGGTCTAGAAACAATAGGAAAAACCAAGGAGATCAAATCTCAATAAATAAATAAATAAATGAAGGATAAAAAATTGCAATTAAGAGAATAAGGACCTCATTTGAAAAAAAAAGAAAAGAGGATAAATAAAATTTTTGAATTGAAGGGTAAAATTGAAAAAAAAATCAAATTAACAAATGAATCCAAAATAAAAATCAAGAGAATGAGGACCGAATCTTAAAAAAAATAAAAAATCAATATTATGGATCTAAGGATGAATTGAAAATAAATTAAAATTTGATAAAAAGACTAAATTAGAAATCAAAATATTAAGGACCAAACCTTAAATATCATCAAATATTGATTTAAAGGGAAAAATTAAAAAGAAAAATCAAATTCACAAAAGAATCCAAGAAAAACAAATATCCATTTCCAACGAACTCAATGATGATGGATGAAATCATTAAAAAAAAAAAATTAAAAATGACTATGGTCAACCCGATCCGACCTTCAGAATTTATGACATGGATCATGAGGTTGAATCACAACAGAAAAAAAAAACATGAAACATAACAATGTAAAATTTCCCACTAAACAAAATAATTAGGGATACACTTGAAAAAGGTAAATTAAAAAAAGAAGTAGTTTAGAAAATGTAGACTTGAAAGGAAAGAGAACCAAATTAGACAAAAAAAGAAAATAAAACCAAATCATGAGGGATGAAATTGTAAAGAATTTTAATTAATAAATGGATAAGAACAACTAAAAATGACAATAAAAAAACGAGAACCATATTTTATATAAAAACAAAATGTCAAGGGATAAAATTCAAAGACAAATTAATTCAATAAAGAATTCAAGACTAAATACATCACAATTAAAGAAATGAGGAATAAATCAAGTATAAAAGGATGAAATTGAAAAACAATTAACTTAATAAATGATTCAAGACCAAAACATTGTAATTAAAAGAATGATGACCAATCTAATATAAAAATCAAGTGTCAAGAGATAAAATTGAAAAAAACAAATTAACTTAATAAATGATTCAAGATTAAATACATTGCAATCAAAAGAATGATGATTTAATTTAACTTAACAAACAAATAGCTAAACTTTCTTGTTTTTTTTTTTTTTGTAATGGACAAACGATTTTCTAGGAAGAGAGAAAGGAAATAAGGAGAGAGGGAAAAACTCATGGTCGTGGCTCCTCTGTGTGATGGTTGCGAACACGCACCTCATAATCGTGATGGGGTTATGATTATGTGTTTTTTTACCTTAAAAACACCAAAGAAAAATAATATGGACATGGGAAGAATTTTGAGTTTCAGGTTGATATTGGATTTTGGACTGATTTTTTTTATGTGTTTTTAGAGGCTATAGATTGGTTAAACAAGTTCTTTAGGTGTTTTCTAGGTGTTTTGGATTAAAAATAAATTGAAAATAAATTTTTGGATAAAAAACCCTCTGTTTTTTTTTTGCTACACCAGTGGCCAGATTCTGGGCTCAGTGAATGACATGTCATTTACATCAGCCCTATTAAACTTAAAAAAATAAAAAGCTTGCGTATGGGCCGTAGCTTCTAGGTCAGGCACTAGGCCCAACAGTGTTTGATCTAATTCTTTTCTTAAAAAAATGATTTTTTTAATTGATGCCTTATTTTATATGATTTTTTAAAAATATTTTTTTGATATATTATCTCTCTATGATTTTTTTACGCTTGTTTAACCTTTTTTAGATTGGAATTATTTTTTTTATGATTGTGGGTGTGTTTAATTTTTAAAGAGGTTGGCATAATTCATCGATGAGGTTTTTTTTAATTTTTTTTATATAGATTGAATTTGTTTTTATTTTTTTTAATAAAAATTGATTTCTTATAAGATTTTTAGTATGTAAAACCTTAGATAGTATTTTTGTTTTATTTTATTCATTCAATTTGAAAAGTTAAAAGGGATTTTTTTTGTTATTTTCTTTATTTTGTCATTCGACATTATTTTTTAGTTTATTTTTGTTATTGCTTTATATTTTTATTATATTATTAAATTAATCAAGATTTAACTAGGTTATCAAATTTCTCTTACTTATTTAAAAACATAAACATCTCTTGAACTTTTTCCTTTCCGGTTTAAAAATCAAAGCTGAGATGTCTTATGAATATTGTTATTAAATTAATTTTGTCTTACAAATACATTTTTATAATATTGAAAAACATTCATCTTTTGCATTTTTATTTGTTGTTGATATCTTGTTTTCTAATCATGTTATTAAATTAATTGAATTTATTAACCTCATTCAACTCAATAACTAGAATCTTAGATTTTTTTTCTTTTTGTAAAATACTTTTATCATTATATTTTTTTTATGATGAAAAAATAGATAGGTCTTTAGTGTAGCTAAAACACTCTTATATGTCAGTTTATTTTTTTTTATTTTAAAGATAATTAAGTCATTTTATTGTGTAAAAATTATAAAAGATCGATGTACTTCCATCCAATTTGATAATACCAATTTAACCTAATGAAAAGAATATTTTACTCCATAATCTTCATTTCATTGGTTGTTATTAGAGGTGATAAAAAAATTGATAAACCAAAAAAAAAATTAATCGAAAAAACCGAACGGAAAAAAAAAACTGATTAAACCGATTATAATATTTAGAAAAAAACCCGGTTCAGTTTGGTTTCGGTTTTGTAATGCAGAAACCAGTTAACCCGAACTAAATCGGTTAAAAAAAGGGTACTATAAATACAAAATGAAGATTTGCAAACCCTAGCTACCACTACCAGAGCACCTGCTCCCTCTTGCCTCTTCCTTTTCTTAGACTTAGAAAATAGAAACACATAGATCCAAAACAGTTTGTGTTTCTATAATCACTCAGAATATATTTGACAGTGTGGTAGTGGTTGCTTTTCAAATAATTTTTTGTGCCGAAATGCATGCTAATGATTTTTTTTTTAAAAAAATTATTTTTAACATCAGCACATCAAAACGATTCAAAACGTACAAACCATATTAAATTTTAACAAAAAAAAATTAAATTTTTTAAAAACACGATTTACACTGCGTTCCCAAACGCTTCCTTAGAAACACAGAGAAATAGGCTCGCTCAGGTCGGATTTCAGCGGTCATAAAAAAACGAAGAGCCAAACAACCCTACTCCTTCTATTTGAAAAAAAAAGAAGGAAGAAGAAGAAGAAGAAGAAGAAGAAGAAATCATGGCTTTCAGTTATCGCATCTTATCCAGATCCAAACAGGTTTTGTTTTTCTTCTCTCTATTCCAGATCATTTACCTCCTTTCCAATCATCCATTCTTTTCTTGACGCTGGATTCTGATTCCTCTTTGATGTCCGACATGTTATCGAACAAAGTTAATCAAATTCTGAATCAATTTACTCTGATTTTTTTTCATTATTATTTGCTTTAGTGGACAGGAAGAAATATTAGGGATTTCTTTGGGTCAACGTGATGCCTTTTCTTTTCCTATAATTATTTTTCTGATGCAAATGGAATTATATGTTGGTTGGGATTATTTTTATGGGAAATTCCAAATATCATGTGGGTTTCTTTAGGGATATAATTTTGGAATTATTATCAATTTTTATAAAGAGAGGTGCGGGGGTTCTTCGGCCGATTGCTGGGATTTTGTATTCATTAATAATGATTTTGTGAATTTTGGGTTTATGCAGTTGTATGGAAGTCAAGCCATTTTGAATCAGCAACTTGCTTTTCCAGTTTGTTATTATGCAAAAGAGGCGGCTCCCGATGGGTTTAAGAGGGAGATGGTCACTTAGCAGGAGTTCTGCGCACTCAAACAAAATAGAAAAAAAAATATTAGAAAGGCAAAAAAAGAAGAAGCATATAGGGTCTCTTGGTTTTTTTAAATCAAGAACTAAACCGGTTGGTTAGACCCGGTTTCGTTTTTTTTTAAATGAGTTTAATTGTTTTTTATATGTAAAAATCAAACCAAACCGAAAATATTAATCACCCTAATTATTATTACAGAGAGTAGAGATATATTGTACTGTTTAAGCATGCAAAGTGAAAGCATGATCCCATTTAGTTTTTTCTTTAATAAAAATGCTACAGAAAATCTCTCACTCTCATTCACAAAGGACCAAAAAGGGAGTTAATTTTAGGCTTTGTGGCTGAACATTTAAAAGCTAGTTCATCTTGTTCTACCTATATCACCACCAAGTTAATTTGTTATCCTAGCTTCAAAAATACCAATTATAAAATATATTTTTTTATATTGTGTTGTTATATAAACCCGAAATGAAAGTCAACTCAGCATAAGATATGGTTCACTAATTAATTAACATTATTTTTTATTTTTTTAAAATTAAATTAAGTTTTAATCAGATTAGTTGTATCAATTAACTCTAAATTAACTTCTTTTTAACACAACCTCAGCCAGCTAGGAGGCGAGTTTACTAAGAGTATATTTGGTAGTGTGGTTGTGGTTGTTTTTCAAATAATTTTTCGTGCCGAAATATATGCCAATGATTTTTTTATTATTTTTTAAAAATTATTTTTGATACCAGCACATCAAAACGATCTAAAACATACAAAACATATTAAATTTTAACAAAAAAAAATTTTAAAATTTCTTGGAAACACGATTTACACCGCGTTCCCAACATATTCTAAGTTTAATAGCAGCAAATTACCCCAAATAGATTGATATAATAATACGAGAAACATTACTTTTGTTTTTGTCAATGGTATAGCAATATTAAAAATCAGCCTTCCTCTGGAAGTCTAAGAAACAAGAAGTAAAATTTTCATAAATCTCGTCGACATTGAACTCTGGGTATCACTAGCTTGTGTATACAACACTCATATAAGCTTACAGCAGAGGTGTTCCATTCATCATCAGGAAATATATAATGTATAGTTCACAACACAATATCTATGAAACAGGTGAAATTTGAACTATAGATTATGTTTCACCCTATCCTCTGGGTTCAAAATGAAAAAGAAACACAATCTAATTTTTTTATTTTCATTTTGAACTCAAATGATAGTATCAGATTACAAGATGTTTAGGAATATGATTAATGTATTCAAAAATTGATTAATCTTTTAGTTCAAGTGATTTTATTTATTCTCTCTATCCAAGATATCTGATAACTAGATATAAAAGGATCAGGTGATTGGTAGCTGGTAGCAGGTGGTGCCTAGTGAGTCAATATGATTGGTAATAATACATGTAAAAAATCATCTTTGTTGGATGTGAAGACTCTCTGATGCTTAAGTTAATAATTTTATAAAGAGATTGTGAATCTTGAGTTTGAAAGATTCATGATGTATTTATAGTTCATGAGTCTTGTTTTTTTATGAAGAGGAGGATCTGAAGACTAATTCAACTCTTATAATATTTTGAGTTGTTTTCTACTCAAAATAATATATATAGAAGCAGTGTAAAATATTAAAGGACCTGTATAGGGTCTCGAAAAATTTTTCAAAGAAGTATTGGGCTCAAATGGGAGGCAAGGATTCAAGAGGACCAAACATACCCCTTGAAACTAGGCTCCAGAACATCGTTTAGACCCAAAAAAAAGTTAGGCGTTCACCCAGCACTTGGGCACGCCCTAGCATCTGAGCAGGGTGTTAGCCTGAGCCCACAAGATGTTGGATATGTGCTTTGAAAATGAGCCCACAGCTATTGTGCTAAAAGAGATAAATCCTGATCGTCTAACTATAATTAAATATATCAAGAGCCATCTTTCTTGTTTTCTAAGAACTGGAAGTTGTTGCATTTAATTAGTACTCTTGCCCCAATGAACAATATAAACATGAAGTTTAATTGGATCTTAAATAGAGTCTAAATTTTTCATTAAACTTTATGATAGATCAAACAAAAACGAAAAGGAAAACAAAAGCTTTGGATCATCAATCATCAGACCTGCAACGATAGTACTTGGAACAACCGCGAGAAGGAGAATTAGATGGAGGTGGAAGACAACTACTACTATAAGACTGACCACTAGCGCCTTCATTACAAACTGGCTGGTCTGGCTTTAAAGTACCAGGTGATATATACTTCCTCTTCTCTTCAAGATACCTTTTACTAACATGAGATGGCATCAAGAACTCGTATTCTTCATCGCATTCTGCTATTGAACCATTGCATCCATTCGTTTTCGACGCCACCTTGTCGCCGAGCTGCAATATTACAAGGCTCAAGATCACTAGAAGGAAACAGAAATGTGGGAAAAACTTCCGTTCCATTTTTTTTTTTTTTGGTCTAGTGTTAGTGCTTGTCTTCGTTTGCTGTTCCAAGCACTTAAATATAGGGTGATGGATTGAAATGGGGATAATTTTCCTTCCTGTAAAGCTAGTTAGTGGAGGACGCATTAGGGATAAGCAGAAGGAATGAGGGACCGCACTTCACCAAACCCAGCTATGATGGTGTCGCATTTTTTCGATTTTTTCAAGTGTTAGTTTCAACTTGGTATACATATTTTACTATGTCATTGAATTTAGCTATCTGAACTTGTTTTGGTTTCACATTTACTTAGTGGAAGTCAAGTGTGCTTATATTTAGGGGCATTCAAAACTGGTTTCGTTCAGGTTGCACTAAAAACCCAACCAAAATTATTTTTTTAATTTCTAAAAAATTTAATCAGGATTAAATTGAAAATTGATTCAAATCAAATAGGTTCGGTTTAGTTTAGCTTGATTTTTTTTCCCTTTCATAACAAGGTATTTGAGAGGCTTTTAATTGGGTTTTTTAATGGCCTACCCTAAATTGAGACCCTTTTAATTCTTAAATACAAGACCCTAAAATGATTTTTTTTTTAGACATATAACTAAACTGATTTTATCTCACTTTTACATGATAATCAAGAATTATCTAATATAGAAAATTCAATCAACCCAAGCATTTATAGGAAGAATTCGTTGTTATGATTATGGTAAAAAGCCAAAAGTAACGATCTACTCTAAGATTAGGGATGAACGCAAATATTATGATACCCCAAAGCCTCTAGTCCTTAGAATGTTACAAAACAGAGTTGCCTCATGGTCCCAAACGCAAGAATCGCACACTCTTCTTCATCAATCCATCCTCTCTTAGTAAATTTGCTACAGTTGCAGGTTCTTCCATGGTTCTTGGGTCCAATATCACCTTCACTTTTGTCTATCCACATGCTTTGAAGAATCCCTTTTATTTTGTTTCTACCCTCTTTAATTGTCCAGTGTCTTGATTTGTAACTCTTCAAAGAAGAAAGCAGTTCCATACCCTCTTGTTTAAATTGCCCGCCATGGCATACAAGGATAATACCGCATGTGTGTATTGCTTCTACATGCCCTTTTTTGGCCGCCTTCTCTAAGTGTTGAAACCCTGATTCTGGTTTCTTGGAACTAAAGAACTCGAACATTCCTTGTCTAAATAAAGCTTCAGGATTTCCATTCTCCTTGCAACTGTCCAAGAAACAGGAGGCACTGTGGCTAATCCTCCTAGGAATAACTGGGAATTTCTCGATTGTGATGTGTTCAAAAATATACTTCTCTGATGCTGCTTCGAGAAACTCTTTGCAACTTAATTTAGCTGTGAAGAGATGTGAAAAACGATGTAGAGGCCACGCGAGCAAGAGCTTCTGTTAATAAATCTCCAGGAAACTTTTTCGTCTTCCCTTTGTCATGTTTTTCTTTCTATTTACCACTGACTGCAAATCTGAGTGGGAAAAAAAAAAAAACAATTTACATAGTAACGGTTTGTTTTTGTGGTTAAAAATTACTTTTTTAAAAATTAATTTTTCTTATTTTAAATTAATTTTTTTAGTATTTTTATGTATTAGTATTAAAAATAAATTTTAAAAAATAAATAAATAATATTTTAATATATTAAAATAAAACATTTTAAAAAACAACTAATATAATATCAAACATGCTCATAGTCTCCTCTATTTATTTGATCAAGTTCCAGTACAAACATGAAAAAACTTAAAAATTAATATTATATATTTTATATTATCTCCTTAGGATTCTTTTTATATGTTTTTTATTTGATCTCTGTTAATTTTTCTTTTTTTCATTTATATAGTCTTCTATTATATTAGCTGGCCTCTGTTTCACTTTCTAATCTTTTTATTTTTATTTTTTATTATTTTGAAAACATCCATAGGTTAGGACAAGCTAGGCTTAATTATGCATCCAAATTCCACAAGGAATTGGTTTCTTTTGAGATCGATAGATCACAACCTGGACACTTGCAAGTGGAAAATAAATAAATAAATATATAAAAAAACTCCAATAGTAATAAATAAGTACAAAATGACTACTGGCTAATGATGCGAAGATTGAGATTTAATGGTGAAGAAATAAGGAAAGAAAACAGAATCCTTTATTGATGGAAATCAGAAGAGTTGGGGAGAAATGGCGAAGGAAGAGTCCTTTAAGTTCAGTAGCTGTCGCATGCATTTCCCCTCTTTAGCCATTTTTCTATCCGCCATGGATATGGGATTAGGGTTTCAAGGAGTCAAAGCTGGTGAAAAAAGGAACAATCTGCCGATCGTTTTCGTAGGCTGGTTAAGTTGAGAGACATTGAAATGAGGTGTGGATTGGAGCTTCAGCTTGGTAAAATCAGAGTATAGGCCATTCATGAACCTGTATTGCCAACGATCTTGGAAGGCCATAATAATATTTGACCGCTAACTTGTGATTAGCCCTTTGTGTCAAACTGACTTATTTATAATGCTATAGTTTCACACTAGCTTATATATATATATATATATATATATATATATATATATATATATATATATATATATATATATATTACCTGTGTGTTATCTTGCGAGTTAGATTATTTTTTATAACCTTAAAAATCACAAAGATGTTAGAACGTTAAGAATTTAATGTATAATGGATGAAATATTTTTAAAATATTGTTGCGGTGACATACTAGATAGTACATTTTAAAAATATATTAAGAAGTCATATTTAACCCATGATCTAGGGGATAAACCTGTGATAACCGTATGGAATTCAAATCCAAATAAATTAGGAAGTTCAATTCTAATCAATCAAATATTCAAGGCCTAAAAATAAATAAAAAAATTAATTAAAGAAAAGATCCAAAAACATAACTCGAGCGGACCTAGATTTACAGCCTGTGCTATGCCGCGACCTAGACCAAATTGGTTCTCACATAAAAAATAAAAAAAATAAAAGATACTTAGGTGATGCCAATGTATTCAAAAAAGAAAAGAAAACCTGAGACTCAGGTCATTGACCTAGCTGAATCAATTAAATCGGGTTAATTTAAGAATATGATTAAAGAAATTAGCAAAGAATAAAAAATAAAAAGATCCGAGATAACTTGGTTTATTTTTAAAATTAGTAAAAAAATCCTATAGAAAGCCAAAACAAATTTACGGATCTCAATCTCTAAATAAATCAAATGATAAAAGATAAAATTAAAAAAAAAAAACAAGTTTAAAAAAGAAAAAGAAAATGAAATTTTTCCTTGCACTACACCGCAGATCGGATATTTTTGTTTAACCTTTTAAAAAATGTAAAAAACAAAATGGAGATGGTGACATACTAGATAATATTTTTTTTATAAAAAATATATTAAACAATTAATTTAATTTAATTAATTTTTTAAGAAGATAAATCTAATAAAGAACAACGAATAAAAAGAACTAGAATAACCTGGGTAATTTTTAAAATCAGTGAGAAATCCTATATAAAACAAAATAAATAAATTATGAAACTCAATATCCAATCAAATCAAATGCTTAATGATAAATTTCCTAAATATGGGTTAAACTTTCAAATTCGTAACCTCATAAATCCTAGACCTGATATCAACCAAAAAGTTCAATTTAATGTTAAAAGATGAAATTAAAAAGATATATAGCAATTTAAAAAACTTGTCAAAGCAAATAAAAAAAACAATAAAAAAAATGAAGATAAAATCTAAAATGTAAATATAATAAAAGAGGATAAATTCAAGAAAAAAAATCAATTTTAAAAACAATCCTAAAGGTTTTTAAAATAAAAACCTTACTAAAACCGTGAATGCAACCAAAATTACCCCACAAAATTTAGTGGTATCAAGCCTATTAAGATCAGCTTGGGTGTGTCGAAGACCAACAGGAGAGTATTCAAGAAGTAATGGTCCAGGTTAGACTCATTGCTGAAGTAAATGGCTGTCATTTTCCAGGTGGAGTCGTCGGAGAATGTAGACTCCTGTACGAACCACCATCAATCCATGCCTGCCCGGCTCAAACAGATAATATTTATTGAGTAAGCACTAGAGATCATATCCTTGGACAGGAGAATTGGAAAAAAATAAAATAAAAAACGATGCAGTTTCATCACTAGCAATGATTGCAACAGTTGAACAAAATGTATTTGATTTCAACAGTGATGTGATGATGCATAGGAATCCAGTCCTGCGAATCAATTTTCCTTTGATTGCAAATCTTAAGAACATAAAAATAGACCTTAATGACACGCAATTATTGAGAAAATAAAGTTCCTGAAGAGGAAATTACCCTCCACATTATCACAAACTATCCAATACTAATCATGACCTACACTTGTAGTACTTGTTGCACCCTCTGTTGTAATTGTTTGATGGTGGAGGTAGGCAGCTGCCTTGATAGGGTTCGCCTCTCTTAACCTTGCCACAGAATGCTGAGTCGGACCTCAAAGCTCCAGGAGTAATATATTTGACAGCTCTAACAATTCTTCGACTTGTCTCTGACTCCATTGATAATTCTTCCTCTGCCATTTCATCACTACATTCTACCATGGAACCACTGTATTGCACTTGTTCAGTACTTGCTTGCATAGCAGCAACTCTAAACTGGGAGCTCAGTTCTACAAGGACTAGAACTAATAAGAAGGCTGCGAGAAAAAGTTGTAAGGAATAAATGTTTCTGTTCCTCTTTGTTTCCATTTCTTGATCGCAAGTTCTCTTCCACTAGGCTTCCATTTTATCTAGGTGCTACTTAGCTCAGCTGTCTCTATCAAGGCATTTTTCAATTATTGTGTACTCGCTACTTATTTATAATCAAATTCACGTGAACCTAAAGCATTCTGATCCCACCAATAACTTTCTGTCATCTTTCTTTTGTTTTGTCTCAAATCCCTACAGATACTTATGTCTTGAGTCTTGACTTTGATAAAAGAAAGAAAACAACATAATTTTACTCAAGAAATCTGCCAAGGAAGATTTGAAGCCACATGCTAGCAAGTAGGCAAGTGGTGCAATCTTGCAGGAAATCAAAATATTCTTGATTTCCTAACTTTATCATCAATAAATTATTTTCAGGATTTCAATCTCTTAAATATGTGAAAATTATGAAGTTCTAAGACCATGGACGTTATGATTTCTGTTTAATTGGTCATGTATATAATCAAAGAATTGCTTACAATCTCAGCTGATAAAATGGAACCCGTTTTCTGATGAATGAGAGACAGTTCTATTAGACGATATTGAGGGGTACAGCAGATGGAGGCCAGTAGCCAAGGGCAGAAAGACCAATGAGATTTATAAGCACAAAAACTAGCAAAGAATCGAGGGAGCAAACCAAAAAAGCGCCATGATGGCCAGATCAGGCATAAGTTCATGTTGATTAAAAAACTGCAATTATCATTTGATATTAAACGATAGATTAAAGCATTAAAAGGAACGAAGTTACTCATCCATCAAAGAGTAAGTGCCACAACATGCCATTGCAATTTACACATTGATATTATTGCTTCCTAAGGTCTGTTCTCAGGTAACCCCTCACTGCCAAACCATCCAGGATGCTTAGATCCATATATCTGATGTGCAGTCACCTCCTGGGTACCTCATCTCATGGGCTAGGGAAGGTCCATCAGGTTCAGATGCAAAGTCTACAAAATAGTTTGGATTTATTGCAAGACCACCTTTCTCAGTGTCAACATCTATCTGTAACATATGAGATCCTTTCTCCACGACTTCTGGATAAAACTGACGATCCCAAGTACTGAAAAGTGAGTTGGTGACATAAAGCCGCTTCCCGTCTAGACTCAGCTGAATCATTTGAGGCCCTCCTCTCAATCGATGTCCCTAAACAGAAATTATGAAGTTTATCAATCTGTACCACAATGCAAGTTAAGGTTGACTCTTTGGCAGAGACACAAATAAGCTCTAGGGAAGATATCCAAAACTAAAACATTATTCCATAAGTGTTTTTATGAGCCAGAATCATACACGACAAATTGAGAAAAAAAAAATTGTTTTTCATTCCAAATTCCCAATTAATTAACTCCCACTGCACAATTGGTCCGGTGGAAAAATGTAGCATCATCAATGCATGGACACGGTAGTTGGAGGCTTGGTGTGTCATGATGTCCAGAAACGTAGCAGTTCCTTCTCTTTGACAAGAAAGCATGCCTAAAAGGCATATCAGCCTTTGTTGGTTCTAAAGTTTCCATACCAGATGATATAACTATTTGCTTCCTGGCAAATGCGCATATCTGGCATGAGCTCTTGGTGTGGAAAGTATTCCAAAGGCTGTGTGATACGTGAGGGATGGGCCAAATGCATTCTAGTATGGAAGGATAATCAGATTAACATGGATTTAAACTAGAATCCATCATTACAGTATTGTCAACAGAAATATAAAAATAATAGTAAAGCAGTTAAGATTTTTTAGTAGACAATTTAGATATAGGAGTTAGTACTTTAGATTTTTACAATGATCATACTAACCTGGATTTCTGGAACATCATACTGCCAGGTTTTTCCATCTTCACCCTCAGCAACTACTGGGCTTCCTTTTTGGATGAGCCCCCCAACCCAGACTTGTCCTTTCAGGACAGGATTTTTGGGGTCCTCAATGTTGTACTGTCTGACATCTCCATGCAGCCAGTTGACAAAATATAGAAACCGATCGTCAAGAGATAAGAGAAAATCAGTTATAAGCCCTGGCATTTCTGGAAGAATCCAGTTTTGCACCTTCAATGGTTTCACTGATATTGCCAACTGAAAAGACAAATGGGGATCGCCAAGTATTTTGGCAATGGAGTCATTTTAGAATGACATTATCCAACAAACAGTAATGCTATCCACAAGGAAAACAAGCATCTTATCTACCATTTGCATACCTCATGGCTCCATGATTCATCAGGGGTCTTGAAAAATCGTACCATGTTACTTGTTAAGGCACATCCAACAAACCCTGTATCTTTAGAAGGATTGTGAAGGAACCTTATCTGCAAATCAGTCAAACAGGGATATATCAGAGATTTTATTTGAAGAGTCACGATGCCTTGCAGCAATGATGACAATATATAAACAAAAGTGAGTTTGTGCATGCATCATAAGCAAAGAAACGTTGGCCATATCTAAATCACAGGAATCAATATATTGATCTAAAGAATCACCTCCAAGGGCAAGAGTCCAGTACTGCCAAGATCCAATGTCTGTTTCAGTTCACCATTAGGCCAACTGTAGACATGCAAATGCCTCCCATAAAGACCATCTGAAACATGTTGCGGATTGAAGCCTTTAGTGAAGGCTGCAGGAGCTCCCCATGAGGAGCTAATCATGGTGTTGTGTCGAGGTTGGTACCAGAAATCATAACCAAATGTCGGACTGTGCCCTGGTTTCTCCCACCTAATGATCATGAAGATGATTTAAAGGTTACAAAAATCACATTTTTCTTACTCTTCAGTGAAATTTGCATCTCAGCACACTTTCAAGAACACTAAAGGTAAAGTTGATACATAATCAACCCCATTTCATGTGTCTGGAAAACATTTTTTTAGTTATTTAGTACCAGTAGAGTGAATTAAGTGAATCAAACCAAAAATATGCGTTAACCAAAGCGAAAGAGTTAAAGAGGAAGCTGCTTAGGTTAGGGGCATGGACAAATACCTCCCCTTTACGTTGAATTCTGAATCAAGTAGAAGAAATCCATTTCCCTCTGCCTTTCCATCTTTATCTCCAAGGCATGATACCATGACATCTCCAGAAGCAAGGCAATGGGATGTGTGTGGATATGCTAATCCTGTCTTATTTACAATATCCGCAGGCTCAACAACTTTATGCAATGAGGGAGCCCTTGGATCTTTTAGTGTGTCAATTGTATATATGCGACCAGATCTGTTGGAAATAGATAGCATAAGAAACTTATTGAGTGTTTGGTTTAAAAAGTTAAATGATTGATGATCTTTACATGGCAGAGATATCTGACTGGAATAAAAAGGAAACTTGATATTCAAAGAACTGATTCAAAGTCATGGATTTCAAAGCATGCTTCAGCTTTCAGATACAAGTGGCAAGTAATGAGTATAAAAAAACAATGGAGTATTTCAGTTGGTACCACTGCATGACATTTTTTGAAATGGAATCTTCAAAACTTCAACGCACTCGTGAATGCTCACGACCCAACTCTTGCTTGATAATTCTTAAACAGCATGGTTAATTTTTTAACCTAAGAATCAATTCTTATATTTGTTTTGATTTTATACCATGAAAGCATCCTCCAATAACAATGTTAGTACTTGTGTTTGTTGGTTCAATGCCAAAATCTACGTGCATAGTTCCTAGTTTTCTACAATGCAACTCTCTTCTTGTCCAGATTAAAATTCGAAAATATAAAATAAACTGCAGTATCTTACATCAATGAAGGAAGGATCAGATAACGCCTGGCTGCTGATGGATCTCCATGACAAGAGCTACAAGAATTCCACCCTGAATGATGTAGTTCATCTCCTAAGTTTGGCATAGGTAGCCTGTGGATAACTTTCGAATAATTAGGTGAGTTGGGATCTACATCCACTGTGGCTAGATAATCAGGCTTCTCTATTCCCGTTCCTGTATAGATATTAAAAAAATTAAATTCCTTATCATCACTTATTTTCCATGAGCTTGTCAAAAATGATACTATTAAGGAGTTAAGATAAAACTCGGGAACATTAATTCATTTAAAATTGATCCATCAATAAAGGAAGCAGCTTTAAGAGGCATACATTAGAAACTGTAGCAAGTATTTAAATGTAAATATCAAGTTGTTAAGCCATGCAAATCAAGAACAGGCTTACATCTCACAATATTCTGCTAAAATCTGAGGTTTACTGTATAAAACTAAACATGTGGTGTTTTCAAAAGTAAGAGATAAAAGTCCATTAACATATAGAATTAAAGTGTTCCCATATTTCTTGTAAAGAAAATGTTGTAAGCATGCACTAAACAAAATCATTTTCATTAATAGGAGATACTACTTTCCTAGACCAAAAACTTAAGTCCAAAAAAAGGCGAAAACCATAATCATGTTTCCTTAAAAGCAGCAGCAGCAGGAGAGCATTCCCTGGAGGAAATGTATTTCTACATCATATGATGGACCAGCATATCCCAGGTACTGGAGGAAATCTTTGATCAAAATGAAGGCAAATAAATTCCCAGTATCCCTATAGCTCACTTTCTCTGTCTATAAACGAAAGCAACTGTGAACAAGAAAGATTCACAATAATATTCTTTTGACCCCACCAAAATTGAAGTTTCACCAATTATATGCACAAAGCTCCATAAATTAACTTGATCAGAGATCATATCCAAGAAAGTTAAAGGGAAAAAAATCACAAAGAACAGAAATTTTGGTGACAGTATGAAGATATACACTGCTTATCAAGATCTGAAGTCACAACAAAATTTTCCCAGAAAAAGAAACCAAGAAAACCACTCTCATCCATCAAGAAGGAAACTTCAAGAAACTCCAAAGAAAAAGAATCAAGCACAAAAAGACCACAACTAAAACAAATAATGGGAAAGAAAAATAAATAAAGTTAACAACAACAACAATTACCAGCGTAAACACAAGTGACATATATAAGTGACTCTCTTGGACCAGACATGGCTTCAAGTGGGCTAGCATAACCTGGTCCTTTCTTGCAGCATCCATGTCCATGAGCACTCACCACTTCTGTCCCTGTAGCCATCTCTCTCTCTCTCTCTCTCTGTGGATGATGACGGTGAGCAGCAAGAACCAAGAATTTTCAAGTTTATAACACAAAATAGTGTTTTTTTTGGTAATATCACACAAAATAGTGAAGTCATGCAATCTTACTTTAGAAGAACAGAACTCCCATCTAACGTGTTGCTGTTTCTATTTATTTTTGCTGAAACTGAGGTGGCGGTCCTATAATTTTTTTTTTAATTGAATTTAGCCTCCTATTGATACCTTTGTTGAATGTGTCCAGGGGGGATGCATCTGTACGCCTTAAATAGTTTTTTTTTCTTCTAATTGATGTGATTTTTTATATTTCGATGAAGTATGTTTTTCAAAAATATAATTTGTTTAAAAATATATTAAAATATTTTTTTATTTTTAATATCAATATATTAAAAAATATTAAAAATATTTTAATTTGATATTTTTTAAGCTAAATGTATTTTTAAAACATACTTAAACACAATTATAAACAAAAATAAATTATCTCTTATATGAAAGTTTATTACTGTCCTTTGCAAAATCTTTTGAATTAGTTATTGGGTAAAATGATTTTTTCAATATGACACAATTACTTTTTAAAAATTATATAAGGTAAAATTGATTATTTTATATAGTAAAAGTACTTATTTAACCCTATAATAAAATAACTTAATGTTTACAACTGAAGTATATTTTTGTATTTTTAATTTTTTATAATATTGTAATTACTTTGATGCTTTTAAAAACAAAACCAACAAAATTTTCACCCAAGACTAATTTTTTTATTTATCATTTTACATTGTTTTTATTGTAAATTTTAAGAGTACTCATGAGCATTTTTGCAAATTACATTTATTAAATATAATTTTTTTAAAATAGTTGGCGTGTGTTGTACACATGTCAGCATGTGGACAACCCATGCTCTGTTCAGCGGCACATGAGGGGTTGTCTGACAATCAAATGCCGTCTTTCGAGGTGACATTTAAAAGGTCTCGGCACACCTAACTCGACGAGGCGGCACATGTTCCGAGATTCACAGCAATTTGGCATCAGCGGAAATTTCTTCCCCCCTTCTTCTCTCTCTCCACGCCTACATTTTTGCAATGGTCCCTTAAAAATTCAAGAACAACCCTTTAATTTGTTGATTTTTCATGTTTGGTTTATTTTTTTTATTATGATTTTTTTTTATCTTGAATCATTTATAAAATTGGCATGTCTTTTCAATTTCATCCCTCTTAAATTTTTTTCATCTTTTAAATTTGGTTCCTATTTTTTTAATTGCTATTTTTTTTATTTGAAATCATTTTTAAAATTGATTTTGTTTTACAATTTCACCCTCCTTTGGTTTTTTTTTTTCCTATCAAATTTAATCCCAATTATTTTGATTGCCAATTTTTTTGCTTTGACAAGTTTTTAAAATTGTTATTTTTAAATTGGTTCATAATAAACTTCTTGATTGAACCTAGATCCAGGGTTGTATGGGTTGTGAGTTTTAAAGATTTGACCAGGTTTATGATGTTTTTCCAGGTTTGCTTGGTTTTTTTTTTCTTTACTAAGCTAATTTTTTTTCCTATTTTATCCTATAGTGCTTATTCAATTGAAGATTGGGTTCTCTTTTTTTTTTAGCTTGCTTTCTATGTGGAATTTTTTGCTGGTCTTAAAAAATACCTGATTATCTTAGGTCTTTTTGTTTATCATTCTTTGTTGGGTTTTTCTTTTAAGTTTTGTTCTCATTCTTTTCAATGCTATTTATTTTATTTGATATAATTTTTTTAATTTAATTTTTTCTCTAGAATTTTCCACTAATTTTAATAATGACCTGAACTTTCTTGGTTTTTTTTTAATTGTTGCTTTTTGTTGGATTTACTTTGACTAATCAATATTAAATTGGTTAGGAATTGAGCTTATTGATTCGGCTCGGATCTAGGATTTAATTGGTTGTGAGTTTGAGACCTTTGCCCAGGTTTAGATGGTTCACCTAGTTTTCTTGAGTTCGTTTCTCTTTTTTAAAGTTGATGTTTTTTCAGTTTTATCATTCAACATTTATATTATTAGTGATTAGGCTATGTTTTTTTATCTGCCTTTTATATGATATTTTAACCCTGAATTTCTTGTCATTTCCCTTATTTTTTGTCCATATATCAACATTTTTTTCCCGGTGACGTTTATGCCTCGAGTCATTTAAAAAAAAAAAAAACACGATTGTGTCATAAAATTACAAATATTTTTCAATTTCATCCTTTTCTGTTTTTTTATCTTTCAAATTCAATCATCATTTTTTTATTGTTAGTTGTTTTGTTTGTGATCATTTTTGAGTTTTTTTTTTTTATATAATTTCATTATTTATGAGGTTTTTTTTTCTATCAAATTTGATCCTCATTTTTTTATTGTTATTTTTTTTCTTTTGCAAGTTTTTAAAAGTGATATTTTTTCATGATTTCATCCTTTAAAATTAAATTGGTTGCCTAGTCAAAAAACAATTTATATATATATAAAAAAAATGAAAACCCTCATGATTAAATATGTAATTTTTTTTAAAAAATTTAAGATTATGTATGTAAAGAAAGTATTAGTAAGGGAAATAATATTATCACAAGGAAAGTAATAAAAGTCTCGAAGAAGGAAATGATAAGATTCTAAACTTGAATTAAAAAGCGTAATACTTGATTGAAAAAAAATTAAAATAAGAAGGAAATGTCATGGATAAGAGTGAAAATTCTATGATTTAGTTAGCATGCAAACCCGGACTAAATAATTGAAAACTAGTGTATGGAAATACCGATTGCAAACCCTTAAAAAATCTGAAAATAAAATAAACAAAAAATAAATAAATAAATTTACATATGTGATAAATAGGTGATAAAAAGAAAAAATGACATGACAAAGTGTTGGTGTAAACTCGATTAAAAACCAATAACGATATTGTGAAACAATAATAAGCCTGTAAATAAACTAAACGGTGAAAAAAATAAAATAAGTACATTTTGAAATAAGAAAATTATCTGGAGGATTTAAAAATAATTAATAAGATACATGGAAGGAAGAAACAAGAAAAATTGAATTTTGGTGTAAAATCACCTACCGACCAGTTCTACGTTATCAAGTATAACTCTTAATCCGATCGTCGGATCGAGCAAAAACATTATGAGGGATCTCCTGACATATTTTTCTATCTTAGATTAAGATCTTAGGGCAATTAGAGTTGAGAAAGCCATACAAAATGTCAATAGCTAGACACAAAATAACTTATAGGCTCATTAATGACATTTTGATAAATAAGCTCGAAAACACTTGAAATTCAGCTTCTTATTCCTATAAACTGCCAGAAAGAACTAGAAAAGAAAGGAAGAAGAGAAAAAAAAATGTTGAGAACATCCACCACCAAAACACCTTGAGAGAAACCAGAAATTGAGGCAAGATTGTGAGGGAGTGAGGGCTTAAACACAATTAAGATAAGATTTAAGAAGAAAAATAAAGCGAGCAAAAGGAACAGGGAGAGAGGTATCATGACATAATGGAAGAAAGAAAAAAAAGGAGCAAAAAAACTTTGACTAGTTAGTATTTAAAATTCATATCATCGAAGGGTAAGATGTTATAAACTCGTTTGTACAAGTTAAAGTGAAGATTAATGAAGTTTATGCAAAAATCTTAAATTTTGAATTAAGTTTTTTAGATGAGAAAATTAAGGAAATAAGAAATTGTAATAGTGTGATGTTTTTTTTGGATGTAATAGGATGTAAATGATTTTAAATGACACGTTTGATAAAGAAAATTTGGTGTTTTGTTAAGCATAATGGTTAGCCACCTAAGAGGAAAATGAAAAGGGATGAGAGCCAAATAAATGTTATGGATTTATGTGTGCTTGGGATGTGTTGAAGATGATTTGAAATGAATTTAGTTATTTGGTTTAATTGAATTTGAATGTCTAGTGTGCTTAGGAATAATAATTTAAAGGAGGTTAGTATAATTGACAAGGAATTTGCATGAATTGATTGTGTTAGCATGTAATGGAAAGAAATACTAGGTGAGAATGATTTTTTAACTTGTTAGTGGAGAAATTGTTATTTTTTTTTATTAACGTGGGTGTCCGGGCCAGCTTGCGCGCACTTCTACTAATCCCATGGACCTTGAAGTTAACAACCATGTAAGCCTCCAGTGATCATCATATGAGCAACCACAAGGCTCGAACCTGAGACCACAGAGAGAGCAAACCTCTTAATATACCCTTTTTTTTTTTGTATAAACCACGCGGTGTCCTGGACGTTGGTCCAGACTAATTCACGCTCGTACCGGGTCGGCCCACATAGAAATACAGTGCTCCCCAAGAGAGGTTCTTCATACACAAGGAGGGGTCGAACCCCTAACCTTATTTAAGAGATGAGAGTGCCGAACCACTCGCACCTGCCCTCTTGGGTCTCTTAATATACCTTTAAGAAGGGTTTATGAATAAAATGAACTGAAATTGAGTAAATGGTGAGGGAGGACGATTTGTATTGGGTGGAAAATATTAATACGCGCATACTCGTGTACACTGAGCATGTAAATAATGATTTTATCCCTTATATGTTTTTTTTTTAAAGAGTGCTTGTGAATTAAAAAAAAAAAAAAGAATTTAAAATAAGAGTTCTTTGAGTCAACGAATGAAATGACTTATCATATATCCTATAGATATAATCAAGACTTCGAGAGTGGGACCCCAGACAGGTGGAGTGAGACCCATTGGAAGAGCAAGTAGGTGGTCATCCCTTCATCTTTTTTTTTTGAAGTTAATTATTATTTTAATATGTACTTATCAAATAGATTTCAAGAGTGAGAGTTAAAGAAAGAAATAAATAGCATGGTAAAGATATTAAGTCATTCACAAGAGATTATTAAAGTGTTGTCGTATATATGACAAAATTGGTCCCTCAGTTGAGATTATTGGTCTAAGGAAATGGTAAGCCACTTTGATGACTAAGCATATCATAATATGATAAAATGACATAGAAAATGGTTTCCTTTCAGTAATAAAGAATTTTACTGTACAAGTATGGGATTCCTCGAAGAATAAGTTAATTTTTTTCCCGTAAAAAATTTTACTGCCTGTGGGGAATCACGTACCACAAACGTAGTTTATTCACCTGGGAATTGTTTGTTTTTTCAGGTAGCTTTGTAATTATGGATTAAAAAAAGTATAATCAGGTATTGTTAGTTGGATTTAAATACGTGTTTGTTAAAAATTATAATTAAAGTATATATATAAGAAAAACATATATAAAATGTTATGTAAAAACTGTTTCTTGAAAATTGCGTTTCAAACTTAATTTTTTAATAGATTTTATAATATAAAATACAATATAATTTATTATGAAATACCTTACGGCGTCTTGTTGTACCATAAATACAAAAACAGCTATTAAACAAAAAGCAGCTTAAAATTCAATGGTTCTCGTGGAGTTGTACAGAAAGAGGAAGAGAAGATTGAGGAAGTGGGGTCGGTGATTAAAAGGAATGTTTAATAAAATATAAAAAACAATGAGTAATATTATTATATTTGAGATATTACTTGAGATTAATATCTAAATAAATATATTTTTTAATGCACGATGTGAAGATGTATCATCAAAGCCCTTATAAGAGAAAAAAAAATTAGTTTCAGTTGACGAAAAATATTAAATAACTCATTTAAGATGACCAGACGGTGGTGGTTGCTTGGCCGGAAACTCTGTGAAAAACCAACCACCTTATCCTCCTACCAAAAGGAGTTTAAGGTCATTAGGATTAGGACAAATGAGTCATATCTATATATGTTAAGGCTGCCTAAAAATATGTTTTAAGTAAACTTTCTTACAACTCGATAATGATAAATATCATTAGTCCACACGTGAATCCTGGTGAGGATACATGATATAATATTGAATGCTTTATTCAGGGTTGGGTTTAAATAAATAATTTTATTATGTTTTTATTTAAAAATATATTAAAATAATATATATATTTTTTTATTTTTTAAAATGTTTTGATATTAGTACATTAACAATTAAAAAATATATTAAAAAAATAACTTGAAATAAAATGTGTTTTTAAAAAATGATAGTTCAACTATCATACCAAACCACGTGGGTGGACCTAATTGATGAAAGCTTACCATAATTTTTACCATAGTTATTTATAGCGTGTTTAAGTTGTGGTAGATGTTAATTTTTAAAGAATTTTTTGTTTGTTAATGTATTAAAATAATATATTTTTAAATTTTTTAAAATTTATTTTTGATATCAGTACATCAAATTTGATCTAAAAATACTAAAATATTATTTAAAATAAAAAATTATTTTTTTAAAAAAATACAATAAAATAAAAAATCAAATACAACCTATGTCAGGCTTAACAGTTGAACATGAGACCTTACTCATTTAGAAAATTAGAACCTCAACCGATCTGAATTTTATAAAAACAAATGGGTAAAAATATTGTTACTGGTCAAAAACTTATTAATATTTTTCTCGAAACAATATATTTTAAAAAATAAATAAACATTTCCAGCTCATAACATAAACTTTATCCAAGACAACTGTCAGATCGATTTTAATAAAAATCTTACTTCACCAAATATCATGCAGGAATTATTCCATTGGAAAGTGTCAGCAATGATCTGTCAAACGCATGCCTGCCGATTAAAATGAGTTAAGATTATAAGTGGGGACGGATATACACGTGTCAGATAGCCAACGGTCGTATTTGCTTTGGAGCGTGAGAGCCGTACAAATAAGGGGATGGGACATGGTCGTGGATTGGAAAAAATATACCTTTTTTTTTTTTTTTTAAGCCGTGGAAGTCCTCGTCAGCTTATATATATATCAACTAATTCTCTGAGATTCTGAAATTAACGATCATATAAGTTTTCAATGGTCCTAAGATTTATGGCACTCAAACTAGTGACATCTAGGAGCAAACACAAGGCATAACTAATTGAATTATACTTTTCAGGATAAAAAAAAGTGTAGTTATTTGTATATGAATTGATGCGTTTATAAAAATAGTGCTTTATAAAAATAATTATTCTCTTGAATTCAAACTTATTAGTGGGTGATTATATGATAATTGAATGCTCTTAATTATTAGTTGATTACTTTGAATATAAGCCAATTCACATCATACATGAACGCAACTTTTTAATTAAGAAGGAAGGATTTATTGTAAACACATTAAATCATTTATAATTTCATATTAAATTCTTCCGAGTTACGATAAAATAGTCCATTGCCCATGAGGTGATGTCTTTGTTTTGACATTGAAAATCTATGTTCGGTGAGGCAAATTCTCTTGTTTCAGATGTCACGCAACGTCGCCTTCCACATATCTCTAATCTCTATCGGTGGGCTCAGGACAAGTGTTGTTTGTTTGAAATTTCAACATTAGAATTTCTTAGTTGTGGTACATAATGTCTACATGGATATGGATATTGTGTGAAGTGATTGAGCCTTGTATAATTTCTCTTTTAAGCCAGAAAAAAATCTTTAATTGTTTTTTTTTCCACTGAAATGTCATCGAAGGAATAGACATTTGAGGTATATTAGTGGAAGATAGCATTTGATTATTACTTGTGATATTAAAATAGAAGAGTGAAAATGGTAAAGATTAGTATGTTTAATTGAAGAGGTAAAAATAAAGATATAAAATTAAATTTATCTTTATGATGCTTTTAGAGTGAATTTATATACATTCGAGATACATAGTGTTAGGTTTTCTTAAACATATATTTAAGAGAAATGATAAATTTAAATTCCTTCTAGAGATATAAGGATCTTATTAACAGATCTATGGTTGTTTAGGGTTTATACAAAGATTACCTGAAGATCAGATGTTATTTTCGACTTTGAATAATTGCTTCAAGGCTGGGTTATCGTAAACCATAATCATCCAAGTATCTGGCTTATAATAGTAATCTACATGAACAATTAGTGAGAAAGTTCTTAAACCCTTTTAGGAGAGAGATATTGATATGCTCTTTGAGTGCTGGCTCTTTTTACTCTCTTTTTTTGTGTGTTTTTAAGTGTTCTGTAACTTACGTAGTTTATGTACATAAAAAAAGAGGCATAACATTCAATTTATAGGGAAATTTGAAAACTCTATAAATAATAAAATATCAATTTGTCCCCTGAATAATATCACACATATTATTTTATGATAGTTTTAGAAATCTATTCAATAAAGTCTCTACTTGATTTTTCTAGGTCTAGAATTGTAATTCACTATATAAATTACATTTGATTAATCATCCCATTTTAATTTCTAACAAATGATTTTTACGTGTGTAACCTATTAGGTCTTTTGATAAGTTATCCAAAATATAAATCACAGTCATAAATAAAATATGATTAAATAAATTAAACAAATTAATTTATTATCGATTTAACAATTGATTGATTTATATTTGAAGATTAAGTATAATGTCTAGCAACTTGTTATAATCCCTCAAATATTAGAAAATTCAGAAGTGGTTTGACTAGACCTTTTAGTGACTAGTTTATTAGTATAATTATTATCCTTTTATGAAAAATATTCTAATTTAGACATTATAGTATAAAGTGTGTATACTTTGTCAAATCATATTTGTTCTTAACACCATAGTCATTGATTATTTGAATAAGAACTGAAACTCTTTTCAAATTTCATTCCACTTTGCGCAAGGATTTACAATCAATACCATTTGAGAACAGATGTGATATTTTTTTTTTCTAATTTACTTAGGGTGATGAATCCTTTATTGATTACTCAAATACCTTCATATAGTTTATGCTATACTCAATATCTACTCATTTGTTACCCTTCATTAGAACAACATGTAGCTGGATCAAAACATAACATTCTTTTTATAAGATAACTTAGTGATCTCAAGTCTAATGATTATTTACACAACTATCACGTGAGCCTTTCCATAGACACAAGTGATCTCTTCATATAGAATTCTTATGCGGGTTAGTTCAGTGAACATGTAATCTAACAAGCACATACATATTAGTTTTAGGTATCACTCATACCTAAGAATATGAGAACAAATGCTTTATTTTATCGCACCCTCCTTGTAGGGGCTTGATGTCGTGATGACACTTTTCGAGCAGTGTTTTGGAATGGTCTTTAGTAGGATAAAGAAGTCGTCACCTATTATTATGGTTACTAGGAACCCTAACTGGTCTTTTAGAGATTCTAGGCAAATGACTGGTTACGTAAATGGAAGATATTAACACTCCTAGTACACTCTACCTAAAGTAAGCTGCATTGTTTTTTTCTTTTTGTTTGCTATGGTCTGATGATGTTTTTTTTTTTATATATCAGTCTACTATGATGGATTTGCTACAATAAACAAACCCTGATTTTCTAAGTCAAGGATTTGGTCTAAAACGGTGAAATGTCCTCAATTATTATTAAGGTTTTTTTTTTTTGTGAAATTGAAATTTTTAGCTATCGTGTCATTCCAAATAATATTTGAGGTAAAATTTCTTGCAGTTTTTTTATCCTTATATTATGAGTGAATGAGTTGTATTATTTTCAATAATATTTTTTATATTAACCTCATACATGTTTTTTTATCCTTATATTAAAGTGAATAATAATAAATTATTATCCTTAATAATATTTTGGATATTAACCCTTTAAGAGTTTTTTATCCTTATATTACAAGTGAATAATATATTCTTCTTGCCAAAAATATATTTTTAATATTTTTGAAATATAGGCCAAAATCCTTTGAATTTTTACAAACTTGTTGTAAAATTCATGCAATATTTTTTTTTTAAATGCCAAAGTATTTTAGATTTTTTTAAAAAAAATTCTCAAATAATTTTAAGGATTTTTGGCCATATTCAAGAGAAAAGGAAAGTATTTTTTTAATTTTTTTTAATTTTTTATTTTTTAGGCTTTGTTTGACAAAAACTCATTTTTCTTTGAAATAAAAATGTCAAAAAAAAGGTCTAAGAAGGGTGTTTGTAGAGGGACAGAAGAAACATGGGATTTAGTAAATTCTTGCATATAAAATCTTGATGAATAATTAGCTGTTCTTGCAAAAGTCATTTGAGGTAATTCTCATACAAGCCAATCATGGACTCTTGAGTATCTGCCAGTCTCGTGAATATGGGCTGGGCTCTGTTGGTATTTAGTTTTGTATTATGGGCCGAATCCCTAGTTTTCAGAAAGAAAATTGGTTAAAAATTATCCTGAGATAAAAATAAAAGCCCAAATTTATCTCTTTCTCCGAGTTATTTCTACCTGAGACGACAACATTACTTCTATTTTATGTATAATTTAAACAAAGACAATATCAAGGCAACATGTGATCTTGCATCTATCTTCCATCTGTCTTCTAAATCAAGTCAGCTTGTGAAATCAGGTCAGCTGCACAAGCTCAGGGCAACATGTGATCTTGCATGTGTTTTCCATCTGTCTTCTAAATCAGGTCAGCTGCACAAGCTCAGGGCAACATGTGATCTTGCATGTATTTTCCATCTGTCTTCTAAATCAGGTCAGCTGCACAATCTCAAGGCAACATGTGATCTTGCAAATGCTGGATAGCTTCTATACAGCAGAAAAGAGCGCAGAAGAGCAGATGTCAGCAATTTCTTGATCATGAACCCATTTCGTCTAGAGAAGCGAATGAAGGACGGACCTGATAATTCTAAAAAGTTTGAATGCGTTTGTCCTTGGGACAACAGACACTATTAGGCAGTTGAAGCTGAAACTACAGATGCGAGAAATACACTGGAAAAGAGAGACTTCAAAGGAGGTAGATGGAAGTAAAAATGAAGGAAAAGAAGCTGATAACAAGGCCATTTTGAATTAATTTGAGCTTTGAATATTAAACATAGAGAACTTCATTCCGAGGAGGTTTTGATGTAATTTATAAAATGAGAAATATATAAGTGTGTTTCTTGAGATTATAAAAAAATAAATAAATTTTATTTTTAGAATTAATTAATAAATTAATTATACATTACATTAAAAGTTGCATTTTGAATTCTATATGCATATTGGTTAATTTGTATAGAGGTAATTACATTAATTAGTCTACAAAGGTATTATTTTTCTTATAAATATCATTTTAATATTGATAAAAATCAATTAGAAAACAATTATTTTCTCTTTCTATTTTTTCTACAAACTTTTTGTTTACGTTAAACCAAACATGAGAGCAATTAATTCAAGATAGTAGTTTTTATGTCTCAAAGCCTTCTTGCTATAACCACTGCACCTTCAAGGGCTATTTTTGAATCATAATCACCAAAAATCATTGCATGAACATCTTCCATCTTTAAAATGATGATACCTTGTGGCATCTCGGACAATAATTTCTTTATGCACAATGCTACTAGTGAGTTTGAGAAAGGTATGGCAATCTCCACAAATACGAAGATTTTTCACAATCCGTATAACTGTTCCTGGAACAGCCTTAAGCAGTCCATAAGCTACAGCCCATCTCTCACTATGCCAGAAAAGCTCCCGCTCTTTCTCTTGCTCTTCCATGTCGTGTAAAACATAGCTAGTATCAGGTATATAACCCCTTTTCCTCATCTCTGCATCTAATTCTTTAAGCAAACCAAATATTTCATCCTTCATGGGATGACATGTTTCCCCAGCATGAAATACTTGGCTTTCCTTTCCAAGGTCAATGGAACTATAACCAGGCTTCCTCTTAACTTCCATATCTGTCATCAACTTTCTAACTCTTGACATCTGTTCCCACTTACCAGCACCTGCATAAACATTAGATAACAGTACATAGGTTGAAGGCTCATGCATATTCAAGCTCAGTAGACGATCAGCAATCCTCACTCCCATTTCAGTATTTCCATGGTGTTTGCAAGCGCTTAATAAAGCTGCCCATGTAGGTTCATCAGGCTTATGCGGCATTGTTTTAATCAGATCCTCAGCCTCGTTGAGGTGCCCAGATCGACTAAGAAGGTCCAAGAAGCATGTGAAGAGTTGCAAGGAGGGACTAATCCTATAATCCTCAATCATCGCCTTAAAAAGTTTTCGGCCCTTGCTAACTAACCCAGCATGGCTGCAAGCATAGATCAATCCAACAAAGGTCACTTCATTCGGTTTTATTCCAGCTAAAACCATTTGATCATATAAATCCAATGCTTCCTTGGCTCTTCCATGCTGAGCTGCCCCAACTATTATAGATGTCCACGAGACAACATCTCTATGAAGCATTCTATTAAAAACATTCCTGGCTGCTAAAATATCACTACATTTTGCATACATGTCCACAAGTGCATTGCTTATAAACAAGCAAGATTCATAGCCAGAACCAATAACTAGGCCATGAATTTGCTTTCCAAGTCCCAAAACTGCTAAATTAGCACAAGCACCAACTACACTTGAAAGGACTAACGGGTCTACTATATCAACCCCTTCTCTTCTCATTTCAATAAACATATAACAACCATCAATACAATATCCACTCTGCACCAATCCAGATATCAAAGCAGTCCAAGAATACAAATTCCTTACTGGAGTCCTTAAAAATAACTCCATAGCCTCATCTTTTAACCCACTCCTGGCATACCCAGATAACATTGCGGTCCAAGAAACTGAAGTTTTCACCAAAATTGAATCAAATACACTACGCGCAATACTTGGCAATCCACATTTTGCATACATATCAACCAAAGATGATTTAACAACATCATCATCAACAAAAGGGGATAAAACAAAGCGAGCATGCACTTGTTTGCCTAGCCTTAAAGCGCACAAGCTAGCGCACGCCTTAAGGAGAGTAGCATACACAAAATGGTCCGGTTGAAGTCTATCAGTAGTGAACATATAATGGAAAATAGATAGAGTCTTGTTGGGGAGCTTTGCTTGATTGTATGCAGTGAGAATCGAGGCCCAGGAGACATGGTCTCTTTGAGGCATTTCGTCGAACAGGTAATGTGCATCATGAGGCAGATTACATTTGCCATATGCATCCAAGAGCGTGTTGGGTAAGGGTTGGCATTGGTTAAGGCCACTTTTAACGATCTGGGCATGGATTTTTTTGGCATTTAATGGGGCTTGGTGTTTGGTGCAGAGTTTGAGGCGGTGAAGATAGGAGGGGATTAGCGTGGACAAGTCCTGGCAACCCAAATAGAGTTTGCTCTGTGAATCCAACAACCTTAAGAAGTTTGATGGTAACATTGTCTGTTCACTATCTTGTGTGGAAGATTTAATCAATCTCTCTCTCTCTCTCTTGTCAATTTGACCTTGCAGAAGATTCATGTTATTAGAAGCTGCTGAGATGCACCAGGTGAGGAAACGAAAGCAAGAGCCAAACCTGATATTAAAATTAAGATTAAAAAATTATTCATATCGCGATAGTATAATTACATTTTACTCTTTCAATCAATATATATATATATATATATATATATATATATATATATATATATATATATATATATATATATATATGAAATTACTATTGAGAATAATATGTTTTTTTCTTAAAAAAGGCTCATTTTTTAAGGAACGTATATTAACTAAATTATATTTAAAAGCATAATTTCTCAAACTAGCATTTAGGGTTTTTTCTTTTCAAACAGGCTTTTGACTAAAATTTTTATTTTTTATTTTTAATGTTGATCTTTTTATAAAAATTTTATTTATTTTTAATTTTATATTTTAATTCTAATTTATCAATATTATATTCTCTAATGAGTCCTTATTCTTTGGATTTCTATTTTTTTCTTGGTCTTTTTATAAAAATTTTAGTAGTTTTAAATTTTATCATTCAATTCAAATTGATGGTATTATATTTTTCAATTTGATCCTCATTGTTTTGATTTTTATTTTATTTTCTTTTCTTTTTTGTACAAGTTATTATTATTTTTCAATTTCCCTCTTTAATTACAACATTTTTTTTTTATTTTTATATTAATTTTGATCCTTATTTTTTTTTCTTTTACTAAATTGATTTTTTTATTTTCACCCTTCAATTAAATAAAAAATTATTTTGTATTTTAATTTTGATCCTCATTCTTTTAATTTTTATTTTTTAAAATCTTTTTGCATAATTGAATATATTTTTTCAAATTCATCCTTCAATATTTAATTGATTGAGAATTGAACTTCAGACTTTTTCATATTGGGTGTTTCGGGTCTAATGACTCGGATCATGAGTTTAAAAAGTTAACACAGATTATTATTTTAAAAAAAAAAACTTTATAATTTTTTTAATTTTTTATCGAGTTATTTCAATCACATGATCTAGACCATATGTTTGACAGGATATCTCAACTTAGCACAACCTTAATTAGCATGTTCACAAGTTTTTTTATGTTTTTTTTTTTTTTATCTCATTTCAACACCTAATCATCATTTTTGACAGGATATGAAACATAGACAAGTAGATGTAAATTACTGGTAAATGTTTCATTCCAATTGATCATAGTGACTATCATCACTGAAGTGGACAGTATACTGTTCATAAATTAAACTTTTATTGCTCCATTTAACATAAAATTATTGCAAGACATGTACAGATACAAATTGTGTGGACTAAATTAGGGCCTTGCCTTTTAACTCTATGCTCACTATCTGGGCTGTAATAATTTTCTGTATTTTATCATCTTCGTATATGCATTTGGTCATATCAACTGCTTGTACAGATTGCTATCTGTTCTTCGTATATGCATTTGATCACATCAACTACTTGTAGAGATTGGCAATCTGTTCTTCGTATAGCGCTACAACTTTGTCTCTTCGGATTTTCATTGTTGGGGTCATCAAGCCACTGTCGATCTGCAATACAAAGAATGTAACTGAGCCACATGGCAGGTGTTGCCTGAATGGAGTGCCAATAGACTGCTTGTGTGAAACTTACTGTAAAAGACTCATCGATAACAAGGACTGGTCCAATTTGAAAAGAAGCCTCTGATGTCCTGCATTTAAGAGCATTGGATCGAACAATGATTAGTACAAGATGGAAAGAAATTCAATTTTTTTCCAAATACGCCACCACTATTGCAGCAAATGAAAATGAACAGAGAACTGCCTGTTAATAAGCACAAATGCAATAGCTATGCACAAACAAAGAAGCAAACAAATCAAAGAAAAACAAAAGGGTAATCCAAAAATTGCAGCAATGTTTGAGGAGACTAGTTTGATTGTAGACTACATTTCTTCAACTTGTTAGTTAAGTTGTTAATTGTTGTGAAGAAGGGCAGGAGAATGATAAAAGAATAATATGAAGGAAAGCGAAGTCTTTAAAAAGCTCTAGCTGTGACGTCGATTTCTGTAAGTTTTCTTTTGCCACTCCCTGTACTTTGGAGATCCCACTCTAGCTTCAAGATCACCCAACACAGATTGGCAAGTGCAGAAAAATATTCAACATGTAAATATTTCATCTACCAACACTTTGCACCACCACCTCCCTGAGAACAAAACTCCCACGGCTTTCCATTGCATCCACAGTATCCTTTTAATTTGTTCTAAACTACCGTAAAAGCTATACATGTCTTTATAATTCAGATTCTTCAGATTAATTCAAGTTAAAAGAGTTTTACCACTTCCTCAATTCTTTGTCTAGCAGGTTGGCGATCTGTTTCTTACTCAGCTCAGTGGCATCTGCATCTACAATGGACAACTTTTTTGCAACCTCTAGAACCTCCTCTTTGTTTGGAACAACTATAGCTCCAAGACGACGTTGGTCCTACACGTGATTTATGATAGTAAATATATAAACTACCACCTTGCAAATGGAAAACCATAGATGAAAGTAAATGTGCAAATGTGTCCGAAGGTGCTCAAGACTTGAGGAAAATGATCATTGAAACAAACCTGGCCAATAACAACAATCTGTTGAATAAGACTACTCTTCATTGCAGCTTCCTCAAGCTCCAAGGGCTCAACATTTTCACCTATTTTCTCCAAACAATTTCAAAAGTAGAATATATGATACTCTTGATAGGCAGAATGATGCACTGGAAAAGAAAACTTAGACTTGAAGATAGAGCATTTTTGTTCTTGGGAAAAGGCAAATTGTCCATGCAATATTATACTTCTATTCAGAAGAAAATGCAACTCAGTACCACAGACATGCGTAATGATTGGGAAAAGATACACCACAAAAAAAAAAAAAAAAAAAAACAAAGCAATTAGATAGAAGATTTAAATAAGTAATGCTAGTGAAAAATTGAAACTTTTTGATGCTGCTAACGCTACTTGCATCTCTAGACACATTTATAGAAGATAAACTGAGAAAGGTAGACAACAGGGTCAGATCTCGAGATCATAAATTATTTTCATACTTTTTTTTGTGCGTCTAACTTGTCACTTCAGAGAGAGCAAGAGAGAGGTAGTAACTGCAGTGGTATAGAAGGAAAACCACATGCTTCCAATAATACCTGTCGAAAGAACTATTGTATCCTTAGCACGACCTTCAAGAACAATAACCCCTCTACAGCGACGGCTTTTCCCTCTTGAATGGTAAGGAGCTATCCAACCTAAATCACCAGTGTTTAGCCAACCATCCTCATCTACAGCTTGCTTTGTGGCCAATGGATTCTAGTCAAAGATTATTACAAATGTGTCACTTGCAATAATTAACATTGTGAGAAAGAAATAGTATCTTGATGCAATAATTTAAATACAAACTACACGTAGAAAGAATAAGAAACAAAATTTTATGACTTAAATAAAAGTGCTTTTTGGTGTTCTGTAATGGTATTATTAGTTTCACAATCCTAAATTATACTATTTATCTTCAGACCATGATGATGATTGCCACTGCATTTCAGATGTATACTGTGCAGTTTCTTCACTGTGAAGTAAAGTAAACTCGCAGAAAACTTTGGATCCATCATAATAGGCTACTGAAACATTTTTAATGATTGCAACTACATGCAAACATCCAATATATTTTTACTGAAGAACAAAAAGAACTATTAGTACCCTGGAAGAAAAGAGTAACAGATTCTTTATTACCAAAACTAGGTAAAGGGCTCAAGTAGGATGGATAGCATGTCAAGTTGTCAACGGATTAAATATCAAATCTAAGGCCTTTGACAGCAGAATAGTTGGTCTCTGCCCTTGAACACCCACAAGACTCATTTTTATTCATGAGTGATTATGAATTGTAGAAAAATAACCTTGGAAACAATAAAAGGAAACGGCAGGTGTAGGTTCTAGAAAAAGCCTTCTAATGCCTTACAGGCAATAACAATGCCATACAGGGAAGGTGTGGTGGAAGAATTATTAGATGAAAAACAAAACATGCAGGAAGAGTATCAGAAACATAAGTACTCCCAAACCCCAAGGGTCCTTTTTCTTTTAGGATTTTTAGCTGCCCCTGGTAAAATGCAATGCATATACATGTGCTTGAAGTTCCCTTTTAATTCATCAACATGGTGCACGGCCATTTCTTCCTTCTCTTTGCACACTGACACTGTTCTAAGGCAAGCGATTCCAGCCCCACCCACTTTCAAGGAAGATACATTTACAAGCTGAGTGTACTAGGAAATACACTGTGTTTTCATGGACTAACCATGCCTATTCTTTAAGCCAGCCAAAAAAGACAGGACGCAAAGGCAGCTCTTAGCCTCTTACTAATGGTGAAACAAAAATGATCATGGTCAGCCAGTCAGGTCACTTCAAAGGTTCTATATGCCAAAAGAGTACTTTTATAGTATTCGGCTAATTATTTATGTTTTAGTGCAATGTTTCAAAAAAAAAAAAAGGACAGTTAGTGTCTAGGAACAATTTTGCAATTTTTCAGAGATGGATGGAGCTTTGTCTAACTTTAGTTGAACCAAAGTACAGTCTTGCTTACAAGAAGCTAGCAACACTTTTCTTGCTTAATGTCAAAATCCCTTATCTCTTATTAGGTTAGGATATAGTTTACTACAAATCTTGCACATGTATAAAGAGATAAGAGTCTAGAATATCCACACACAAAAATGAGCTTTAATATTTAAAAGACAATGTTAGATAATGTTTCCTAACAAGTTTGCAATATTTTGTGTTAATACTCCATTGGAAACCCTTATGCACAAGAATCATAAAAGGCCTTAAGAGACTTAAGAATTGAAATTAAAGAAGCATCAAATCAACCAGCTTAAAAGTGGTGGTGGAAAAGTTGGAATTGTCGATATTGATCAGACAGCTTTGAAAAATCCTAATTCAATCCCAAATGAATCTCTTATTACTCTACTGGTATCCAAAATCAAAACACCAACCAAAATTTTCTGAGTAGGAGGCAACCAAATTGATCAATAACCCTAAAATTTCAATGTCAAGGCTGTCGTATATCAAGCAGAATAGATTCTATAAACTCAGAGAACATTCTGCAAGCAATATGCTATCATGAGTCAGCTTTATATTTTATGTCTCACAGGTAGAAATAAAAAAAAACACACACACACACACACACTATTACTGAACTATTTCAATGAACACCAAAGTGTTCCTTCCAACAGCTCAGGAAAAGAAAAACTCATTCTCTTGAAGAAACTATTACCTTGTAGTAACCTTTCATCACTTGCGGCCCCCTGACTCTTACAATCCCTTTTGAACCATGTGGAAGAGATTTTCCAGTTTCAGCATCTACAATTTTAAATTCTGTATGCCGAATTGGATGCCCAACTGAACCAAGAACCTTCAAAAGTCAAATTTGCTACAGCATTACAGCCATGCAAGCTAAAGGTAGATTAAATATATATGATACAAAAGTAAGGAAATTGACAGAAAGTAGCCTTTCAGGAAACTGCAAAAGAAGATACATGCAAATGCATTTCAGAGGTTGAATAATTTAAGGTCATAGAGACCGGTGGCGATACAAGAGGAAAAAAGAAAGAAAGAAATCCTTCTCTAACCATCAGTTCCACGTTTGAGGAGTTAGAAAACAAATTAACACGAGTGAACAGCTAGGAGTACATAACCACTCCAAACTGATGTGACAAGAAAAAGATTTCCTTTCTAGGACAGTGTATAGGGTAAGTTCTAGGATTGTTGAAAACATGCAAAGATTTTCAACAATCTAAACTTATCGATGTATATCTTACATTATTGCTTAGTCGTCGAGCAGCTAGAACTGGAGATGACTCCGTCATACCGTATCCATTCAGCAACACAACACCAATTGCCTGTTCACATATAGCAGTATAAGAGACACTATCAGAAATATCTTGTTTAACCAGCCAAGAGAGCATCGAACCTCAAAAAACTTGTCAACATGTGCAGGTAAACTGCCACCTCCACTAACACCAGCCTGCAAGGTAGCAGATATTTCTGAGTAAAAGATGTATGTATGTAGTTGATCAAAAAGAAGGTTCAACGAGATAATGGATATTTCTTGTTGAACAGTGACAGAAAAAATACATTATCACAACCTCAAAAGAAATATCAATTGTCTAGCTGGCATCATTTATTATTGGGAGGGGGGAAATCAGTTTAAAGCCGTTGAATGAATCTTCAACTATTGAATAAATTGTTTCAGAATTGGCATCAAGGATTCAAAACCACTTTTTCAAGTACCAAGCTGAGATGTCTCAGAAAAATTGTTCTATCAGATAAGGGAGAGCTAATGATGAAGCATTAAGTCAAACGGTAACTTATGGGGGGAAAATACACCTTTCTTATTCCGATTGCTGACTGAATTTTACTATATACAAGCTTCTCAGCCAACATATGTACTGGCAACAAGATTGCAGCAAAGATTCTTGCCCGTAACCAGCCCAGTATTGAAACAAAATATGACTGTTCATTCTGAGACCTTGTAAGATAAGTTCCCTGTCAATGAAAATAAACCTAAATTAAGCAGCAAATTGACAGGGAAGTAAGGTTTCAATTGCAAGCTTGATTGAAATTGAAGCGAAGGATATAATGAGCATGAAACTAGGTGTTAATCAATTTGAAGCAGAGGAAAAAAGAAATGTTATTAAGAAGAGCCGAAAGAACTTCCAACATGCAATTTGTATACAGCATGGATCCATGAACGGTTGGTGGCCAACCTCTTTCATCATGAAGAGTTGGTCCCGGAAATTGCCATCTAGATTAGTTTTTGTACCAAAAACAAAGCATGTTTTAAGATCACATCCTAGGAAGCATATAGGTGTAGAGCAGGTTCAAAAATAATTGGCAGGCTCCTACTGAGTTTCATGAAATTAACTGATGCTCACTGTGCGAAGCTTTGCATGCCAGAGTACTTGAGCAGTTCTAAGGTAACAAGAGGAGCAGTTTTGTGATCTAAGAGTCACAGGAGTGGTACTAACTTGGAAGCAGGTAGCAGCAATGAAATATCTGAATATGTTCCACCGACGCAAGTATACAACAAATTAAGATAAGTGAACAGATTAAACAGTGAGGGTTGGTGACTAATTTGTTTTTCAAAAAATAAGTCTACTTATAATAATATAAAAAATGTTAAAAAAGCATATAACAAAATCAAACAGTGACATAATCATCCTTCAAAAACACATGGAAACATAATAAATTCGAGCCCAACAAATTTTTATTTACATGCTAAGAAAATATAGCAAATAAAGTGAAGAATAAATGCTGCATACAATTTCAAACTATCAAACCTCATAAATTCTCTTCATCTCCATGTATGCCAAGCTGATCTTTATGAAGGTAAATGCAAGAAGTTTACGAAGAGTTGAGCTTTTAGAAATCTGTTTTTGTATCCCACTGTACATAAAACACAGTCTTGAGGAATGCATGGATAAACAAATAATCAACTGACCAAAGTGGAGCACATAGTAGAACAAAATTAAACAGACAATTCATAATTCATTAACTGTTATATTAAAGCACAATCTGCTAACTGCAAATCTATTGGTAAAAGAGAAGAAACATGAGGGTGAAAATTTATTAGGAGGGTTGCCCTTTAGTACAACCCATCCTCGGTCATTAAATAAGAATTTGGGCTTCTTACTGAGAGATGAAAACTTACTGAAAAGGCTCTTAAGGACTAGGCAGGAAAACTTCCAAATAAATAGTTTTTGTATATTAGCCTCCCCCACACCCACATACCCTTGCCTTTCAAAGTACAAGAATGGCTTAGGACTTATCATCAATTAAAACCATGGCTAATTAAAGGAGATAGTGAGTCATATTTCAGTTTTATCCCTGGTCAACAATTATTTCAACATTTAAAAGAAAACCTGCTTAGATATTGCAAAGTAACCATTCAATGATAATAGCTCTAGTGAAAAATTAAAATGACAAACCAAACGAAAACAAGATCCTGAAGAAAGATCAGGTGTTGCCGCATTATTCAAAGGCCCTAATAACACGGAGTCTCTTTTTAAAATGCTCAAGAATTCTTCATGTAGAGAGTTTAATATGCAAATACTTTAATACATGTAGAAACACAAGCAAATCAATATGTTTGTAGTACATATATATAAACGCAAGTTTTTTTGAGTTCATAGAAATATGATGCTTTGCAATGCATCGTATTGTATCAAGTTCAAATGAATACTCGACTCAAATTAAGTGTTAATCCCAAACTAATTTGGGTGGATTTACCTTCTCCCTTCTGATTATTGTATAAGATTGGAAGTTAAATCCACAAAATATATTGAATAGTCCCTGAAATCCATTTTCTTAATTGAACCAATCTTTTAATACATTTCAAACCAGATTAGATGATATTTTTACAATCACTGGATTAGTTTTTTTTTTTTTTTGCAAGCTCCTTAATATGAATAATAAGATCATTTCCATGTGAAGTATCAAGCAAGAAAAATAAAATAAATAACCACAAACTTCCAAGTAGCAATACACTGGATCACCTGTAAAGTGTCTCAAATACTAAAGGAACAGAGATCAGGTAATGCGGCTGATATTGCTGCAGATCAACCTATGAATGAAAGTAATTGCAGTTAAACCATATAAACAGTGCCAGGTGAACAGACTATACAGCGGGTGATGGCAACTGATAAAATGATTCATCATTAAAATTATAAAGGATCATTTCAAAAGCCATAATAAAAAAACCAAAACCTTAAAATTTCTGACAGTTGTGTATACTTGCTCAGCTCCATTTGCAAATATGAAATACTCACAAGCTCGCTCATATGCATGCCAAGGTGGAAGCATACTCAGAAATCTGTCTGCAGGTTGGGCAGGCACAATTTCCCAAAAATTATTTATCTGGAAAACAATTGACACTGTAAATGGCCTCGTCATTAAGTTAACCAAGTGTTGCTTTCAACTGTAACCAAAGATTCAATTCAATTAGTAGGCCTGAGCCCCCCTATAAATTCATAATCTGAAGAGCATTCTACAACAAAAGGATGGTCTCCTCACTGCTTTATTTTTTTTTATATAAAGTGTTCCACTTTAGCCGTGCAGATTCTTCCATGCTTGATCATCAACATTATGGTTGTTGCCTCATTCTTCTTTTACATGCTGACGACAACATTCTCAACCAGAATGATTTTTCTTCGTAGATGAGAATCTCGAAGCTTTTTTTTTCTGCCTCACTCTTCCAAATTCAACAGAGGAAGAGAAAATGTTCCAAATAAAAGAGGGCAGACAAGAAAGGAAAATTTTGTGTGCATTTGTTTTAACTGAAATTGAGAGAGCTTTGCTCATTGGATACCATGAAAGATTTATACAGAAAGGATAGGACAGCTCATTTAGAGCTTGTACAACTTCAAAACTAAATAGCAACATATGCACAATGATAGTATTGTAACAGTGTAATGGTTCAACTGGATTTAGATCCGGATTGAATATCTAACCATTGATTTCCTTCAAGTGGTTTGGTGAAGAAGGTGGACTTTTAAAGAAATGATTTTGATTTTGAATTATGAGAAATGAATAAGCATTGAAGATTAACAAGGATTTCTCTTGAAGACAAGCAAAATAAGATTAAAATAGGGAACTCCTTTTGGCTTCCTAGATTAATGTGCCTTCAAACAATTGAGTGTCAGCAAATATGGTAATGTGCTTGATGAGGCTAGTTATACAGTGTAAGGTTATTACAAATGGCAAGCTGAGCAGGTCATAATCCAGGAAAAAGAATAGCTCTATTTTCTGATTGATCACAGATATTTAGTGCACACACAAGATTAGACACTTGAGAATTTTGTTTTTTGTCAGATTAAAAGATATTTTTATTATTAGGAAGAGATATGCAAGAAAAAAAATTGGAGCAGGGAACATCAACAAAAAGTTAAATGAATAAAGGAAATAGGCAAAAAGATAGGGAATAACTACAAACCTGGTGCAGCAGATTCTTATGTGTAAGCATCACACCCTTTGGATTTCCAGTGGTTCCACTAGTATAAACAAGTGTAGCAATATCATCAGAGCTTATTGTTTCATATTTGTAGTGCTGCCCTGCAATCATTATCAATAGAAAATTCTTAAGATAATCCGGAAAAGGAAAGCGAGGTGCTGTTCTTTTTTTTCTTCTTTTCTTTCAACTAGCATAGAAATATTTTATTTCACAGAAGAATTAATATAACCATAGAGCATTATTGATGGAACAGATTCTGATACTTTCAGTTTGTAATTTGTATACATTTGATGGTAACATGCACTGACTGGAAATCCTGTTACATATATATATATAAATTGAACACAGCACCTTCCACTAAAAGCAGCACATCTGTACAATCACACTGCTTGACAAGTGATATAAGAGTTTATCTCTTCCTTGTAACTAAGTAATATGATGAACAATAATGACTGCGACAATTGTCTTAGCCTAGTTGATCCACAGACAAGCGTGCGCAAGCACACACACAAAAGCTGCAGATGTATTGCACACGCATGATTGGCTGAATAGCAATTAAAGCCACTTTGAGCATAAAAATCACCACTAATGTTTCAAATATGACCATGCTACACTAAGCAGCCAATTTAAGTAACAATAATTGAAATTAATTATTAGATTTTTGTTCCATCCTAACAAATACATCAACTGCACCAAACTTAGATCCATGGAAAATATATGAAGATTTAACTAATACCAGTGGTGTACCTAACTACTAAGGGTTGCATCCTGATCCAGGCATAAAGAGGAAACTGTTTCAGAAGAGTTTCTCAAATACTCTGGCATTCTCTCTAGAGCATATAATCCACAACATGGTTACAAAAATTTTAATACCGAGCTTCAAGTTAGTCTCTTAAAGGCTGCTTTATGTATTCAAGCTTTAAAAGCAGCCAACAAGACAAACTCTTCGTGTAATATGAAACAGGGATTTAAAATATAAACCCAAAGATCTCATAGAAAGAAGCGTGCTGGTAATTCATGACATAATACATACATAAACTTCCCATATTAATTTGCAAACTGATCAACTTACTAGCATCACCAGAATCAAAGAAAGCCTTACGGCTCTCTCGTCCCAAATCTATTATCTCCTTGTAATTAAAAATAGGTTTCCCCTCCATTACGTTGATAGTAAGGCTTGACTTCTCTCCCCAGAGTAGAATGACAAATCTGGGAGCTGCCTTGGAAGAAAATGTTTCTGCAATTCGATTGAACAATTCAGGATTGTCCACTGCAAGTGCAACACTGTAGTAGTAATAAAAAAAATCAGCAATAACACTAATGCCATTACAGATTGAAAACAAAAGGAATCCACTTCCTGAAACTCTTCAAAAACAATTGTAATACCATTATCACAGCAATCCAAATATCATTGATTCAAACACTTTCAACACATATTAGACAAGTGTGTCTGTTGGGTGTTTAGAACTGCCAGACAAAGTCAATCTTATCTGACCAAACCCAAATCATCAAATTTTTTTCAGGGTATGACGAGTCTGGCTAGTTGTAGAAAAGCACAAGCTGAGTAGCTTGGTGGGGACTAACAAAATAATGCTATGACGACACTATTTTATTCTCAGCTTAGTACTTAACAGTTGTACCCTAAGCCAAGTACTCACCAAAATACAAAATTATTCTTTTCTTTATTCTCTGCACTATTTCTAGCACCGCTTTCTCTATTTTTCCTATCAATGTGTCACTTGTTTCTTTATCTTCTACATCCTTCAGTCCCATTCCCATAAGCCCGAGTCTTCCCCCATAATTGCCAATCCTAAAGTCCCTAACTTACATGCTTTATCCCAGAATTAAGGAAATGTCAGAAAGAGTATAAAATCCTGCATACATATTTGCTTATCATCTAATTAAAAATAAACTGGGTTACAATTAACCATCCTCTATTATTATCCATATGTAAAGATAAAATATAGAAATAATATACATTTAAAGGAAAGTTCTTTTGCAAACCTTTCAGAGTGATTGTATATTTGTAATAGCTCTTCAACAGATGATCTTGATCCCCTCACCACATCAACTGCTCCCATGGCCATCATACCTAGGAAAAATATCAATAAGATATATTGCAAAAGAAAGGTACAGTTACCATGCATCAAATGAAATAAAAAGTCAACAATGATTCTTCCAAGAGGAGCACATGGACACTGCAAAATGGAACACCTTCTTCCCTTCCATGATTAAACACCCTGAACATCCTTTTTTTTTTCTAACATCTGAAACCTTTTGAGTCTTTGACAACCATGTGGACAGGGGAATGATAGTCAATATGTAATTGAAGGCAAGGAGCATTTAAAATAAAATTTCCCAGTTTCTCTAGGCCCTAAAACATCAGTGATTCCAGGGTTTGTTCAAGGCAAAAAGAAATCTGGAATAGACAGGTTAACAAGCTCGATTAAAAAAAATGTAAAAAAAGTTTTAAATCTGTCACATTACCGTTTAGGAGCTCTATGGCATTCTAAGATTTTAAATCAAGAATGGTTAAGCCTTTCGGCAAGGCTCAAAGTGGCTGTTGAGATATTATATAACAAAAGGAGGGTATCCAAAAGTTTTAGGTATTCAATAATTGCAAATTACAATCATCCATTCCCTTGCCAAAGATTTGTAGTGGTAATAAAGAAAAGGGTCAAATTATTTCATGTTGAGTTCTTCACTCCAGCATTATGAACAAGGACAAACACCAGCCAAAAACATCCTGCTAGCGGCAATAACCCTCTATGGCTAAACTGAAAGGCTTGTGCATTGTGAAGATGCTAACGCAGAAATGTGTGTATGCTAGATAACATAGATACACACACATAAACCACAAGGGAGAGAAATATAAGATAAAGAAAAAATATATAGAAATTAGCAAGTGGGTAAACATATATGAAATTGCAAGGCACCTTGATCTGCAACAAGCCACCGGTATGAATTATCAGCAAAAAGTGCAAGTTTCTCATCTGGCTTAACTCCAATAACCCTCAGGCCTTCAGAAAAATCTAAAATTTCCTGCTCCAGCTGCAATTTTGAAGAGAAAAGGTAATATTTGATGAGAAAGCAGCTAATTAGAACAAATTAACTTGTTTACCAAGAACTTGAAAGAACTTGCATTCCATGTTTATGGAAAGAACAAAGATCCTATAATATGGTAAGGACCAATCAGCTTCAATGGGAAGAAACATTCACAATTTATTACAACAAATGGAATCAACAGTTACTCTTTTTTTCAGATAACATTGATATTGAGCACATAGATCAAGCAGCATACAGAGAAGCATATAAATTCAGTCAAAGAACTAATATGGATCATATAGCTAAGATGACAATTATTGCCACCAATTCAAACTTGTTATGAATTAAGTTAATAATCTTATAGCTGCAAGCACTATGATGAAAATTTATTATTGGCTACATTTAATCACCTTTTCTGTGTGTGTGGACAGAACCTAAGTCAAACTCAGGGCACAAATCATCTCTTCACATGCTTCTCGAGGAGATACATAATAATAATAAATAAATAAATAACTAATTTGTGTTGGAAGGTTACCTGTTTATAAGTCATACTTGTAGGTGGATCATGATGCGGATCCACCACTGCAACCTGATCGCCATATTTCTCTGCTGAAGACCTCCAAATGTCAGGAACTGCTCTCCAATCATCAGAGGACAAGGCACCATTTCTGGAAACTAGTGCACTTTCTAGGTTAGGTGAACACCTTCTTATCTTAATCTCCTCTGTCTAAAGAAGAAATAATAAAAAATAAACCTCAGAGATCCTAGTCGTATTTCCTGTATGTATTCATCAAATTTTAAAATTGAAAAATCCACGAGAGCAAACTTTTAATGCTTTTTCATTCAGTCAATAAACCAGCATGTTCATGTCATGATATTAAGGGAGAGCATTGACGAAGCATGTTTCTCTTTGTTTAATTTCACTACTCACAGGCCCACTTTTCCATTACAGAACTTGCATTGTCCAGCCAAGAGATAATGCTGCTATGCCCACATGAACAAAAAGGTGTAAACCCATGGAAAACATGCTATGTTGTTGTCACAGTAACTAGAAGAAATGGAAATTCATTCACAAGTAGAAGTTTGTCAACAACAAAATAGGTGTCTAATCATTTGAAAAATAAATATCCAAATACTATTCTGCAAACGTTTAGAGATTAAAGAAATGATCCAACAACGAAGCCACCAGACTTGAACTTCCGCCAGGTAACCGCAGAAATCAAAAGGATATTAATGAGAAGGTGGTGCTTGTTACACAGTTATGTAATAACATACATTTAATCATGGAATGGCATATGAACACTGAAGCCTCCCAATTCAAGAAAACAGCCAAGAGCCTGGACCACAAAAATTAATCCACAACTTCAACAAATCCCAACTGTCCTAAAGTCTCAATTACTTTGAATTTCTTGCAAGAACGGTTATTACCATGCTAAATTAGTCTTCAAAATAAAATCATTGTACGGAAAAGACATTCAGTGACCTCTTTTTTTCATAATTTCTAACCGGCTTGACTTATCCAGTCAGAGAGAAAACATTTACTCAATTTGGTATCAAAAACTTGTCCAAATCAAAATTTGACAAATTGTAAACGTCGAAAGACAAATTCAATACCATAATCAAAGATATAAAAGAAAAGTTATTTCCAAACACTCAATCATACCAAAAACACAAAGAACATAACTGATAAAAGACATAAAATTATCAGCTGTTAACAGCTAAAAACAAAAGCTAAAGAATGAACAGGCATGATGACTACAACTAATAATAGCAGAATTTTTAAGCAAAAGAAAAGAGTTTGCATATATCAAACAGTACGTAAAGAACCCAAAAAACAAATAAAAATCGCAAGATATGCTTGCATCTCTATCCACACAAGCTAAATTCAAAAGGGTACATATATTACCTTGGTTTCGCAAGAAACTCGAAATCCTCGACGTGCAGAGAACCCATAATTTCGTTGTTTCTGAAGGAACATTTTAGAGTTGTTGAAATGATAGCGAGAGACCAAGAACTGAAAAGCAGCATGCCTTTTAGTAATATCAGCGGCGCCAGTACCATAATAATCAGAGCTAAAAGTTGAAGAAACCATTGCCATTCGATTTGATGAAAAAGAAGAAGCAGAAAGTGGTGTAGCAGTAGTCATCGGAATCAAAGAAGCAAAAACCGTCACTGGACTGACACAGACAAATGTTGGTCTGGTCAGCGTTTTATATTACTGTAAGAACTACAAATATACGAGGAAAGATAGGGAGATAGCTTCTTCTTTTTATATTCAAGCAAGGTGGGATATCTCCACGCCACCAAGGGAAAATATACGGGTAGAGTATACAAGATTTGTAGTCCCTATATATTTATCGACATTTAACTTAGGCCCCTTACTGAATTTTTCGATTTTAATTCCAAAAAGTCTTTCTATCATAATTGTCTACCCACTCATATACATATAAATGATAACTTTATAAAAAATAAATTGTAAAAACTACTTTTTAATTAATTTAATATTAAAAAAAAATTTAAAAATAATAATTAAATTTAAAAAAAACCTACTAAAATCAACTGATTTGGTATAGAAAGCAAATGTCTTTCTAGGACAGAAATCTTACCCCGTTGGCTTAGGATTTGCGTAGATATGTTGTGGTATGCTCAAGCGTAACTCGAATCCAAAACAATACAGGAAGATATGTTGTGGTTCAACTGTTCAAGGATCATGCATTTCATATGTATCTGAGTAGTTAAAACTCGTTTGCTTCTTTTTTCCGTTTCCTACTTTTAGTGTCATAAATGGAGACTCAGTTTATACTTGATGCCACGGCACATTATGCTATACATGTAGAAAAAATATTGCGGATTTGTTGTGGGCATAGATTTATTGTATTATATATCATATTCTAGCTATTGAGTGTTTGTATTAGTAGATGATACTGTAGCGCTATAGAAGCATTATTTTTTTTATGTTTAGTTAAAAATTACTGTTGGGTCTCGTTACCAACCAGACCCAAGAAGATTGGGTTAATAAAAAAAATCAATAAACATTGTACATTTACTGTGAACATAGACTTATTGCATTGTGGATCACAATATAAACATAGAGTCTTTGTACTATGGACGACATTGTAGCACCATAGAGGCATTGTGGATCACAATAAAATTATTGTTGGGTCTCGCTGGGCAGCCAGACCCAAGAAGATTGGGTCAATAAAAAAATTCAATTAATATTTTTTCTTTAATTTAAATTAATATTTTTTATGTTTTTGTATTTTTTTGATGTGATGATATAAAAATCAATTTTAAAAAATAAAATTTTTTATCTAAATATATTTTAAAAAAACATATTTTAAAAAATAACCATTACGTAATAATATAATAGCTAGCATATTGGCACGCGCTCCGCAGCGGATCAATAATAATTTTTTTCACGTGTAAAAATGTTTGAGTTGGGTTAAAAGCACGGAATGTATTTGCATCATCACCTTCTTCAAATAAAGTATTTTCTACAGTAGAACCAAGAATAGCGTATAGTAGAGCAGCGCCCAATGCACCGGCAACTAATTTCTTTTCCTTTTAAGATATTTCTAATTTTATTTTTTTTCCTCTTTAAATTTTTTTTTCTTTTATTGAATTTTTTTTCATACAATAAAAAGGAAATAAATTGATGTGACTTTTTTATATTGTACAAAAATTGGGTGATGATATTTTTTTTCATTTGAAGTTGAGTTGAATTTTCTTATTAAAGCATGTTTGTTTTTGCGTTTCAAAAATGATTTTAAAAAAATTCAATTTTTTTTATTTTTTTCTTTACTTCACTGTGTGTATAGACTCATTACACTGTTAACCAAACTGTAAACATAGAGTGATTGCACTATAAATGACATTGTAGCGTCATGAGAGGGATTATCTTTTTTGTGTTTAGTAAAAAATTACTGTTGGGTCTGGCTCCAACACATTTAAAATATTCTCTACACTTTTTATATTTGTTTACATTTGAAATAAAAATTGTTATTATACCATTGCGAAGCGCGGACCAATATACCAGTGTTATTAATTAATCTCGTATTAAAAACAATTCTTAAATTAAAAAAATCAAGATAACTAGTTTAATTTATTTTTACATGTATTCTGAAAAATATAATTCAAATTCATGTGATTGGTTTCAAATAAAATAAACAGGTGTCCAACAAATATAATTTAACATAAGTATTAGAGAGAACATTAAACAAAAAGGATCGAAGTGGAAGGCTGATAAATGGATGACAACTAAAATATAATTTAGCCAAGAAGAGACAAGAAATCAAAATCAACGTAGCCACAGCGGAAAATGTGTGAATCTATTATTTTATTTTTTTAGTTTAACGTAGGTGTCCGGATCAATTTGTGTGTATCTCGACTAATTCTATGGATCCTGAAGTTAACGACCATGTAAGCCTCCAGTGGCCATCATATAAGCAACCACAGGGCTCGAATCTGAGATCACAGAGGAAGCAAACCTCTTAATTCCAAGCTTTTATTATTGGGTCACCACCTAGACAGTTAAATCTATTATCTTATAGTATAATGTAAGCTATAAACAAATTAGCGTTACATGCTGTGTCTTTAGTAGCCTGATGACGTGGACGTGGAAAGGTCAGGGTCAGATTTCTAGAAATGAGTAAAATAATCAGTTGCTTTACTTGGTGGCACTGCCCCATGCCCGATGATGGAGAGCCCCTCACGATCTTCTACTAGATAAACACGAGATATGATTAGAAGATTCGTCACGGTCTGGTCTTTGTAATAAAAAAAACAAATAATTAATAACCTAGATTTGTGGCTCACGATACCTGCGTGGTGGAGAAATACTATAAAAAAATATTTGAGTTATTCCTTTTATTGGTAATTTAAATAGTATAATTAAAAAAATATAATAACAATAAAATAGATAAGAAAAACATTACTTGAATCTACCCAGATTATCAAACAATTTAATATTAAAAGCCGAACTGAAAAAAAAAAACATCAGTTAAACCATATCAACTTGTAAACTTCATGATCATTGACAAAAGACTGGGATAATCTCACATAAAAAAATATATAAAAAAAAGTTTGAAGACCGATTCTTAATAAATCAAATGAAAACATGATAACTCTATATAAAAAAAATAAAAAGAAGAAATCTAAAGCTCGATTTCTAGTAAATAAAAAATTCAAGGATAAAAAATTTTAAAAATATATAATTAAAAAAAGATAAAAAAAAAAGACTCGATATGAGCCCTTCAATATCAAAATGCAAAATCTCTACCCAATCAAGATACAAGGGTACCTGCATTAGAAAGCAAATTGAATAAAATCATAATGCTCAATTATCGAACAAGTCAATATTAAAGGATAAAAAAAAATTAATTTAAAAAAGCAACGGAAAAAAAAACATGGATTAATCCGAGTTAACCCACAAACCCGGTGACCATGGTCACATCATCGGGATAACCCAATATAAAGAAAAAAAATTACAAAAATCCATTTTCAATAAATCAAATCTTGAAGGATTAAATTGAAATAAATAAATATTTTAAAAAAAAAGACCCAAAAAAATCAATTCGCATTAACCTTTGAAACCGATAACTTAGGTCATGAACCCAAGATTAACCACATACCATGAAATCTTTTTAAGTCAACTCAGGTTAACATGCAAACCCTGCAATCATGAACATATGATCGAGATAACCCTGTAAAAAAATAAGAGTAGAAAGACCAGTTTAAAATAAATTAAATGTTGAAGGATGAAATTTAAATAAATTAATTTAAAAAAAGGACCTAAAAAAGTCAACCCACGTTAACATTTGAAAGTGATAATTTTGGTCATAAACCTAAGATTAATCACATAGAAGGCGAATCATGAAAAATAGTAAAGAAAAACTCTAAATAAAAAAAAGGAAGAAGCTTAATTTCTAACTGATTTATTTTAAAAGGATGAAATCCTAAAAAAAATACAAAAAAAAAAACTTGTTAAGGGAAAAAAAGATAGCAATAAAAAGAATTGAGATCAAATTTGATAGAAAAAAAACTCATGGAGGATGAAATTGTAAAAAAAAATATAAAAAAATTATCTCAAACAAAACATATAGCAATCAAAAGAATATAAACCAAATTTAAAACATTAAAAAAAATGAAAGGGGGTGAAATTAAAAAACAATTGTAATTTTATATCTTATTAAAAATTAAGAAAATTTATAATCAAAAGAATAAGAATCAAATTTGAGAGGTTAAAAAATTCAAAGCGGTGAAATTAAAAAATATTTGTAATTTTATAGCTTATTAAAAAAAATTATAATCAAAAGGAAATGGACCAAATGTGAATGAAAAAGAAATTGATGGCGCTAGTCTGGAATTTTAAAGGGGCTGACATTGAATTAGAAGAGAAGAGAAAGAATAAGAAAGAAAAAAAATTAGAAGAGGAGACAAAGAAGGAAAAGGAAAAAAAATGGCCGCCGACGCCAAACCAAAGACGTGTGTCTGGTACACACATTGTCTCATCCCATAGGCGACGTTAAAACCTTCAAACAACGCCCTAAAAGGCAACATTCGGTGGTCAAATAACCCTGCATAAACGTCGAGGAGGTCGTCCACACACGCTAGAAAGTTATTTTTTAAATAATATTTAATATATGTTAATAAAAAAAAGCCCCCAAATAACCTTCAAATCCAAACCAATGTAAAATGACAAAGAAAGCTCTTATGAGAGAGCTATGTTGATTTTGTCTTTAAGGGTATCAAAGTAATGATATAATTTTGAAAAATTAAAAAGATCAAAACACCCCTGGGTAACATGCATTAAATTTTTTTTATTACATGGTTAAATTAGTATTTTTACTATATATAAAAAATAATCAATCTAACCCTATATAATTTGTAAAGGACAGTTGTATCATAATAAAAAGATGACCTTGCATCTAAAGTCCGGTTCAAAGATTTTTCAGATCAATGACAATAATATCATTTTACTATTCTAATTAATAGTGAAATATCTCTTAGATTACAATATATTTTCCTTCACCCTTAGTTTTTTTTAAGTTAATTCAATTTAATTTATGAATAGTGAAATGACGTTTTCTTTATCCTATAATAACCTTTTCTTTTCCGTAAAATTGAAGATAACATTAAGAGGAGTTTTTTTAAAATTAAGATTAGGTTTCTATCCAATTTGGGTAAAACAAAATCGAATGCTTGGCAAGCGACACCCTGGATCACTTAATAAAAGGATTCAATTTATGTTGAATATTACATTATTACCTGCGCTCCACTAGGTCAGATGCTAATTTTTTTATAGTAAAAAATTAAATAAATTGTGTCGTAATTAATCTATTATGATTCAATCATTTTAACAGGTTTAAAAACAAATAAAATGATCAATAAAAATAAAGTTTTGCTTTAATTAAGTATTTAAGATGAGATATTTTTAATAAATATTGAGACAATAATATATTGGATTAATTCGACCTCAAAAGCAAATCAAAACAAATTATAAAATTTAATTTCTAAAAAAACAAAAACAATTAAGAAATTACCTAAAAAATGATCCGAGTTAACCCAAGTTAAATTTTTAAACTCGTGACCCAAATCATGAAACCGGGATAACCCAATAGAAAACAAATTGAAAAACAATTATGAAACTCAATTATTAATCAAACCAGTATTGAAAAATAAAAATAAAAAAATCAATTAAAAAGGACACAAATAAACTACTCGAATGAACCAGGGTTAATTAGTTAAACCCGTGACCCGAGTTATAAGATGAGGATAAGCTCATAAAAAGTAAACTGAAACAAATAACGAAGCTCAATTCTCGATCAATCTAATGTTGAAGGATAAAGTTGAAAACAAAATCAATAAAAAAAGGAAAAAAAACTCGAGTCAACCAGTCAAACTTGCAATCCAGGTCATGAATTTGAAATAATCTTATAAAAAGTTATTTGAAAAAAATTATGAAATTCAATCTCCAATAAACCTAACATTAAATTATTTAATTTAAATTTTAAAAAAACAAATAAGAAAAAAAAAAGAATGAGAAAAACAATATTACAATGAATAATAGTGTTATGGAAGAAGTAATACAGTAAAACCCCCTTCTCATTTAGTTTATACAAGGCATAGGCCCAAGCTACGCCGTGGGTTTGCATTTTTTCCCTGTAAAAAATAATGTTTATGGAGGCAATAATAGCAAACAAATAATTATTTTTTTTATAAAAAAAAGATACAATAGGAAAAAATTCATAGAGGCACATAATTAGATAAAAAAGGAAAGGATAAAACATGTGTGAGCTAACCCGAAGTAGTGTGATAGACATATAATATAGGTAATAAAAAGCGAGTTAACTTGTGGTAACCTGCAAAACTCATGGTCTAGATCATGAGATCAGGATAACCCGATAAAAAAAATCAAAGAAAACCATAGAGTCAATTTTTTTTAATAAAAAACAATGTTGAACGATGAAATGAAGAAAGAAAGAAAAGTAAGAAAAGGAGGAAATAGACCCGTGCCAACTTTTCAAACCCGTGACCCGGGTCATTAAATTAGAAGCATTGTACATGGAAAAATGGTAAAGCACAATCCCTAGCAAATTAAACGCTGAAGAATGAAACGAGATTAAAAAAATTAACAACACAAAATGATCAAAGATTAAAAAAATGGTAATTAAAAAAAATAAGGGTGAAATTCAAAATTAAAAAATAAATTAGAGGGCAATAAAAAGTTTTTGATTGGAGGGTTAAATTTAAAAGAAAAATAAATCCAACAAAAAATAAAATAAAAGAATGAGGATCAAATTAAAAAAAATAACACACCATAAACTTGGATTGAAGGATGATATTTGAAACTAATAAAACTTTTATAAAAGATCCAATGCAAAAAATAGAAATTAAAAAAAATAAGGATCAAATTAAAAAAAAATACATGACAAATTATAATTGAAGAATTAAATTAAAAAGAAATAAAATTTTTATAAAACGACTAAGAACAAAACAAAGAAATTAAAAGAAAAAGGATATTTTTTTTTTATTGAAAGGTTAAATTCAAAAGAAAAATAACTCAAAAAAAAAAAAAATGAAGACGATACTATTTTTCATTACACTTCTCTGCTAGTAGGGTCAGTGCTTGTTGGTGGTTGTCTTTACATATAATTTTGCTGCTGCTAGAGTGGAGATTTTGTTGAGTTTATGTTTCTTTTTCTTTTTTCTTTTCAGGAGCTTTTATCCACCATTAGTTTGGTTTCGTGGTTCTGAAGCTGGTGGAGGGAGTAGCTGCTTTTTGGCAAAGCTACTGTCTCTGTGTCTGTGTTAAACGAGGATTTTTCTTATCTGGAATGCAATCCAGAAGTATATCTTGTTTAGTGCTCTAAAAAGTTGTTCAGAATGTTATTTTGCTGCTGCCGACCCCATCCCCAGTGCTAGGCTGGCTGCTTTGGTTTCTTAGTTTTGCAGGGAGGTTTATTTCTTCCGGTTTGGCTCGATGCCCTCTCTCCGTTCTGCTATTGCTGCTGCTAACCCATGATTTTTTATCTTTATAAGACGTTGCCTAACTTTGTAATTGAGGTTATATGGATGAATAGTTATGATGCAGGGCTACTAGTTTTTGAGTTTAGTGCTTTAGATGAATCGAAATTTTGTTTTGAAATTAACATATAGTTACCTGCATTATTTCATTCTTGAATCTTGATGTATTTTTTTGTTTTTTTTTTTTTTAGTTGTCATCAAATAGACAGGATGAATTCATATGGTCCCAATATATTCTCCAATCATGCAGTTTAGTACCTTGAGAAAATTGTGATGTAATGCACAGGAAGTAAACATTTTAAAGTTGATGTCCAAAAGTCACCCACTTTGTAGATGACTAATCATCCCTCCCATGATAAAGTAGATAGAGACGAGAAAACATGTTGTAAACCATTCCTTAAATGATGTTATAGAGCTCACTGTTTTCTTCTGAGGTCAGAAACATGTTCTTCTGCGTTACTTGTTTTTTTTTGTCATAAATATCAGCTAAAACTGAGAGTTCTGAAATAAAACTTGATTAAATCAGCTTCATGTTCTTATACTGCATACAGAAGCTTAAATTGTCTTCAAATAGTCACACTGGGGAACTGGCACGATCCTCGACCTGCTCAAAAAATCATCAGAAAGAAAAGAAGAAATTAACAAGGTGAACCTTTCATATCGCAAATTTGCATCGTGCTTTTGCAAATAAGAAATGTAGAACAGATATCAAGTTCATCCGAATCATGATTTTGCAATTGATATTGCTTTAGAGTATGTGGTATTTATTGTTTTTTAAAGTATTTTTTATTTATAAATATATTAAAATAATATATTATTTATTTATTTTTTAAAATTTATTTTTAACATAGCATATTAAAATGATATGAAAATAACAAAAAAAATTGAAGCATAGAAAATAATAAAATAAAATTTAAAACGAAAAAATAAACAAATTTTCTTTAGTTTTCTCTGGTTTAAATAACTAAATTACTTTGTCAATAAATCAATAGCACATGAAAACAAAATCACAGGACAGTTAATATTTATGTTGGTATTAATGTGTTTGAGAATTGTTCGTGGTCCTCAAACCCATCACTTAAAATCATGCAACTCACTTGGATTGCTGGTGGTCTGCTGAGCAAGTCCATTGAAGTAGCAATTGGCACCCTGGCTCCTGAACTTAGCCCAGTACGAGCTAAATGCGTAACTGGCATGCCAAGTTACAGACAGTGGCTCATAACATTCCTTCCCTGGGGTCAAGGAGTCACAGGTCCCATTTCCTTGATTGCATGCAAAAGTTAATGCGCTTTCCAACTCTGTCAGATTGACCTCTGGTGCTGCTATGCACCATAGTTTGCCTTTATAAGGCACGTTATTTTGTGCTGGAGGTAGGGTTTCATAGTCTGATGATGCTCTCTTCCCTGTCAAATCAATCTGATATATTGATGTCCCATTCGGATGCAACAAGCCCCAGTGCCGCTCTGTCCCAGGGCCGGTCTTTCGGTTCTCATCGTACAATGCAAAGATAAATGTTGGTATGAGTGCACCTGGTCTAGCTGGGGTGCCGGTTGGGTTACTAGCAGTCATCTTTCTAACAAGATTCCGATTGTAAGTAGCTGCATTTTTAATGTTAGCTCCAGCTTCATCAATATCGCCTGCATTGGGCCAGCCGGTTTCAGCTATTGAGAGCCGGACATCGGGATATCCAAGTTTGGTCATGGCAAAAACAAGTGAGTCAAGCATTTGGTCTAGGAGGTTGGTGTATACTAAGCCGGTACCAGGGTCTGTGTATTTGATATTTGATTGAAACAGTGCAAAATTGAGGCTTATGTTGATGGGATTTGCAGACCATGGGAAATAAGGGTAGGCATCAATGAAGAAAAATGACTTGGTACTATTTAAGAAGTTTAGCAGTGGCACCATCACTGACGTTGAGATATCAGACCGGAAAGTCCCATTTGATGGCGGAAATGATGTTTGCAGAACGTCCATGGCCAGTGGAGTACCTACTTTGATGTTACGAATATCCTGAGCTCTGAGAGAGATCTTAATTCTGCGCATTGCAGGCACAAGATGATTCCAAATCTGTTTTCCTGCATCTGAAGAATAGCTGAGAACTTCATTGCCAACGAGAATGGTTCGGATTATGGTGTCAGGGTAGTAGCGGAGGACATTGTCTTCAACCCATTTGTTTGCTGTGGTCTGATTGGCAGCAATGTTGATGATCTCATCATTTCTAACCATAATGGAGACATGGATATTGGTTCTTGCCAAGAGTCTCAGGATTTCAGGGTTGGCATCATAGAGCTTTACGCTGCCAGCTTTCATGGATCTAAGAATTTCTATGGATTCATATGCAGATGGCAAGTTGTTCCCAAAGCGGCCATAGTTCACCCCAATCTTCCTTAAAGTAATCGCATCTGTCAAAGTGAAAGATTGTGAAATTAGTCGGAAAAAAAAAACTACAAAACTGAAAGTAACATTTTGGTGGTAGAAAACTTACCTGAGAGAACAAGAAGAGAGAAGAAAAGGAGAGAAACACCACACATTTTTGTTGTCATTTTGTTTCCTGAAGTGTGTTTTCCCATTACAGAGCTCCTTTTGGAACTTCTATAAGAACTCTTGAAGTTCGAACTGAATGGATTGTGCTAGTGCTGGCTATGATTTTAAAGGTTCTGAAGAAGTGTGTAGGTAGATGTTAGTTCAATCCCCATTACAAGAAGTTTTCTTTTCCTCACCAGCAATCTTTGTATGGAAAACTTCAAGATTCTAGTGTCTTCAGTAAGCCAAATAATTAAGGAACAAAAACAGACATGACTGTTGAAGATAGTATCTTTTAATGTAGTGAAAGCAAGTAGGTGCAGGACCTGTTAGATTCTGTATGTTTTCTCTTGTTTTTGTGCCAATTCAAAGGTGCAAAGGTGAGGGAATTTCCTATTGAGTGAGATGATTTATAAAACTCATAGCCCTTGTGTGGGCATGGAGAGGATTTCTTTGAAACAACATGCCTTTCGCACGTCTGCTTAAATTTTAAGAATTAGACACACAATGGGTGCTTGTGGTGCAAACGTGAGTGCGTAGAAATGAAATCTTCCTGGAAATTCTTGCTTATATTATACCATCTGTATTTACATGAATTAAAATCCCAGTTCATAAATCTCTCTATTAAAAAAAAAAAAAAATAAGAGGATGGAACCATCTCTTTTATTCTGTTTCAAGTTCAATAAACGTGTTAATCATATATTTTATTATAGTTGTATGATATTTGAGGAAGTTTCATGAAAATCTCTTCCATTTGAATTCTATATTTGTAACCTAATGGTAGAAGAAAAGAATATATGATTCATATGATTTTTTTTGATGATGATAGAAAGATGGATACTTCAATCTTAAAAACAGGCTACCACCTCCCACATTTTTTTTTAATGGGGAGACAAAACCAAGGCCCAGGAAATATAGGCTTTTTTTTGTGTGTGTGTGTGTGTGTGTGTTAAGAATACGCAAATCTTGTTGAAACAGCATTGAAAGCACAAACTAATAAGCAAAGGCCTATTTCCCCTTACAGAATTATATGGCTCCACTGCTACCACTGTGTCCGTCTTCACAGACCTATTGCTTTCCCAAGCGCAGACTACAGAATCAATAAATGATGCAGAACACCTAGGACACAAAAAGACAGTCAAGAAAAACAAAAGGTTCTTATAAATAAGGGCAACAAAACCAAGCCGGCAGGATTAAATCAGTCACTGTCTATCCCGTGATGTTGAACTAGCAGTCATAGCCATCTTTATCTAGTTACCTTTCAAGTTTTCAACATTTTACTGCCTGCATTCCCTTCACTATATCTTGCTTTAGATAAGGCTACCATACAATTCTAACATCATGGCTGCCATAACAAACTTGTCTGTTGTCATATCAATGATCATGATCTTTGCTAATGTACTTTCTCTATCTAGTGAACCCACTATAGGAGCTTCTCCAGCTGTTTTGCCACACGCAACTCCTCCAAACATGTCTTCATTTTTTCCCTCCTCAAGGAGACCAACCGGATCTAGGTCCAGCAGCTCCTCCAAGACTGGAGGAATATTTGGCACCAATCCCGAGGTGAGTTTGTAGGGAAGAGTTCCTCACGTCAACACTGTTACAAAACATAAAGTAATCAGGAAAAAAAAGCTTATGTAGTATCATTTACTTCTTGCAGTATAATTCTTTTTCTTTAATTAAGGTTGATGATTGCTTGATATAGAAAGCTAAATTGCGTGGTAGCTTGACGTGGAAATTCAATTACTTGTAAAAAATGTTATTTGATAGATATAAAAACTCCAAAAATACTTAAATAAATATCTAGAGCATAATGATATTTTAAAGAGAAAAAATTTAAAAATATATATACAAATATATAGAGAATGAAAAGATTATGAATTATTTATCTCAGGGATTCATGAAGTATTTATAATTTATGAATCTTATCTTTTTGTTTGAGTGGAGTGGTTGAAGAGTAATTTTGCTCTAATAACATTAATAAGGAGTAAATATTACTTACACAAACATTAATGAGATGGAGAAGTGGTAGACCATGAGAAATTTTTTATACACCTAATGGTGCAGTGAGAGTAGAATCCAAAATGTATTTGTTCAATAAAAAATCTTGAGGGATATGTGTGGGGATGTCTTTTCACGAGATTCATTTGTCATTCTAGAATTGTTGAGGGACATCTCAATCATTTCCTAATTTTTTTGCATAGTCAATTTACTTGATTACTCTTGGAAGAAAAAAAAAACACTAAACTATGGTTAGGGACATTCTTGGTTTTCAACTTTCTTAAACACAATGTAATGACTCTATTGCCATTAACATAAAAAAATCTCAAAGCATGGTTACAGAGGCTAATTCATCATTTCATAATGGTTTTTTTTGCAATAACTATTTGATCATGAGGGTAATGTTGTCTTTTAATATATAAAATAAAAATAAAAACCAAAAAGTTGTTGATGCATGTGTAGTCACTTCACCACCTTCAGGAGGCGTGTGTGGCTAACTCTAGTGGTGAAAAAAATTTGTTTTGCCATATCATTTGATGCATTCCAAGTTCTTTTACTGTCTTGGCATCACATGTATGACAAATCTGCCCAATTTGATACTGGTTTGATTTTATTTTTTTTCTTATCATTTTTGTCTCATCTACCTTGATTTGCATGTTGTCCATAAATAAACTCATAACATCCTTTTAATTTCTTTTACCTTCAGATTTAGTTCATATTCTTTGAATTGCAATTGTTTTATTTGAAAAAATCATTTCAAATAAGATTTTTTTTTTAAAAAATAATCATCCTTCAATTTTCATCTCTCAAATTTTATCCAAGTGTTTTTAATTGTTATTTTTTTTTATTTGAGATAATTTATAAAATTTATTTGTTTTTTGTGATTTCATCCTCATTTTTTTTTAGATTTGATTCTCATTTCTTTTATTTTATCATTCAAAATTAAATTGATCAGGATTTGAGCTTCTTGTTTGGGCTCAAGCCTAAGACTTCACGGGTTATGATTTTGAAATATTAACCTAGATTTAGAGGATTCACTTAGGCTTGTTAGTTTTTCATGTTATTAAAATAGGGTTGTCTTTATATATATATATATATATATATATATTAACTGAACTTATTAAACCCAATTAACTCAATGACCCGAGTTTTGGATTTCATTTACTTTTTTGGAATCCTAGCATCACCTTAACTTTTTCCTTTTTATATCCGAGAAAATTTGTCCCCACCAATGGTGTTGCGCAAGCTAGTGATATAAGTTTACTCGAGTCAATTGTTTTTGTCTTGTTTTTAAATTTTACCCCCTCCCCCACTTTCAGCCCTCTATATTTGGTTAATTATAATTGGGCTTTCTATTTTGTTTTGACGGGTTCCATTGTTTTATCACATTCTCATACCCTATATCACGAGTTTTGAACGGTAACCATAGTTGGTCCGAGTCAATTCAATGTGTTGTCATCTCAATATTTCTGTTTTTTTTTTTTAATATCATGCAATGTGTCACCATTCGAGCAAAAAACTAGTTACAAAACCTAAACAGTGTGGCAAACACAATGTATGTATATTAGTCTTGTTTTACTATAGATTACAATAATGAATGAACAAGATTGCCCTTAAAAAAATCACATAGAACTATCTTTTAGGGGTATAATAATCTTTTTCACTTAACTTGTCAGTGTATATTATGGCAAGAATATCAACAATATATGGCAACCAAATTGTAACAGAAAATCTTATATTTATTATGGACTACAAATCAGGGATTAGAGACAGTAAATTAGGGATTATTACATGTATTTAGAGGACTGAATTCTTCCTTCTGAAATCAATGAAAACAAAGAACAATTTTACATTGAAATTTGATATTTATGACACGGTATCAGAGCTAATTATTTTGATCTAGACCTTTGTTCTTCTCTTCAGTCTACAGACTGAATTTGTTAGTATTTGGTGATTTTTTTGGGTTCCTAAGATGTCTGGAGAGGCTTTTCTTACTCGATTCAATGGCAAAAACTATGCTAGTTGGGAGTTTCAGTTTCGTATGTTTGTTAAAGGGAAGGAATTATGGGGGCATCTCGATGGATCTTCACCAGCACCAACCGATCCACAGGAGCTGAGTATATGGATTACCAAGGATGCGAAAATTGTCCCTTGGATACTGGGGTCTGTTGAACCCCATATGATCAACAATCTTCGATCGTTTGGCACAAGGAAGGAGATTTGGAACTACTTTAGACGCATCTATTCCCAGAACAATTCGGCTAAAAAATTTCAAGTCGAAATGGGTATTGCCAATTACAAACAAGGTAATCTCTCAATTGACCAATTTTATGCTGGATTTCTAAACTTATGGAGTGAATATACTGGCATAATTTACTCTAAAATACCAAAGGAGAGTTTAGAAGCATTATACCTTGTTCATGCCGAGAGCTAGAGGGACCAGTTCTTGATGAAGCTCCGGCCAGAATTTGAGGCCGTGAGAGCTAGCTTGATCAACCGAAGTCCAGTACCCACTTTGGATGAATGTTTAGGGGAACTGTTATGGGAAGAACAACGACTCGCCACTCAACACGAGTTGACTCAGGACACTGTCACAGAGATGAATGTGGCTTACATGGCTCAAGCAAGGGGACAATAGAGGGGTGTGAGTGTGCATTGTTTTAATTGCAAAGAATTAGGGCACATTACCAGAAATTACAGCAAGAAATTATGTAATTATTGTAAGAAAGAGGGGCATGTAATCAAGGAATGTCGTCTACAACCACAGAATCGATAAGGGTTTACTGTGCAGTCGAAATTAGGGGCTGCTTCTATGGCTGCCGCAATTGTGTCCTCACCATCGACACTGGAATCTTTATTGTTGGTGAGCTCTTCGTCGAGCACTCTCACTCCCGAGATGGTGCAGCAGATGATAATATCTGCCTTATCTACACTCGGGATTTCTGGTAAGAAAAATAAACTTAACTTTCCCTTGAATTTGACACATAATAAACAATGGTTAATGGATTTGGCAGCGTCGAATCACATGACCAGTAGTGAAAATGGGTTGTATAATGTGCGAAAATACATGAGTAATCAACATATACAGGTAGCAAATGGTGATAATCTGTCGATTTTGTCTATTGATAATTTGGGGTCTTATTTCAAAAATATTTTTATGTCACCAAAATTATCCACAAGTTTACTCTCTGTTGGTCAAATGGTAGAAAATAACTGTGAAATTCACTTCGATCATCATGGTTGTTGTGTGCAAGATCAAGTGTCGGGGAAGGTGATCGCGAAGGGGCCTAAAGTGGGACGTTTATTTCCAATACAATTTTCTATTCCTAGTATTAATTCTTGTGCTTATTCTACTGTCATTAATAATCCTCATTTTTGGCATAAGAAATTGAGGCATCCCAATTCTAATGTATTGACTCATCTTATGAAACATGGATATTTGAGGAATAAAAATTCTTTTTCAACAAAATTTTTGGATTATAGTTCTTGCAAATTGGGTAAAAGCAAAGAATTATCATTTCCTTCACATGGTAGTTGTGCTTCTAAATGTTTTGAAATTATTCATACTGATGAATGGGGCATAAGCCCTGTTATCTCCTATGCTCAGTATAAATATTTTGTCATGTTTATTGATGATTTCAGTTGTTTCACTTGGATATATTTTCTCCGATCTAAGGCTGATGTGTTCTCAACATTTCAGGCTTTCGTTGTATTTGTTGAAAATCAATTTTCTGCTCATATTAAAAAGCTTCGTTCAGACTCCGGGGGAAATATATGTCCAAAGAATTTAAGGATTATCTAAAAAACAAAGGGATTCTCTCTCAAAGATCTTGTCCTTACACTCCTCAATAAAATGAAGTTGTCGAGCGTAAGAATCATCATCTTTTAGATGTTGTTCGCATCTTATTAATTGATTCTTCGGTACCTACTTGATTTTGGGTAAAAACTATGTCAACAGCCGTCATCTAATTAATCGTTTGCCTTCTCAAGTTCTAAACTTTGCATCTCCATACTCTATTTTATTTGGTGTTATTTTTTAGTATGATTCTCTCCATGTTTTTGGGTGTGTTTGTTTTGTTCACTTACCATTTACTGAACGTAATAAACTTTCAGCCCAAGCTGCTCGTTGTGCTTTTCTAGGATACAATAATTCTCATAAAGGGTTTATGTGTTATGATGCAAATGCTAATAAAATTTATATCTCTCGAAATGTGATTTTCTTTGAAAATCAGAATTTTTTCCCTTTTTGTCCCTCTACAGAATCCACTCCTATCCAGCTTACCACATTTGATGATGATAGTCCATCTTATATCTTTGAATGTTTTAAGCCAGGAATTGTATATCAAAGACATCATCCACCATCCACTTTGCCCCTTCCGGACACGGAACCACATCTGATCATTCCCCTCAACTAAGACGACCAACTCGAGTTTCACGTGCCCCAAACAGGTATGGATACTCAGCAACTACTATTGATAGTACTTTTATACCTAAGACTTATGCCCAGGCTTCTACCCAAGACTGTTGGCAACAGGCCATGAAAGAGGAACTTCAGGCTCTTCAGGATAATCACACATGGGATATTGTTTCTTGTCCTACCGGAATTAAACCTATTGGCTACAAATGGGTATACACTATTAAATTCCAACCTGATGGATCTGTGGAACGATATATAGCACGGTTGGTGGCTCTTGAAAATTATCAAGCATATGGTATTAATTATAAGGAGACATTTGCACTTGTGGCTAAAATGACTACCATACGAACCATTATGGCAATTGTTGCTTCTAAGAGATGTCCACTTCGTCAAATGGATGTAAAAAATGCATTTTTACATGGAGACCTGAAAGAGAATATTTATATGACTCCTCCTCTTGGTATGCTTACTAACCGATCTGATAAAGTCTACTGGTTGAAACGACCCCTGTATGGTCTAAAACAGGCACCCCGGGCATGGTTTGAAAAATTTCACACTACTCTTCTAAAACTTAAATTTATTCAGAGCCAATATGATTCCTCTATGTTTCTTCAGTAAACTACTACTAGTATTGTTGCTCTTCTAGTATATGTGGATGATATTATCATTACAGGATCTGACATTCCACTCATTGAGGATTTACAGCGTTCTCTTAACAATGAATTTCATATGAAGGATCTGGGACACTTTCAATATTTTCTTGGTCTATATATACGCTCTATATCCAATGGGATTTCTCTACATCAACACAAATACACCCAAGAGATTCTTCTCTTGGGTGGTCTTGAATTAGGGAATAACATTCTTACACCTCTCGATATTAATTTAAAACTTTGTCAGAATGATGGTGACCTGTTACTTGATCCCTCCATATACAGGCAATTGGTAGGCAGTTTGAATTATTTAACCATTACTCGGCCATATATTTTTTTTGCAGTACAACAAGTTAGTCAGTTTTTACAGGCTCCTCGTCAACCTCATTTAGCTGTTGTCCGAAGAATTCTTTGCTATCTTAAAGGCACATCTGGGTGATGATTATTTTTTCCTGCTGATAATTCATTACAATTAACAGGTTATAGTGATGCAGATTGGGCAGGGTGTATGGATACACATCGATCTGTTACTAGGTGGTGTATGTTTCTTGGAAATGCTTTAATTTCATGGAAAAGCAAAAAGCAAGACTGAATCTCAAAATCTTCCACAGAATCTAAGTATCGAGCTATGTCCTCCGCATGTTCTGAAATTGTGTGGCTCCAGGGTTTGCTACGTGAACTTGGTTTTTTCTCAGCACGCTCCTACACCTCTTCATGCTGATAACACAAGTGCTATTCAGATTGCTACTAATCCTGTGTTTTATGAACGCACCAAACATATTGAAGTTGATTGTCACTACATTCATGAAGCTCTTGATCATAATATTCTTACACTACCTCATATTTCCACCGAGCATCAGACAACTGATGTCTTTACGAAGACCTTATCTCGGCCTCATCATCAACTCATGATTGATAAATTGATGCTTATTGATCGGCCAACATCAATTTGAGGGGGGATGTCAGTGTATATTATGGCAAGAATATCAACAATATATGGCAACAATGTATATTATGGCAAGAATATCAATAATATATGGCAACCAAATTGTAACAGAAAATCTTGTATTTATTATGGACTACAAATCAGGGATTAGAGACAGTAAATTAGGGATTATTACATGTATTTAGAGGACTGAATTCTTCCTTCTGAAATCAATGAAAATAGAGAACAATTTTACATTAAAATTTGATATTTGTGACATAACTAACCTGCCATTATATATTTGTTAGGGGGCATCTTGGTCTTTCATTTTTTTAGCACAGTGTAATTACTTGATTGCCCTTATAAGTAAAAAAACATTAAGTTATGGTCTGAAGGTTCATTTGATATTTCACAATCTAAGCCACAGTCCAATTACTCATTTTCCCTTCAACTTAAGTTTTCAATAACTTGGTTTCAAGGGTTAATTGGTCATTGCATAATAGTTTTTTCACGATAATGTTTTGGTTTTATGGTTAATGTTGTATTTTCAGTAGAAAAAAAAAGTTGTTGAACACGTGTCAGTGGGCCAGTTGCTTTGCCGCCTTTAAGCAGCACGTGCGATTGATTATAATGGCCAAAAAAATGCTTTCACCATAATATGCTTCATCTCAGCCCCTTGTTTCTCCATGTACGACATGTGCACTTATTTAACATTCAATGATAGTTTTTGCAGTTGTGGTTTGAAAAAAGTTAGTTTTGGTAAATCATTTTTAGTTGTGGTTGGTTGGATAAAATATTTGTTTGGTTAAAATTATAGTTGAAATTGTTTTTGAATAAAAAATAGTTCAAAGATGGTTGGTTAAAAATGCTTTTGAAAGTGATGTTGATAATAAAATGACTAAAAAAGATATGTAGTAATTTTATGGTTTGAATTACATTATTATGCATTTAATTATTAATACATCATAAAAACAACAATGCAACATTAAGGTTTTACTTTTATTTTTTCATTAAACTATTTGCAATCTCATCACACACACAATCCATTTGAGAAGGCCTCTAGTATCCATGACTTTCTGAATGTGGAATGACATCGGTTAAAAAATCATCTAGAATAAAATTGGGATGGTGATTAAATTCTATAAAGGTTATATCCTCTTACGACTTTCTTCTAATATAGTCATGTGGTGCCATTAATGTCACTACAATATGAACTTGTATTTTGTATGAATAAGCGAGCATGTTTTGCAAAAAATTTCATGTTTTTTTCAACACTCCAAAAATATATTCTATTGCATTGTGTAGTGATGAGTGTGAAAGATTAAATACTTTTTTCCAACTTCTTAGTTGTCCTCGACACCAAAAATCTTGCAAATAATATATCTCACCTTTATATGGACCTAAATATTGATATTCATTTGGATATCCAGCATTAACTAAATAATATTTCCTTACAATAACAAGTTATTAATTTTTAATTAATTTCATAAATAAAAATTATCCATAATAATAGTTAAGATAACATTTAATTTCTCTCATGTAACTACCTTTTGGTGGTTTGACAAATTTTATATTGGAATTGTCAATAACATCTAGAAAAATACACATATCATGTGCACTACCTTTTCTTCTTGTCCAAACAAATATGAATCGTATATCAAAGACACATGCAACCATTATGTTATGTGTCAGTACACTTTTTCTATCGATAAATAAAATTTGATTTTCTTGAGATATATAAGCATGAACATGTGTGTCATCAATCGCTCCAACACAATTCTACATGAAAAACAATAAAAATCAAATTGTAAATAATTACCTACATTTTGAAAACAATTTATATTAGGCATTAATGATTAAGAATGACATTTGTGTTACATTGAAATAAGATGTATATCTAGGATTTATCATAATTTCCTGTGAAATTTTTCTAAATTTAGGGTCTTTTGGTTTTATAACATCTACTATGAACAAAATATCATCTTTAAAACTTTATTAGAATATCTACTAATAGTTTTACCCAAATTTTGAGATCTTTCCTGAACTTTCTTTTTTAAAGCACTTAATGTTATTATATAGAAGAGCATGACCACCTTTTCAATAACATTTATCATTCTTAAAGGTTTTAACCCATATTGTGTTTTTAAATCTTAGCACATGCTCATCAATGTTATTGTATTCATCCTAAACATGTGGACATATTGTTTCCAATGTCTTTTAAAAAGCTTAGTCAACCATATCATGTATGTGTTGTATGAAACCATACATGATCTCTTATGAATATAATTAACATAATACATATTTATAGCTCCGGTTGTGCATTAAAGTAGTTTTTAGGATTAAATTGTCACCTTCAAATAATTTACCATCCTCATCATTATTATTGTCGTCGTCGTCGTTATCTCCATCATCACCAACATCATCTAAGCCACCATTATCATCACCACCATTATAATTAATGTGATTAACAACACAATTCATTAAATCTTTATAATCATCATTAAAATCTTCTTCGAATATAACATCAAACCATGTGGTTTACATATCTACAAGAATAAATGAATAAACAAGAAAGTAATGTATTACCATATTCTGAATAAAATACCATAACAATAACCACACATATATGAAAAAGTATTAAACAATTAGTTACAAGAAAAGTTTAACTTACTTGTGTTTTTTTATATAAGCTTTCAAGTATAAATATTTCTAATATTTGCAGTAGTTTATCAAGAGTTTACAATTTTGAATGTCATACTGAAATTGTCCTTGCCTTATATAAGATAGATAAAAAGATAAATATTAAGACTTGGATAATAAAATGTTAGGTGTAAAGTTCAGTTAATAATTGTGTACAAATAAAGAAATTATTGTTTCTTACCGTATTGTGTCCTTTAGCCAAGTACATATTTGTTGTTGAAATAATTCCATCTGATCAAGAACCATTGATTTATAAATATCACTTCTTTTTTTTTTTTAGTTTTTAAAGTTCCCACTTCTCTTTGTTCAAAGATTGTGAACCATTTATAGCTGTTATTTTTGTTGTTTCTATATAGGTTTTTTCAGCATGGTTTCTCTTCAACTATTTTTCACGTAGATCCCTTTGTGTTTATCATTGTCGTTCCCTCCATATGAATTCATGATACATATGTCCTTTCACTTTTTGGTACACATGGGATAACTAGTGTAATCATATCAATTTTTATCTCTTTTTGTTATGCAGCTCTTGTAATATTCATACACTAACATATATTTTATAGCAGTTATGAATATTTTTGTGTAATTACATATGTATTCACAATTTAGGTAATGAATGTTGGGTTTATTTACCAACTACTATGGAGGGATAAGAACAACAGCTTATAAACCCATCATTAGAAGCATAAAATCAATCTTCCTGCTTATATTTGCTTTAAAAAAATGTTAAGGAAAATCACATGCACTTTTTTTTCCATAAATTTACATGTATTATTGGTTGAATCAAAACTCAAAAGCATTATAGAATAAAAAAGTTGTTCTAAGCTAAAGTTATTTTTTAGGAATACCACATTCATTTTCATCATCAGCTAATATGACAAATACCCAAAGCTTAAGTGAGCTAGCACCTATTGAAGAGGGTAACTTGTAGTACTTATAATATATTGTGCTAATATGCACAAGCAAATTTCCTCAACACTCAATAATATTTAAAGGTAGAAACCAACATAATCTTTTAAAAAACTAGTAACACTTATTCACACAAATTTCCTAACAAATAAAAATTTCCTCACATAAATATTATAAGAAGTCACATAGACAACACAAAATTCATAATAAACTAACAATTCCTACCTTGCATAGATGAATTTAATAAGATTGAGATTAAATTTGAAAAACATGTTAAATATGCAACTAAACCAAATTATCCTTAATAATATATGAAAAACACACTAAGGCTTTTAGAAAGTGACCTTTCTGCTATAAGTTCACATAATAATTCCTAAAACTAAATCAACATAAGATCTAAAGGCAACTGCCAATATTAGACATAATTTAAATGACCGGTTATAGAAATCTAGAGAAACATAAAGAATAATTAATGTTGTACAATCATTCTCAACCATACTAATCTTTAAGTTGTTACCTCTTCCACCGCGAACAATGGCAACCACATGAGAGACAAACAATAGAGGCTACCACCTCCTCAACACAGCCACTATATCAAGCTGCAAACACAAGTAAAAGAAAAACAAAACATATTAAATAAGATATCAAATTTATCTTTGTTATATTGTTTTTTTTTTTTTTACAGATGTAACACTATGAAAAAAGAAGACAAAACACACCTCTCTATCTAAAGTTTTTTACTTCGCTTAAACATTCTTTGTGGCCATTTAAGATTCTTATCAAGGTCTCCCATTGATGCCCACATCTTTCTCTTGCTTCTTAAATAAAAGTATTAGGTTATAAAAGAATAAAAGTCATCTTTGACAGTAATTCCATCAATGGAATGAAGCTCTGCCATTACTTTGTTAATACTACATCTTTTCTTATATCTACTAATAGAGGTGGAGTCACTCTTGGTAGATAAACCATTACTAGTTAATCCCAACGTGAAAGAAATTGAGCTTTAATTCCAAAACATGTGCCTTTTTTTTTCCACCTTGAACTTCAGAATGTTCCTCCACCTCCCCCACTAATATATGTAGTATTGTTGCTTAACATATTGACTCCAATAACTATGTTATAAATATCATCTCCAAAATTAGAAATGGCATCGTCCTCTGAATCACCACTTTCTTCCTCCAAATTAGGCTCATCATCATCATTGGCAATTTGAATGCCACATCCCCACCATTATCATTAAATAACACTTCTAAAAAAGAGCCCAACATATTGTCTAGTAGCCATTATATTGCTAAATATTTTTTCAAATTTAAAACATAAAGATCGTTTGATACCAACATATTTAAACTTTCTTACTTCTCTAATTTCCTACATAAAACAAATTGAATGTGATTAGTGAAACTTAATAAATTTATCAATTACTAAAATAAGACAAATAAAAGTGAAAGGATAAGGTTTATGACAAATAACCTAGATTTTTACTTTTTCACCACTCATCACTGGAAGAAATAGTTGCTAATTCATTACTCTAACCAACACTAGTTTTAGAAATCAGCTTCTTTCTATCCTCCTTTTTTTTGCAGCTATACTATTTATTCTTTAGTTGTGCTTTAGTGAATGCATGACCAATCTATTCTTTGAAGATGGTCAACAAAAAATTTCAACCAACTTTATCAAAATGAGTATTTGGTCTCATTCTTTTATCGATAACTTCGATGCAAATATCATAGAAAGTATGCACCATTTCCTTAGTCCAAATAGTTTTATCTAGACTTTTAAAACCTTTCACTGCTTTGTTTGATAACCTATTTCAAAACAAACAATCAAGGACACGATGTTGAAAGAGTAACTGAAGCATTAACTAAAAGAGTAAACATGTGCGACAATTTGCAAATTATGAAATTGTCATGTTTAACTTGATAAAAACAAACAGAGAAAAAAGATATAAGAATAGAGAAAAAACAATAACAACTACTGTTACTGTAAAAGTATTTATTCCAAAAGTTTCAATCACTACCATACAATGAAACTACAATATAAAAAGTATGAGTTAATAAATAAAAATTACAAAACTATAGCCTCTCGTGAATAAAAATGTAAACCCCTAGTTAAATTTTTTTTAGTACGATTAATTTTAAAGGTTGATCAAAATAGGACACTTGGTTAAACGAAAAACACCCAAAATAAATAACAATGACATTATGGTAATTTAAAGGATATTGGGTTAGTATAAATAGGCAGTCGATCATAGTAAGAAGAGAAGGGAGGAGGATTTTTTTTCCATTTTTTGCTTGAAGAATCCCATTAAAACACTTGGAGAATGATAGATTAAAGTGTTAAAATGAGGTTTTGAGTGATCTAACATAAAGTTTGAGTTAATTAAAAGGGTTTTAGAGTTTGGAAAAGTTCTTGGAGACTAAGAAGAAGAGATAAAAAAACTTGAATTCCTTCTCTTAATTCCTTTAAATTTCTTGGGATTTAAAGGTAAGAGTTATTTTTATCATGATCGATCATGGTTTTTTCATGGATTGACCATTGATTAGTGTAGTATATATTATTGGATTTAGGGTTTTGCACCTTGGATGGATTAAAGTGATGTTCTTAGTGTTTAATGGTGTTTATTTACATAAGAAATTAGTGGGTAAGGTATCAATTATAGAGGTTAGAATAAATTTTATACCTTGCCTTAAGCATAAAGTTCAACCATTATTAGTGTAGGGGGGGTTGGAATTTTTGAATTAAATTTACTAGGAAATTATGTTAATTTATATTAATAAAAGTGTTTAACTATAAGTAAGGGATTAAATTTCTTGAAAATTTAAAGAAAACTCACGACCCTTATTGGAGGGAGGATTCAACCAAATAGTCATTGGTAAAGGATGATGAAATTAGTTTTAATCTTGTATAAGATTGTGTTAAATTGGAGTAAATGAGCTTATCTATGATAAACTTAATTAATTCTTGTGAAAGGAAAACAAAAACATGCCATGGGTAATGACATTAGCCAATTCGGCCAAACTTTTTTTAGGGAGGGGGAGATAGAAAAACTTTAGATGTGGTTTGGGGATGAAATTCTTATTTCCTATATGGAAGATATAGAAAAAAAAACTTGTAGAAGAAAAGGGTAATTGAGGAATTTAATAAGATAACGGGAAATTTGAACTAGGAAAGTGAGATTAAATAGAAGTGAATAATGACATTAATGATTAAATGAAGATAGATTTTTTTACTAAATGGAAAATTATGGATAACTAAAGGAAAATACTTGTGTAACTAGAATGAATGTATTGTCTTAAGTATTGATAATGTGAGAACTTAGTCAAGGTTCCTAAGTTATTAAGAATGTTAGTAATATATTGGTCTTGTGTTAACAATGGATATCACTGCAGCTAGGCCCTAGCACGGAATAAGAACAGGGATGTCATGATCAGCAAGTAGGTATTCAACACCTTATTGACTCTATTTATAAGTAACTTGTATTGTTTTAAACCACATCTCATTAAATGTGTAAATTATATGAAAATTTAATGGGAGAAAGAAAAGGAAGATATATGGATATGATTAGCTATTCCAAGTAATACGGGCTAATGATATCAATATGATTACATTGGCATCAACATTCACTTGAATTTGATTAGTTGTTTCAAAGTTGAAAAGTTAATGATATCAATGTGGTTATGTTGATATCAACAATACTTTGAAAAGAGAAATGTTAAAGATAACTTGATTAGACACTCCGGGTATTGAAGCTAATGATACCAATGAAGTTACATTGGTGTCTACATAAACTAGAACTTAATTAGCCATCTCAGGTAATGAGGGCTTATGATGCCAATATGATTATATTGGCATTTACATTCACTTGACTTTGATTAGTCGTCCGAGGTAGTGGAAGTTAATGATACCTAGATGAATGGTATCAACAAACTTCTGATTAGTCATTCATGTGGTGATGACTAATGATATCGATATTGGAATCGATTATGAAATTCAACTTTGGTTTTGTTTTAATTAGTTAGGATATTATTTATTTATCTTTTAGTTTATTTTAGGGCATGTGATATTTAACGGTTTATCTTAATTAGGTTTTATTTTATTATTTTAGTTATTTGGGGCTTTTAATGTGTTAAGGTCTATTTATCAAGTTTGAGTTCATTAAGTCAAATTAGGGTTAACTTTCTACTATATAAACCAATTGTTAACATTATTTCTTAGCTTATGAAATTTTCTCTAAAGTTGTCGTATATTGTGTGATTTGTTTCTCTTTGTGTGGTTGAGTGGTTCTCACACTAAGTTCTTGATTGAACTTGCAAACTCTTTGAAAGATTGATCAACTTTATTGTGATTTATACTTCTCGTTCATGTCTCATTATAGACATAGGGTGGAGGTGATCAATTGCATATATTTTTTGTTCTCCAATGCAAGATTTTTGTTGAGTCAAGTTGCAAACTTTTCTTCAAACCTCAAATTAGCAATTTAAAAGACAGTTTTACATCACTTTGACTATTAGTTTGTTATAGGAATGGTATGTTAAAGAAATAGCTCAGAAAACCTAAAATATAAAGTAAATTAATTAATCAGAAATGCCTCAAGTTTCAATTTAGTATAATTATAACTATGAGTTAAGGATTTGTGAAGATAAAAAAAAATAGATTACCTGCTTGGCAACACTTTCTCTGTTATTTCTAAGCAATTTTTAGATTGTTCTTCTTACCGTGCCATAAAAAACAATATAAAGCTGTTTTTATTTCTGATATCACAAAGAATGAGAGTTAATAAGAAAAAAAACACAAAACAACTAGTATACATGTAAATGTAAGAAAACCCGAATATGTAATAAATTATTGTTGTTGATTTTAGAGATTGATGAACAGGTGACAAATCTTTGTTTTTTATTTTGAAAAGATAGAAAAAGAAGAAGGAAAAAAAAGAGAAGAAGATGATTTCAGTATTGAGACAAGAAAAAAATACATGATTCATTAAACAACATCCAAGTCTAGTATAATTACATTCAGGCTGTGTTTGTTTCCTGAAAAGTCATTTCCGGGAAACTACTTTCCAGACTTTCCTATGTTTATTTGCCATAAGAAAAGTTAGTCAACGGAAAACACTTTCCAGTCAAAGAAAAATTTGGTTTGGTTTTCAGGAAAGTGTTTTCTTTTTATTTTGGGTGGAAAACACTTTCTGAAAGTTGTGAAAAATTTAGAAATGTCATATTATTTGTTGATTATATCAAATTTGGTCTTCAAACTTTTGATTGCTATATATATATTATTTTGAATATTTGTTTTTCAATTTCATCTCTTAAAATTTAATTTTTATATTAATTTTGGTCCTCATTTTTACAATTATTATTTGTTTTTCCCTTATCATTTTTTAATTGAAATTTTTTATCTATCAAATTTGGTTCTCATTCTTTTGATTGTTACTTATTTTATTTAAAATAATTTATGAAATGTTAATTATTATTATTTTAATTTATGAAATGTTAATTATTATTATTTTAATTTCTTTATCTTTCAATTTTTTTATTTTTTAGATTTGATCTCTATTATTTTGATTATTATTTATTTTATTTGAGGTAATTTATGAAATTATATATATTTTTTAATTTCATTCTTATTCTCATTCAAATTTTTAATTTGTAAGATTTGTTTCTCATTATTTTAATAAACTTGAAAAAAATTAAATATTAATAAGTTATTTTCCAACTCATTTTCCATAACATAATCAAACACTGGAAAATATTTTTCAATTTATTGTTCATTACACTACCAAACATCACAAAATAATTTACTTTTTTAAATTTTATTTTTTTAAAAAAAATATTTTCTAGTAAGTAAACGGTTATCAAAATCTAAGAACTCTCATTATGATTACATTCAGATTGACTCCAAAACTAATTCGATATGAACGGGCCTACTCTAGCATTTCCAACCTACAAGCCAAGCATTTCCCTCCAAAATCCTTGAAGCTTTAAACAGAAAAGAAGCAAAAGCAAACAGAGCAAAGGAACTCAAAGATTAAGCAGAGAAATGAAGGAATGAAGATTCCATATCCCATTTCACTTCAGTTACTTACAATCTCATTCAAAATCCATAAAAAACACTTTTCAACAACAGCAGCAGCAACCAACACTAACCTAACTACCTTGTTCAACAAATACTTTGACAGGACCGATGTCTACTCCTGGAACTCACTTATTGCCGAGTTGGCTCGTGGAGGTGACTCGTGCGAGTCTCTCCGTGCTTTCTCTTGGATGCGAAAGCTCGATATAAAACCAAACCGTTCAACTTTCCCTTGCGCAATCAAATCATGTTCGGCTTTGTTGGATCTTAACTCCGGAAAACAAGCCCACCAACAAGCTCTTGTTTTTGGGTTTGAATCGGACCTTTTTGTATCATCAGCTTTGATTGATATGTACTCAAAATGTGGGAAGTTAAGTAATGCAAGAGTACTGTTCGATGAAATTCCTCGGAGAAATATTGTTACTTGGACTTCTTTAATCACCGGGTATGTTCAAAATGATGATGCCCATGAAGCGTTAATGGTTTTTAAGGAGTTTTTGTTTGAAAAGAGTGAAGGAAATGGTGAAGAGGTTGGAACTTCTGTTGATTCTGTTGCTATGATTTCTGTTTTATCGGCTTGTTCTCGTGTTTCTAATAAAGCAGTCAGTGAGGGAGTTCATGGGGTTGCTATAAAGGTCGGGTTGGATAAAGTGATGGGAGTTGAGAATACTTTGTTGGATGCGTATGCAAAGTGTGGTGAAGTGAGTTTGTCTAGAAAGGTGTTCGATGACATGGCTGAGAAGGATGTTGTTTCTTGGAATTCTATGATTGCTGTGTATGCCCAAAATGGGTTATCGACGGATGCTTTTGAAGTTTTTCATGGGATGTTAAAGGCTGGTGGTGGTAAATACAATGAGGTGACTTTGTCCACTTTGTTGCTAGCTTGTGCACATGAGGGCGCTCTGCGTGTGGGGATGTGTTTACATGATCAGGTACTTGGTTTTCTTTTCCTACTAGAATAGTTCGTTCCATGTATCAGGTCTTTGCTGTGACACTAACGTTAGCCAACTTGGTGTATTATAGTTGAGGTAAATGCCTGGTGATGTCAGCATTCTGCATCGAATTATAGTTATCCCATCTGCTTATGATATGTCTGGCTGTCTTGAATGATGCTTTGTTTGGTTCAAATGCATAATTTATCATTCATTTATCTTTTGTAACAGGTTATAAAGATGGGTTATGTGAATAATGTGATTATGGCCACCTCAATTATAGATATGTATTGCAAATGTGGGCAAGCTGAAATGGCAAGAAATGCATTTGATGGCATGAAGGAGAAGAATGTGAGGTCATGGACTGCTATGATTGCTGGATATGGAATGCATGGTTTTGCAAGAGAAGCTTTGGATGTTTTTTATCAGATGATATGGGCTGGGGTCAAACCAAATTATATAACTTTTATTTCAGTTCTGGCTGCTTGTAGCCATGCTGGTTTTTTAGATGAGGGCTGGCGTTGGTTTAATGCCATGAGTCATGAATATAATTTAGAACCAGGGGTTGAGCACTATGGTTGCATGGTTGATCTTCTTGGGCGTGCTGGTTATATCAAAGAGGCGTACAACTTGATAAAGAGTATGAAGGTGAGGCGTGATTTTGTACTATGGGGCTCTCTTCTTGCAGCTTGTAGAATTCACAAGGATGTGGAGCTTGCAGAGATTTCTGCGAGGGAACTGTTTAAACTAGACCCAAGTAATTGTGGGTATTATGTCTTACTTGCAAACATATATGCAGATGCTGGAAGATGGAAAGATGTTGAAAGGATGAGAATACTTGTGAAAGATCGTGGACTAGTTAAACCACCGGGATACAGTTTGGTTGAACTCAAAGGTAGGGTGCATGTATTCTTGGTTGGAGATAAAGAGCATCCTCAACATGAGAAGATCTACAAGTATTTGGAGGAACTCTCTGTGAAGCTGCAAGAAGCTGGCTATGTTCCTAATATGGCATCGGTTCTTCATGATGTTGATGAAGAGGAGAAAGAAATGATTGTGCGAGTTCATAGTGAGAAATTGGCTGTTGCTTTTGGAGTCATGAACTCAGTTCCTGGTTCAACTATTCATGTTATTAAGAATCTTCGGGTTTGTGGTGACTGCCATACTGTTATAAAGCTGATTTCCAAGATTGTTAATAGAGAAATTATAGTGAGAGACGCAAAGAGATTTCATCACTTCAAGGATGGTTTGTGTTCATGTGGAGATTATTGGTAACAGATCTATACATGAGACGAACAAGGCTGTGGCACTGCTAAGGGAAAGCTAACCGTTGCTTTTGACCTGAACAATGAGGTTATTGCTATTAGGAGATCTTCCTCCATAATAGCTGAAGGGATGTTTTATTTATATAGATACAGTCTAGGACCTTGAGGCACAAAATTTATTGCCATTAGGAGATTGTAGTTACCATGGTGCCGCAACTTCTCTGACAACAGTCTTTGATAATTCGACTCTGTAAGTCAGATATGCAATAACCTCTAATTGTTCAATCAAAAGGCACTCAAGCATCCAAGCAGGTAGCTGATTCCTAACTACGAACCTGAGAGCAGTTCCAAGAAAAAAATGGTTCCAGGTGGGTGAAGCCAAATGTATTTCTTTTATGTGATTATTGCTGAAAGGATGTTTTATTTATAGAGATACAGTCTAGGACCTTGAGGCACAGAATTACGAGACAAGAAAGCAGTCTGTTACAGCACAAAGATTACCCTTTGAACAAGAACATATTATGAATTACATAAGAGCATGACAAGTAATTGGGAAAATTTTGCTCCTTTAAGCTCTACAAGATGTGTAATTATAGCTTTGATGTTGAGGATTGGATTTGCATGAACTTCATGCTAAAGCATTTGCTTAAGCAGGGAAATGAGTCAAATGACAATTCATGTACAACCTCCTCCAAAAAACTTACCCGAGAGTAATCCTCTTCTCTGCAATGAGTTGCGCTTCTCTCCATCTTTTGAACAGCTGATGCAGCCCTGGAGGGACCTGTTCTCAGCCTTCAAATGTTCTAGCTGTAGCCGGAGCTTATCAATTACCAGTTTCTTTTCAATGTTTCTCCTTGCTAACTCGGCCTGCTGCTGCAGATTTTCCTCCATAAGGTTTGTGATTTGAAACTTGAGTTCACACCATGTATTGTCCCACTCGTAACCACTACCCTCTGAGAAATCTCTTGCAGTAGCTTGAACTTCGCCATAATCATTCATATTCGTACTGATACTTTCTACTCGGAAAAAATCTCTGCCTTTCTTATCCATTTGATTTTCTCCAATTTCACGTTTCGCTTTTAATTTCATCTTGCATTCTTCAGTCAACATCAGGTCATCCACTAGTTTGTTCAGGTATTCAACGTCGAAGTTAGTGCTGTCACATTTGATCTCAGGATCTTCAACAACATATTGAGGATGGGAATCTAAAATCTCCGAGTTAGAATTATCAGAGCTTTCTATCGGTGTATCCTTGTTACTGTCAATTGTGGAATACAAAGGTGCAGGCCCTGAATCTTTGACAAGGAATTTAGACCTCAACCTGTCACATGTTTCAGCTAAATAGCGATAAGATCTGTTGAACTCTTCTAGCATTTGAACAAGCTCCAGCCTTCTTTTGTAATGACTGACAACTCTATCTAAAGAATCGCCATCTTCTTCCAAAAGGGTCATCATGGCTTTCATTCTCTCGTTCATGTCTGCAATAACGAGAAAAGCATACCAAGAGGCTCAGAAAACCTTTCCATAGCAGGAAACGGCTTCTTCTTCTTCTTCTTTTAATGGAAAGTAAATAGCAGTGAATGTCAAGAAGTAACATTTTTGCTGTGCATTTGTGTTACCAAAGCAAGAACATTGATTGAGTGGTTCTAGTTACAACTCCAAACCACATGGCCAGGAAATGTTACAGAGCATTTGAAGCATTCATTTGAGCATTAAAAAAAAATGTGGCATGAACATCATTATATATTTGCATATAAGCTTTCAGGTTTCATGCGTTAATATCTATAGTTTTGAACTTGTCATGTGCCACTCGTTCCCTACTTGTGCTTTCTACCAATGTTTAGAACAAGAAATGAATTCAAAGATAGCATAACTGGTGAAAATTGAGCCAAGTGAGGGCAAACCTGATAGAGTTTTCTGAAGCCATTGAGAATGTCGGGGGCTATCACGATCACCTGGAGCCACAGAACAAGAAGAAGCCTCGATGATTTCCATTGGACAGATGTGTTCTCAAGCTACTCTCTCTCTGGGCTTTAAGAACAGGCAAAAAAACAAAGGATGGACGTTAAGAATCTTGAAAAATACATAATCTTGCCTTGTATGTAAATTTATTCTCCCTTACGAAACGCATCTTCTTTGCACCCGATATAAATCCATCTTTAATAAGGTAATAATAATATTCCAATAATGCGGGCTTGATTTGCTCCTCTCTTCATGCCCTAGTTTTGAAAAAGTTATTTAATTTCAACGTTTGAAACTTAGCACTGGGAGGCTTGCTGGTGTTCTCCTTTGGGTAGGCATCCATGTACAAGTCCTCGTTCAATTTATATTTTATGCTGGCCGACCATCATGGCATTCTGCCACATGAACAATTGTTAATGATTAATGGGATTCCTTGTATTTATGTTGTCTTGTATCATGTTAATTGCCTTGATGAAAACATGATTGGTTAATAGTCCATGGACATTTAGTATTGTTCTTGAAAATTAAGGAAATACTATGAGAAAACACAATTTGTGGATTCTAACATGGAAAGTCCTGATAGAAGTAAAGTGGTAAGTGGTGGAAGAAGTTTTAAGAGATAAAATATTAAAATGTTTGACAGAAACCGAAAAAATGTAGATGATAATGAAATTTAATATAAGATTAAAATGATATAATTAGAAATAAATAAATAATGCCTTTGCTTTCTTTGTTTTGAACCATCTTCGTCGAGTCTCTTTGACGGGTTCTTCCCATTAGCCATGGTTTGGTCTAATCCTTAAAAAAATTCAGTTAAAAATACAATTATCGAGCTGAATTGGAACTGGAGATGGGAATAGTCCAAGCTTTGCTTTATTGCAAAATGGGGAAGCGAGGGAGAGGCTTTTTCATCCAGGGAGGAGCTGTAACTTTTGAGAAAGACCCAAAACCAAGGGTCATTCCTTCATTGATTGGTTGTTTCCCAGGATCTATTTCTCTATAATCAAGCCATTTTACAATCTTCATGTTTCGGTGATATAGTTTTTATAATTGTAATTTAAAAAAAATCATACATTATAGTTTTTTCTAGTTAAATTTTTTTTTTTAGTGAAACTCATATAAAACCTAGATATATATTAATTAATTAAATATTTTTAAAATTATGATCATGACAAAACATAATTTCAACTGCACCATATTTCTAATTGATCTTCTACCCTCCTCTATATATATATTTGAAGATATTTGTGTTAATACATTCAGGAAATTATCTGGGATATGCTTAATGTTTGAAAGTGTATGGGGCAATGCATGAGATTCAATGGTTCCAAATGAATGCTTAAAATGATGCACATCAAGACTTGTGATCAATTACAAACCTCTAAATTCTGCTTTAAAATAGATCAGATATCCAATCCCCAACAAAAAAAAATTTGTTGTAAAAATTACACTCTGTATTCATATTTTCTAAATTTGATATGAAATCCGGATTTTGGCAAATCCAGATTGATCCCAAAGATAGATACAAAACTGCTTTTACAGTTCCTTTTGGTTAATACGAATGAAATGTCATGCCTTTTGGTTTAAAAAATACCACATCTGAATTTCAACACATCATGAATGATATATATATATTTTAACAATTACAAAAGGCTCCTATCCACCTTAACGAGTCGTATCATCTCAACTTTTTACTTTTAATAATGTTGCTAGACCACTTCCATTCCATTCTATATATATATATATATATATATATATATATATATATATATATATATATATATATATATATATATATAGTTTAAAAGGGAAAAAATGATTTCCTTGGTATCAAATTTTATAAGAGAAAAATACACAACCAAAAAATCTTCTTCGTCTCCCTGCCCCTAACATTTTCTCTACTCATATTTTTCACGAGATTAGACGTTAACCTTCTTGAAAAAACTTCCTCGTCCTAAACTTGTACCAAATATGAGTAAATTCAATGAATATTTATCCTTTCATTTTACTCAAAAACCAATGATGATATTGATGAGTATTTTTTATGCTTTGTGAAAAAGCAACCATGTATAAAAAGGTCTAATAGCTATGTGGTAACAACTGGATCTTATGAGCTTCTAAATCCAACATACTTGTATTTTTTATGCTTTATGAAAAAACCTAAAATCATATATAAAAGGGTTCAATAACATGGTTGTAATCCTTCAACAAGTAGGTCTACCAAGCTACTAAACTTAACATACTTGAGTTCGACCACATGTTGAGCTCAAGTAAATGTTGGTCTAGCGATCTGATAGACCCAACATACTTGGGCTCGTCCATATTCTGAGCTAACATTATTAGTTTCACCACGAGATAAACCTAAGTAAATGTGGGTTTAGCGAGCTATCAGACTCATCATGCTTGGGTTTGTCCATGCGTTGAGCCCAAGTAAGAATAGGTATGGCGAGCTGTCAGATCTAACATGTTTGGGCTCGATCACGTGCTAAGCCCAAGCGTGGGTCTGACAAGCTGACAGACCTAACATTCTTGGATTCAACCACTTGATAAGCCCAAGTAAACATGAGTTTGGCAATCTGTCATACCCAGCATCATTGGTTTCAACCACGTGCTGAATCTAAATGAACATGAATTTAGCAAGTTGTCAGACCCACCTCTACTAGGCTTGGCTACGCGTCAAGCTCAATTGGTTTGAGGGTTGTTAAAGACTCATGTTAAAGTTATAAGACTTCGTTTATTTATTCATAAGACCTATAACATGAACTATTCATGTTAGGAATAATTGTTTCCCTACATCTATATATATAAAAGGTCTCTCAAAGGCATACCATATTTTTATCTCATTAATGATATATATGGGATATTTGTCTCTCATTAACGATGTGTAAGAGATTTTTATCCCTCATTAATACTATCAGGAGAAAATGATTCTTCAACCCCTCTACTCCATAAAAAAGACAAAGTACACGGTTTACAATTACCCGTTGAACCAGTTAGGTAAGATGGTTCATAATTTCTTTTCTCCAAGCATTCATATTTTAATTTTTAGAGCATTTATCTTACCAAAACAAGAATAAACACTTTTGTTCTTAGAATTTAAAGTTTTTTCTTTTATTTATTACAATTTTTTATTTAAAATCACTGACTTTATCATTAGATAATCCCTAAAATCCATCAAAAGAAACTATTTTACAAATGCTAAAACTTCTACCACCAATCATACATTTTCTAAGCTCTAGAGAAGGAAATATTAACCTGAACGTGTGATTAATCACTATTAAAACATCAAATAACCTTATTTTTTAGTATATTATATTTGGAACATCATCAATTAGCGTTATATATGAGAAAGTTTTTTTTATATCAAAAAGCCATTAATTATCCTTCCATAATTGGTTTATTGATATTCTTAATCACCATCAATGATAAATAATAAGACGTGTGATAGACAACCCTACCACAACATATACTTCTACCCAACCAGATCTCAACAGCTCATAAACTAGGTGCAACTCCTCCCCTAGACTATATTGGTAGCTCAAGGGTCAAATCAAACTTTTTCACCTTAGTAGATCTTGGCACCCATATAAGCACCTTTTTTATAGCCCCACAACAGCAAGTTACACCCAATATTCACAGACAATTATAGTACCCCAAGGAGTTTGGGTAGAATGAAATAAGGTGTTTTCAATCTTAGTGGTCACCGAGCATTTCCAAAGAAGGTTCGCATTGTCATGGTATTCGTGCAGATAACGAGTATTCTAGATACCCATCTAGCCATCATGGGATGGAGGCTAGCCATCAATCTCATCATTCCATGCCAGAAATCTTAAGCTCTTGAAACCTTATAAACATAGGAGTAGAAAACAGCCTGCAAGGGAGTATATGCATGAAAATGTCTACACCCCTCTATCAAATTCAAGACTCTCCCCTATCAAGACGAGTGTTGTATACTCATATACCCAAAGATTACATTTCTACTAAGCTGACATTGGATAATTATGATGATCTTGCATATTTAAGGGAACATATACATAAAGTATAGAGCAGCCTGTGATTGGTCGTCTAGGACAACCATGTCATGTGCAAGACCTTCCCTACAACCTTTAAAGGGCCAGTATATGAATGGTATAATAATTTGGTGTCGGGATCTATTACAAGCTTTGACAACCTTTATACACACGGTTCAGCATAAACATCCTAACTAAAAGAAGTTCTATAGAATTTTTGGGATCATCTAAACAGATGATAAGTCCATATAAGTATACTAAAAGAGATTTGATGAGGAAATGCTCAAGGTCGAGGAATTAATCAAGTATATGGCTTCTTGATAAGTAGAGTAAAAGGGATAGCTTATGGAAAGAGTTATATGCTCCACCAAATAGAAGCTTAATAAAAATGAAGTAAGCCATTGAGAACCATATTTGGGTGGAAGAGATAGGTGTCCTGCTTCATGATCCTCCTTGTTTCTCTAAAGAAAATTGTTTGAGAGGTCTTTCAAATGAGATTATTCTCCTAGGATGGACAACAACCCTAGAAAAAGTCAGCAAAGACTGATTAGGGAATGCAAGAGCTACCCTAAAATGCATACTACTTTATTAAACGTTACCCTTATTAAACAATTTCTTTTCTTCAAGCATACATACTTCAATTTTCAAAACATTTATAATATCAAACACAAAAAACAAACATTTTTGTTCTTAGAATTTAAAGTCTTTTCTTTTATTTATTACAATCTCTTGTTTAATGTTATTGAATCTATTATCAAAGGGTCCTTAAAACCCATCAAAAGGGATGATGATTTTTTTTTTTGCAGGTGCTAGAACTTCTATAACCAATTATATATTTTAAACTCTGGAGAAGAGAATATTAACTTGAACGTGTGATTAACCACTATTTAAACATCAAATAACCTTACTTCCGAGTATGTTAGATTTTGAAATATCATAAAAAATTTAAATATCAAGTCTGACTTTATATATATATATATATATATATATATATATATATATATCATTTCAATAAAATCAATAATACTAAAAAGATCTTGAAATAAAATTATGGTAGACACAATATTGAAAAAAATAATGGAGAAAGTTGTCATCACTAATCAATTATACTCTAAGTTGAAAGTACTTTCCATTTCCACTTCGTTTAAAAAACAAAACACTTTTCTTTAAAATGACACCTATTTTAATTTTAAAGTAAAACAAATATTAATAAAACAATGTTTTTGAATTAAAAATAAAAAAAATAGCTTTAATTTAAAAGCAGAGCATATCAATCCTCGATATATTCTACAAACTTAGAAATTACATTCCTTGTTTCCTAACCGCAGGGGAAAAGGAGTTGATGGAAAATGGTACAAGTTGAGAAAATAGTTGACCCAGTCTTGGTGCTCCCCAACATCTGTGAGGAATATGCCGCCCCTCACCAGCACCGCTCTCTGGTCTTCTTTTCTTCAACCCTCTGTAATATATGCCACCGCCCTGCCTTGAAAATTACATGTTTGCCCTTTGCATGATAAATAACTAAAGTGATTTTTTATTTGAAAATATATTAAAATATTATTATTTTTATTTTTTAAAAACTTATTTTTAATACCAACATATTAAAATTATTTAAAAATATAAAAAAATTAATTTCATTTGTTTTTTAAAATTTACTACAATCACAACCAGCCTTAAAAGGAGCACTTAGAACAGAACATACGCAGCCAGACCAAACTATATTCATTGTATCAAGCGAATAAACAATCTGCAGTATTTAGGAGATAAATCATATAATTTAGCATAAACAATATCAACAATATATATATATATATATATATATATATATATATATATATATATATATATATATATTTTGCATCAGCCCTAGCCTTTTCCAATGTAAATAACGAAAAAGGAACGCCTCCTATTTTTTTTTTTTTTTTTTTTAAATCATGGCTCGTGAGAAACACGCGAGTTGTTGGACAACAGCCAATAAAACTGGAACCGATCCTCACAGCTTTTCTTACAGCGCAATTGGAAGCGAGAGTTGTGGCACGCAGGCAGGCAGAGAAGAGAACCCCTCAAAAACGTCTCTCTGCGGCTCTCTTCATTTTCTCTCGCTCCCTTGCAAAAATGGATTCTCATAGACAACAGTCACTGATCCCTAGCTTCCTCTACTCCTCTTCTTCCTCCGCTAAGACACTCACCCTCTCTACACTCCTCCACTCCGAACAACCTTCTCTTTCTCCGTCGTTAACCCCGGCTATGGGAAGGAAGAGCGGTGGCGGATTTGTGATCCCGGCACCGAGTGAGCCTGGGAAAAGGATCGAGATGTACTCACCTGCTTTCTATGCTGCTTGTACTGTTGGTGGTATTCTTAGCTGTGGACTTACTCATACGACTGTTACTCCTCTTGACCTTGTCAAGTGTAATATGCAGGTGTCCTTTTTTACTAGATCTGTGCTTCTCTTGCGTCGTTTTTGCTCTGTTCTCTGTCGTTTTTAGTTCAGATCTATGTCGCTGTTTCTGTTGATGTAGCGATTTAGAGGTTTTTTCTGCTTGCTTTTAGTAGTTTTTAGTGTTAGATCGTGTTCGTTTTAAAAGATTTTTGTGTTTTTAATTGTTTTATAAGAGATCAGATCTGTATGACATTTCCAAATGTGCAGTTTCAATTTATTTTTTTTAGTGTTAGATTTGATCTGTTTTTGCTAGCTGGGTATAAATAGAGTGACTGCTTGATTCATTTTGGTTGAGCATTTCACAGATTTTTATGTTTTTAGGGTTTCGTTGTTGTTATTGTGCTCTATCTGTTGTAGACTGTCATATGCTGGCCCATACTTTCCTTGTAATGCATTATATAGTGTTATGTATTAAGAGAATAAGGAAGCAATGAAAATTTAGGGTTTTATCTTTGCCCGTGGTTGATGTTTTCTTAAACTACATGTTGTCACAGCCATCAAATATGAGATGAATTGATTAGCAATGTTTTGTTAAAATATTGAGGATATCCATTAATGTTTATATGATTGATTTTTTAGATTGACCCTGCCAAGTACAAGAGCATCTCATCTGGTTTTGGAGTTCTACTCAAGGAGCAAGGAGTGAGAGGCTTCTTCAGGGGTTGGGTGCCTACCCTTCTTGGTTACAGTGCTCAGGGGGCCTGCAAATTTGGATTCTATGAGTTCTTTAAGAAGTACTACTCTGATCTTGCTGGGCCTGAGTATGCAGCCAAGTACAAGACCTTGATTTACCTTGCTGGTTCTGCGTCTGCTGAGGTGATTGCAGATATTGCTCTTTGCCCCTTTGAGGCGGTGAAGGTTCGAGTTCAAACTCAGCCTGGGTTTGCTAGAGGCTTGTCTGATGGAATGCCTAAGTTTGTGAAAGCTGAAGGTGCTCTTGGGTATGCTTTTAAGATGTCCATGATTTGTTTTGATGATTTATGTTAAGTTTTATATGTAACTAACTTTGTTGTTTATTTTAGGTTGTACAAAGGTATCGTTCCTCTCTGGGGTCGCCAGATACCATGTAAGTTTGACATCTTTACTTTTTAATAGTTATTTGATGCTCAGTAGGGCTAAGAAATTCAGATATTATTTTGCATGATTTCATCTGTTCAGTACATTTGATATTTTCAATTTTGTATTCTATTTTAATTTTTTCTTAACTCTTACTACGCAAGCATGCTATTTTGTAAGTGTTGGAGCTTTACAGCTTTTTAAGACACTATGTTCTTTTTAGCCTTTAAAGGACGTGTTTAGGTCATGGTTATATAATGATCCATCTTCTTTCTTGTTTGAAATGAGCATTTCGTGTTAAGTTATCATGTGCATGTAGAAGCATGATACATGCTTGTCCAAGTTATTCTTCGTTGGCAACATTTTGTTTGGAACTGTTTCATCCTGTATGTTTTAAAAGAGAGTAGAAAATTGGCTTTGTTTGTGTGCAAAAGTTGGGAATTGCGAGCTGATATTGTGAGAGGCATGCTGAAGTCTTTATCCAAGTTGACAATCTCAACAACTGCTGTAGCCTTGAACCAAAATGCTGGTCAAAAGAACTTTTATAATTATTTGACAGTGTGCATTGCATTTTTCATCTTTTGTTCAAGTGTGTAGCTCACAAGAACTATGGTTTTATTCATTGAGGTTTCTCTGTTTTTTCATGCTGCAATTTAAGTTTGTGGTTCATGGTTTTGCTTGCAAAAAATGCCTGGTCTGAGCTTCTGGTGGATGGCAACAGTTACATGGAGCTTTTGCTGTATTGAATGTTAATTTTGGCGTGCCATTGAGTTGCTGTTTATACCATAGTTTGAGTTATTATTGGTCATATCAGTGGTACCTGTTGCTGACAATGCTACATCTTTTTTTATTGTTTTCTTGCAGATACAATGATGAAGTTTGCATCTTTTGAGACTATCGTAGAGATGATCTACAAGTATTCCATCCCCGTGCCAAAGGACCAGTGCAGCAAGTCTCTGCAGCTTGGTGTTAGCTTTGCTGGTGGTTATGTTGCTGGTGTGTTTTGTGCTATTGTGTCACATCCCGCAGATAATCTTGTCTCTTTCCTGAACAATGCTAAAGGGGCAACTGTTGGTGACGTGAGTACATTCTCACAGTGAATTCCCTGAAAAACATTATTTTCCGCCCCTGGTTAACGTTTTTGAAACTATTTATGTTTGGTTTTGCAGGCTGTGAAGAAGCTAGGTGTGTGGGGTCTGTTCACTCGCGGGCTGCCTCTCCGTATTGTCATGATTGGAACACTTACCGGAGCTCAGTGGGGTATCTATGATGCATTCAAAGTTTTTGTGGGATTGTAAGTATTTCCTATGAGTGGTAAAAGCTTCATTGTGACTTGATCTGGTGTTGCATTTGCTAAAAAGGATTTGATGTGAATTTTCAGGCCTACTACTGGTGGTGCTGCCCCTGCTGCTGCCCCTGCAAAGGTATAAAGTTTCGATCTATTGACGGATTGGTGAGATCATATAGGGATAATAAATATAGGATCGGAGCTGCTTGAGTAATCCCAAGCCAACGGAGATTATTCTTTTACATCCAAGACTCATTGTCGATTTTTGTCATCTTGACTAATTATGGTTTTCCGGGGGATAGTTTTGTTCCCATCCTTCTCAGATCATGAAAACTTTTGCTAGTTAGATCATTTATGGAATTTCAGTTTGATATAAGGATCTCATCATCCCCTCGCCAGGACAACCAGAATAATGGACAGATGGGGGAGATGATGTGTTTTGTCCTGTCCGAATTTCTTTTGAGTGCTTATGTGGGAACTTGCATGTTATCGGCCATGTGAATGCATGGGATTCGTAGTCCCCTTTTTACGGCAATCTTCGTTGTTATTACATATATGTTTTTTCAGCTTTCCTTCTTCATTTTTCACTCATCTTAATTAAATAAACTCATATACATGGTATTTAGTTTTTGAATTCGTGAAATGCGATTAGAGAACAGAGTTTTATCCAATATGATAAAAACATTAGAGAATATGTGAAGAAACCCCCTTTTATTGTTAATTTTGCAAACAGGCTTTCAATCTCTTTCAAATACAAATTGATTGCAAATATATAGATTGTAATTAAGTTACTGCTGGCTCATTTTTCACCTTCTTCCTACTGCATGAAATGACAAGAGTGGAGTAATGCTATTCAAAATAAATCCTTCCTTGTATTGGGCAGAAACCTTTGTAATCTGTCACGTAATTATTATTATTTTAAAGATACCAATATATTTATATTTTATGGTAATTTCATCAAACCAGGATGATATATATGGGCTTGCATTTCCTAACCATCAATTGAACAAGTCCTTGAAAATTATGTAAAAAGCATAGTAATATGTATTAATTAAAAAGCATGAATGTGATAACCAGCTAAAATGCAGAGAGCATGATGTGGATGCTCTTAAGCCTATGGGAGTAATGCTAAATATCAACAAATTTCTTTCAACCACACGGGAGGGATGCCTTTCAAGCAAGAGCTCACAAAGTATCAATAATTCTGTGCTCTGCCATGAAATCTCGGCAAATCAGCAACTAGACTACAAGTGCCCTCTTCCCTCTTCAATCATTTACACTCAAAGAACAAGAAATTGCAATGAATTCAACATTCCATGAAGCTAGAGGGATGGAAATGTCTGTTCTAGCCCTAGAAATCGGGTTTTTTTACAATCACTCTGTATTTGAATGAGATTTTTTCGAGCTAGAGGGATTAAACTGTTTCATGTATAAATACAAATGATTTATTTTATATTAAGTTGGTTTATTTTTTATTTTATATAAGCAAGCTATTGTTCTCTTTTGATGATACCAACAGCAAGAATTATCACAAAAATATCGAACTCGTTCCATAAAAAAAAATAACATTTAATTCAGGGTATCTTATTAAAACATATAAATTCAAAAAAAAAAACTCTAATACCATCCACTACTTATTGTAGTCGATTTTTATTTCTTTTTGAATGAATAGCTCACATAATAGAACATGCATTGGAAATTTCATCAGCAAAGTCTTGCGATGGGTGATAATTATAGAGCCCGTTACCATGAGCATGGTCATGGGCCGGGGGATAACTATAGGGCCCACTACCATCAGCAAGACCTTGGGGTGGGGGATCATTATAGGACCCACTACCATCAGCAAGACCTGGGGGTTGGGGATCATTATAGGGCCCATTAAAATAAACATAGGGTGGGACGACATCTTTGCCAAAAGGAAAGTGTGGGCCATAGTCAAGCCCATAATCACACAGATATCTTGCAAGCTCGTGTTCTAAGTTCTGTTCACCCATGGGCTCAGTACTATATCCCCCTCTATTAGATGGACCAGCTTCGGCATCCTTACAGGGTCCACTACCATCAGCTAGACCTAGGGGTTGGGGATCGTTATAGGACCCATTAAAATAAGTATAGGGTTGGGGATCGTTATAGAGCCCACTACCATAAGCAAGACCTAGGGGTTGGGGACCATTATGGGATCCATTAAAATAAGCATAGGGTTGGGGATCATTATAGAGCCCACTACCATCAGCAAGACCTTGGGGTTGGGGATCATTATAGGACCCATTAAAATAAGCATAGGGTTGGGGATCATTATAGGGCCCATTAAAATTAGCTTCCTCTTTTGGCTTCTTTTCTTCTTCCTTCTTCTCCCCGTCACCTTGGAATATAACCTCAACCTTAACACCCTTTCTTATCTTAGCCAATCTTGCTTCCAAGGCTTCAGTGTCCACAGTGCCAGTGACAGTGACAAGGAACTTCTTTTTGTCTATTAATCTCCCTTTAATCCCTGCCATGTTTATTGATAAGAACCCACACAAGAGAGTTGTTAAGAATCAAAAGAAGAGGCAATGTACAAATTCACTTTAGGATGATGATGTACCTTTGATACCGGAGAGAGCATCATTCACCTTACGCCAGCATCCTTCACAGTCGCAGAATCCACTCAACTTCAACGTCATCATCGTGGTAAGACTGCCAAAGGAGGAGGGCAGGAGTTGGGTATTCTATAAACATTTAGTGTCAGATCATAACCATGTAGATTACCCTTAAATCTCTTAATGAAAAGAATAACTAAATCCCCACGTAAATCAGCTCATTAGCTCAACAAGAATGTAACTTGTTTATGGAAAAATTTATTTTCTCCTGGATCTCTATGCCTCTTTGACAGGGTTAGTCAATAACCAGAAATCTAGAGATATATATATGTTATAACATTCCGTGCTGAAAAGGAATTTAGGGCTTACTGTTAAGAATAGGAAAGCTCCAAATAAGAAATAAACAGGAGAAGCTCGAGATAAGGAATATGCTATACCGTGAAATTAGGAAAAAGAAATTAACTGTTCTTTAAATTACGGTCGACTAGCCGGCTTTTTCAGCAGGCCAAAATAAGGCACAAGCCTGTCAGGCTAAGCCAGGCTCAGACCATACTTAGCTAAAGAAACCAATACATGAAACACGTGATCTTCATCATGTCATCATAATACATAGACAAGGAGCATCTTCCAATTACCACATACACCATGAACTCTAGTACCAACCTCAAAATATAGGTGTTAAAATACAGATTTGTAGTCATTACATTTCCCTTCAAGCATTGTACCCTCGTAATCCATGAGAACTCCACAGGAATCCGCATGCTCAGATTATAAATAAACCAAAGAATTGAGTTATCAACGCTAATATACAGTGTCATCCCGTCCATTTATTGATATCAAAAGGAATCCTAGGACTTGGAGTTTGCCACACACAAGAAATTGGAACCTGTGAGGTCAAACAAGATTGATTGTGAAGGACGGGTAAGGATAAGTATCAGCTTCGCCTCCCAAACCGAAGATCCCTCCTCCCATTTCATCTTCAGATTTCCAGTGCGTGCTGCATTAGAACAATCAAAGTACCATGCCGGGAGAGAATTTTAGAAGACAACAATACAAATGTGTGCAAAATTCCATGATACAAGCAATAAAAAAGTCAAAGAAAACATAATTTATAAGTTTTGATTCACTAGATCGTCGACAATTTTTTTTTTTCCTTTTCTTTTAAAGAATTATGAAAAGCTTAAAATCTGTTCAGATTTTAAAACAAGGTTGCCACTACATTGGAGAATTTCATCTACTTCTCAAAGATAAAAGAGCACAAAATCCAGAGCTCTCTAGAAGAAAGCACTACAGACAATTTCTGAACTATTTCTTACCACTGCTCAAGATATTATGGACGCACATAAGCCCTCCAAATTTTTCATGACCATCCAGAGAAATATGATTTATTCCCACCAGAACCATAAAGCTGTGTGCATAAAAAGCCTCTTGAAAAATTAAAAAAGAAAAAAGAGAGGTGAAAACAGCCTCGATATCTTTTGTGCAAACAAGGTGATGCTGTCCAAGCTTGCAATCGATTAATTTGGCGTTGAGGTTGAACCACTGTTTCACCATTTTTTGTGTTTTTTTATCGTTTTGATATGTTGATATCAAAAATAATTTTTTTTTTAAGAAAAAAACATTATTTGATGCATTTCCAAGTGAAAAACACTTTGAAATGCAACCCTTATCATACTCTCAAACAGACACTAAAACATCTAGCAGTAGCTTTTGGCATTCTTCAAAGTGGTTCATCCAGTTATGTAATTATATCTAAAGGGTATACAAACTTGCCTGTTTGAATTGTCACAAAATCCTTCAAGGATTGAACGTACTTTCTTCTCGCTTTTCGTAGTAGGAGATAAAACACAAGCCTGAAATGGTCCCAAAAGCCAATTCTTGGTGAAAAAAATGATTCATAGTAAAAACATGGAAAAACATAAGATGAATATTCACCAAAAATGATGGGGGCAATCCATATCTGAGAATGCTCTCTGCAAAGACACGAACAGCACAAAAATGCATCCAAGAGCTGAAAACCTGCAGGTCATAAACTTGTTTAGTTAACAAGGGAACTAGCAGCGCAGCCAAAGCCAAAGAAAAAAAAAAAGAAAAAGAAAGGAACAGTTCAACATTTTTTTTAGCAAGAAACAGTATTCAATATAGATACAAACAACAAAAAATACAAGAGTACTTAAGGAAGCGTATGTCTGAAAAGTATTAACAAAGACTTCAGCATTTCTGAAAATCATTTAGACCCTGAGGCACATAGGTTCGTTCAGTTGGGTGGGAAGAAGGGTTTTAGAGTCAGTAGACTCCAACCATGTCAAAATAAAAGAAACTGCTCTGTGCAGGAAAAAAAATATCATGGAATCGAATTCCAAAGCAATCAAGACATGAAATTGTCCGTCAATCAACAAGCAAATCACCAGACCAGCAGATACACATCTCAACTAGTTGAATGTTAGCATGTGATCATCTGCTTCCATCACAGAAGCCAGGCAGGAGCTTTAGAGACAGACCAAAATATTTTCCAGGGTAATTTTTATGCTTAGCTAAGTAACCCTATGGAATGTAAAATACATTGTGCAGATGAGTATCCTAGGCCCTGACAAAGAGTTGATGAGTTTTTCGTTCCAGTTTGAAATACAAGAAAGGCTAATTTGAGCACTCGGTTCTCTCTCTTTTTCTAGGCCCTCTTATTCTCTCCTTTCCTCCTTCACCTCCACCACCTACTTCCTCTCTTCCTCCCTAAAATTCTACATGACAGTATCTCATGTACATTTAGAGACTGCCACCAAACTTCTCAGCTTTTGGCTTTATTTGCAACATCAGACTCATCAATTCCTATAACTTCAAAAACCTAATTAATTCCTGCCCAATTAATTCCACAAAGTCCTACTTCCAAACTACGGTTCTTTAAGTTGCATGTCAAGGTTTTCCAGAAATTGAACATGCAATTCCAGATATCAAGCAGCCATCCTGTCTCTCAATCATCAACACAACCGACCTCAACGTCAAACTACAAATCCAAAAACTTTAAGTTCTGGCTATCTAATCCTATAATTAGAAATCTTGTCAAACCCCACTCAACGACAAAAACATAAAGGCTGATTTATCCAAATCTGACCTGCATTATATTGCCCCAAAAGTAGGAAAAAGGAAAGGAAGGGAAGAAAATTACCTCTCCATAACTAGTATAGCACCACTGCAAAAGAGAACTTCTCAAACTTTCTTGGTCCCGCACCAGTCTTTCTAACTCTTGCTTCCTGCTCTCTTGTGCTTCTGGACTGTATTCAAAATCGCGAATCTAAATCACAAGAGACAGAAACATAATGCATTAGAGATTCTAGACCAAGTCAAATATTAAAAACTCGAATATTTTCTATATCTATAAAGCACAAGATTGAGTTACTCCTAGAACCATTTGAGTAAAAGCTAGAGTAAGTCAAACCGGGTACTACTCACTTGGAACCCTTTTTCACGTGCATTTGTTCTAAAATTGTCTGCCACGCGCTTAAATAGTGTTACTGTGTAAAGAGCATATTCATTATCTTCATATAACTTCTTGGAGGACCTGGGAACCTGAAAGACACAAGATGGATAATTCAAGCTGGAACTGAGAAGTGGCAAGAAAAATATAAGCATGGCATGCTTAAATCCATCAGTTTACGTGAGCCTAAGTGAACAGGTCTCCCAGGCAACAATCCATATCACTGTTAGAGACGATAGCCATCCAAGCTTGAGCCACTGATTGAAGCATTTATATATAAAGAAACACATCTTACCACATAGTTAGTCAATGTTTCATAGCTTGCCAACCAGTCCTTCTGTGAATACTTGGGAACAATTGCGGGGAGGGTTATGAGGTGTTCAGAGATAATAATGTCCTCTGTTTTCACCAAATCCGAAAGATCACGAACAGCTAAGCTGAAACAGATAAAGGAGGGTCATGCCAGAAATAAGAGATGTAAATGATAGATCAAAACTCAGGATATGAATACCTTCCACTCTGCTTCCGATTGATAGCATTGAGCTGACTACGTACATTATTGTACTCAGCAACACGAACCTAACAGAAAGGACAGGGCTTAAAAGTTCAAATTCCCAACTGAATATGCTACTAGAGCTATAGTCAGGTTTTAAATATTTAGGCCTGGGTTATGAAATACCCATGTTTTTCATCAATTAATATTAAGGAACGCTAAAAATTGCAACTAGGCTGGCAGTGTGTCGTATTTTTGTACAAGTCAATAAATGCATCTAACAGTGGCATATAATAGTAGCATAAAAAATGCAAGAGCATAAAACACACGTATGAATGAGCTTAAAAGCCTTTGAGGTCTTTTCAACTAGTTAGATATTGAAAATCAGCTCGTGACATGGTGATTTGCTAAATGTTATCTACCATAAGAAATGTGGTGTGTTACTCCTGGTATTTCTCCTATGCTTACATAAAAAACAAATCAATTGACAATCAACTGTTCCATTATCCAAAAAACAATAATCACCTTGAGGTCATCCTCAATCTTCGCCACTTGACTATGGATACTATCCACAATCTCTTTTAGAGGAGACATTGTTGGGTATTTTGCTTCATCCCAAACAAACCTAAATTCACAAATCCAAAACACAATCTGAGAAAATCACTACTAACCCCAAATCCCAAATTCACATCAAAATTTCAATGGACTGCAAAACGAACCTGGTTAGGTAAGAGTCAACTGGCACACCATCAACTGTCAAAGCATTGCTCTCCACACCTGATACCCTCTCAAATTCCTCAATCTGTCTCCTGGTCTTGTGTGACACTCCTTCTATAAAGTTACTCGACTGCACATTCAATTCAATCAACCAAAAATTCCAAAAAACCAATGCATGCACTATTAAAACATTCAGCAGTAAAAGAAAAAGAAAAAGAAAAAGAAAAATCAAATCATTCATAACAACCCCTCGATCAAAAAAAAAAAGTAACATTAAAAATTCAAGCATTTAAATTATCAAAATGTGTAAAATTACGATTTCATCATCATCATCATCAAGTCAAACTGCTAAATTACAGAAATCTTGATTTCACATTTCCATAAATTGCCAAAAATCCCAACATTTAAACTACCAGAGAGTTAAATTTCACATTTCCACAATGATTATCATTAAATTGAGACACAAACAGACATCAATTGCATAAATCAGAAACATAGAGAATTAAAAAGAAAGAAAAAATTACCTTGACGAGATCATCACTAAGGGCAAGGAGTAAATCGAGGGTTCCAACACGAAGATTAGGGATATTAAACTGCGAAACGGAAAGGAAATAACAGAAAATTAAGGTTAAAGTAAACAGATCAGATGAAGAAGAAAGAGAAAGAAAGAAACCCTGTAGAGAGGTGTATCAAAAGAGTGCTTTGAGATTTGTTCTTGCAAAGTGTTCCACACAGAAGAAGCTGAGTTTTCAACCGGAAGAGAAACTACCCAGTATCTACTCGTCATTTCCTTTTTGTTTTTTACTCAGATGTTTTCGATTTTGATTAGAGAGAGAAAGAGGGGTTTTGTTCGTAGCTAGAGAGAGAACAGAGGGAGAGATCAGAGTTGCATTGATTTTCTTCTTCTTCTTCTTCTTCTTCTTCTCCTGTTCTAATTTCGGTGGAGCCTTCCTGGCGGTGCAAGGATGATTGCTGACCAGTAAAACTAGGCCATGTTTTCCTTGATAAAATAATACATAAAAGATTAAATAATTTCTACTATCATAAGCATTGTTATTTGTTTCCATTTCCATCTTTGCCCGGGTTAATTAAAAAAAGATTATTGGGTAAACCTGTATTCATTATTTTTAATTAAAATAATATTATTTTAGTTTTTTTTTTTTTTAGTGACTCGGATGGGTTTTTATTGGGTCAAATGGATTACAAATCAATATGCCAAATCACCCGAATTTAACCGTGTTTTTTTTTTTTATTAATCCGTCAAATTAGAACAAGATTCTTCTATTATTTATTTAACCAGCAATGTCATGTAATTTGTCCATGAAGATTGTTGAATTATTTATTTAGCCTATTGGATCACACTAAGCTGTGCGTTGGATAAAAAAAATATTATTGTAACAAAGTTGCAAAGAAGTTTTTGGTATTATTATTAAATATAACCCCCTGATTAAACCTTCAAATCTTTTGATCTTATTTTTCTTAGCTTAAATTTTAAATTACATTATATAAAAATTATCCCAATATGATCTAGTTGATTTTATGGGTTCAAAAACAACTTCAATAAAAGATAAAAACAAAATTTGATTTTAAAAAAAATTAAGATAATATTTTTAAATATTAAGATAACAAAATATTGTATTAATTCAGACTCTGTGATTAAACTGTCAAATCAATGACCCAGGTCATGAACTCTAGTAGGTTTAATAACTTTGTTTTTAAGCTATTTTTTACTTAATTATATGATTAAAAAAAATATTCGTAAAATTGAGTGCCAACTAAATATCATAATATTTGTTTGAAACTGTAACAACTTTATAGAAAATAAATTATAAAAATTAATTCAAAATTAATTAATTGTTTTAAGATAAGATTAAAAAAAAACAATAACAAAATTAAAGGAAAGAAAAAAAAATAGACTTAATTCACTTTTGATATGAATGGAGCAAGAGATTTCACCTCAAATCTTTTAATGTTTAGTAATAGTAACTAGTTTATACACACACTATTCCACATGTTAAATCAAAGTTTTTATTTATATAACAAAAAATATTCAAATTATTGAGAATTATTTAGTATGTTTATTAAATTTAATTAATTATATCAACTTTGAAACCTCGTGGTATAAATTATTACCTAACTTAAGTTTAAAATTAAATTGTGTAAGAATTGACTTAGTATGACCTTCTTGATTTGGTTGGTCCAAAGACATCCTTTCTGACCGATAAAAAGATAAAAGAAGAAATTGAAAAAAAATGATGAAATTAATATAAAAATAGCTCTTTGTCTAACTTCTTATTTAGCCCGAGTTTAAAAATAAATTGCGTAAGAGTTGCCTTGACATGATTCAGTCAACTTGATCAGTTCAAAATGAACTTAAAGAACCACTAAAAAAAAATTATAAAGATAAAACTAAAAATAAAATAATATATATATAGTCCAACTCTTTAATTAGCGGGTATGAATAAGATAGAAATAAATCATCAATTTTACATTTGAGGTGGGAATTAAAAATATATAATATAGTGTGTAAGATGATTTGATTATTGATGAAAAATATAGAAATTTAAGTGAAGTGGGAAAACAGATTATAACAAATGAAGCCAGATTCGAATTAGAAAACAGTCAGAAAAAAACAATTAGTTGATTAAGGATCTAGCAAGGGTTGAGGGGGGGATTTACATTGATCAGTAATATTGTTTCTTTGTTCTTTGTAATATATATATATTTCAAACTTATATAATAAACATAACCTAAATGACAGATAACTTGCTAGCCTGGTAAAAAAATTTAAAGAACTTAAGAGAGAGGAAAAAAAACAGAATTAGGGGAAAAAATAAACCAAGATTTCTCACTGATTTCCGAACATTAATCATTCTTTCTTTCTTTTTTTTCAAAATCAGAATTAAAGAACAAAGCACAAATTGAATTCGAATTTTCTTTTGCGCTACTGAACAAGAAGGTTAGCCCTCCCCGAAGCTCGAGCTGTTTCCCTCTACTCCATCAGCAGTAACAGTGTGTAACATCCCTCCTCTACTCTGTGTAACAGCAGTAACATTAATGGTGTAACATCCCCCCTCCACTCTGTGCATCAGCAGTGACAGTAGGTATCCTATAGCGGCAAAGGGGGCAGATATCCCTCGTTTTGAACCACCGGCTAATGCAATCTCTGTGGTAAACATGAGAACAAGGCATCTGAGCAGCTTTGCCAAACTTCAACTCTTCCTTGCATACCACACATTCTCCATATGATTTAGACGTAATATTCCCTTCTTTTACTGCTTTCATCTCCAATCCTTCAGTACAAGCTCCGCCATAATGATTCCGATGTTTCAGACGTTGCACTGCTTCCTCCATCGCCTTTAAATTCTCTTCGCACGCAATACGTTCATCGAAGACGTCTTCTCGATCTACAATAGCCTCAACGTCAACCACAACATAAACAGCACTCCCATCTCTACTTCCCCTTGTAATCAAGCGACGCTTTTCTGATACAATCGCCGCTAGTATCTCTTTATGTTTGGTTTTTGGGATCCCCATGTACGCCAAAGCCTCCCCCGATTTCTTACAAAGAAAACTATTTGCTTCATCAGAAGAAGGAGCTTCAACAGTCCTACTCGTGCCCATCTTTCGGACTTCTGGAAGATATATCTTGTAATGCGAATCCGATCCGACACCGGGCGCTAGCATGTAACGGCGGAGAACATTCACAAGATTGAACTCAACTATTGCTGACGGCATGTTATTGTTGTAGCCAAATTCGGTCGTCGTTCTCTGATAAGACAGAGAAACGATGCGTCTGCAAACTTGCAGCAGTTCTGGATGAAACTTACTTCTACTATCATCAACAAATTCCCCTCTTAGACAGAATTTGTAGCGAGTAGGAATCGACATGACGATCTGTGCTATACAAGAAAATAATAAGATTCTTGTTTTATCACTATTCCTAGTCTCTCTTTAATTATTAATTTATAGAAAGACCCTGCCGCTGCTTGTGGCTGAACTACCCGTAACCAGAGCGGATTGCTTAGCGGCAACTTTACGCAGTCGAATTAGTTTTTTATGGAATGTTTTCCTTGTATAATTACTTGCTAATTAACGCCCTTTCTTGTTTAGTCTTTTCTCCCTTCTGGTGTAGGATTTTTATTTTATTGTTTCATTAATTAATGATTTGATAATTATCGCAAGTATTTATTCACGTATTAACTAATTAATTATAAAAACATTATTACTAGTCTTATAAATCCACTGGATCAGTATATATAATGAATATATTCTTAAAATTAACAACTTAAAAAAATCCTTGATTTTAATGAATATAGTAAAAAACAAATACCCTTTAAAGTGGAATCAAAATAAATAAATAAATAAATAAATAGCATGCACAATCTGATTATATAGTTATAAATCCGTGCTTGGTTAGCTTAAAGAATCAAGAAAAATTTCAACCCATAAAAAATAATAAAGAATATTTTCATCTAAGTTGAATTTATTTTTTCTTTTTTATTCCTCTCTTCTCCTTATATTTATCTATTATTATTTAGAAGCAAGTATGAGTCGTTCACATTAATTCAAGACACATATTATATTATTTTAGATTAGAGTAGTGAAATGATTATTCTGGCTTGGCTTTGACAAACAAAAACATTGAACTGATCATTATGGGTAAAAGGCATTGGATTTTACCATAATGAGATTTTTTTCATAATAAACTTACTTAATAACTCCTAAAAATAAAATAATTTACTTAATAACTTAAAACACTAGCCCCACCTGATCACGAGACATCCATCTAGTCATGTTTAAATTGGTAATGAACAATAAAACATCTACGAGGCTACAAATTTAACTTATTCTTGTTGTTCTTCAGCAATAACTTATCATATATTGATAATTCCAGAGAGAAAGCACATCAATCCAACAGAAGCAAACATTGGAACTGTCATCTTCTAGACTGCCTACTCTTATTTATTAATTTTATGTACATATACAGGCAAAAGCACACTGATTTGTACAAGATTAAGTCACTCTTCATTTCAGGTAAAGCTCTGTTGTTTAACAAAATGCACTGCTATCTTTATAAGAAACCTAATAGAAGTCATCCAGAGACAAGTTCTCAACAGAACCGAAGCTCTCCAGATGCCCGATCCTTGAGAAATTAGTCATTGATCCACCCAAAAAATCAAGGGGTGAGTAATTTGAGAAGGTAGTGGTATCGTAGATAAACGACAAGCCTGTATTGTCAACCACAGGATAATTCACATAAAAGGAGCTGAATTTGTTAACTTCATAATCATGAAGAACAGTGTCATTGACTGCATTTCTAGCTATATCAGTATATACATTTTGATCCGAGGCCTTTTTAGCTTGGATGACCTGAGAAAACATCAAGAACATGTAGCTATTAGCATTTAAGAATTGGTAAGATGCTTTCTAATGGCAAACCTCACCATCAATCTACAGGTTTAGAATAGCAGCATACATAATTCTGACTTTGACTGTCTTGGTATACCATAATAAAGTCTCCAAGCTGTAATCCATGAGCGTTAACAAAGTCCCCTGCAAAAAATCAATACAAGTTCGGTGATTTGTATACATACATTGTTTATGGAAGAAAAAATTGGAAGGAGAACTTTACAAGGTAATCGAGGTTTTACCGGTGTTTTCGAGTACATACATTCGGCTATTGTTATTAGGCCAGTACCTGCTTATGAAAGTAAAGAAAAATGTACGAGATCAGCAGCTGTATCTTGATGAAGTTCCTATTTGAAGCTGCAAGCAACCAACCAATTCCACCTTCCATCGGAATTGATGACTTTTGGCAGTCTTGCAGATTTAAATTCGAAAACTTTTCGAAGCGATTAAATGTGCCATCTAAAGGTTAATCCTAACAAAAATATTATTCCGTTTCCCTTGATGTACACCATTCGTTATTGATATGTAATTTCTGCCATCAAAAGGAAAGGGGAGCTTGCACCTGTACTTGAAGCTCCAAACATGTAGACCGTCCAAGTCATCCATGCTGATAAATATCCCTTCCTTGGACTCCAGAAAAGGGAGGTGTGCCTCAGCTGCTTTCTGAAATATTGAGCCATCAAAATACATGTAAAGTTCAATTAGGAAAAGAAGTTTGAGATTAAATTGTTGCACCATGAAGATGCATTGACAAGGGAACGACATTGTCCAAAATATATGAATCTCAACAAAAGAGAAATACAAAATACAGTATTAATTAGACCTTTGGGAGTATCATTCTCCTCAGAGAGCTTACATCACTGTTCTGAAGTTCCTTTTGGAAAAGGAATCTAAGTCTCCTTGGATCAATGACCTATGGCATAAGATCATTTGGAGTCGTCGATCAACTAATAATCTCGAAAAACTTATCAAATCATGAATTAAGAGGCAACTTATAAGTGATACAATGTGGTCAAATTTTCTAATCAATATCAAGCATATAGCAACAACGATTTGTCCAATATGTGACGAGCTCAAACTAAAGCAAGAAAAATAAAGGAAATACATGTGTCTTGCAAATCACAAAAGAAAAAATTGCAAATTAAAATTGGAAGCTGGTAGAAACAGATTTCAATTTCCAAATTTCGATTGAATTTCTCCCATAACAAACCGCAGACAAACAGTTAACTTGCAAGGTATTCTACCGCATGCATAAGACCGTGAAAGTTACTATACATGCTGCATTGAATTGAGCTAATGAAGAACATAATCATTAAATTCTATGTGTTCTGGAATAAGTGAAACAGATCAGTTCTGAGAGTTCAATCGAAGCTGTCCGATGCAAAATCCCCCAAATCATGGCATTTGCTCTGCTTCTGAAGTAGATACATAAAGCAGCTCTTCGAAGTTAATTGGTTACATACCAGTCAAAGTTTTTCAATGCTCTGCATGAACTCATGTCTTTGAGAAACAATTAATTGGGATACATAAATACTCTTATTGAACAATTGATCTTTCCCTTTCAACAAAGAAAATCTTACCTAATTGTTCTAGCTAGATCACAGTCAAACAAAATGAGTCCAAAAACAATATTTAAAATTTAATTAAATTACTAAACGAAGAGAAACTTACCACTAGCAAAATCTTACCTCTCAGATTACCTTGAGCAAGACAACATCAAGTTGTCCAAATAAGCAGAAGTAGCTAGTAAGGAAATCCAAGACAATTAATGATATAATGACATAATAATTAAAGCTATTTATGAAAAGGAAAAGTTTCTCACACGTGCGGGGTGGGAAGAAGGGTCTTGAAGAGGAAGAGAGAAGGCAGGCACGTGCAAGTGAGTGGTGGCAGAGCAGGAAGCATTAGCAGCAAAAGAGAGAAGGTGATTGATAGTAGAAGATGATCTCCTCTGTCTGGGCATCCTTTTCTTCCTTTTAATCTCAAAACCCACCATAGAACCAACAAGGTGGTCACGGGTCGACCCGCGTATAACAAGATCTGAACCCCCTTCAATATTGGGACTCTGCTTATTGTCCCCCTCCACAGTGACACCTTCTCCACCTGCCATCCAAGAACAGGCCTCGGTTTTCTCATGAACCACATCTTGGTGCATCATCATTAGCTACTAAGGGTTTTCTTCTTTTGGTTTCTACTTTTCTTGATAAAAAAGCAAAGAGTGCTAGTAGCTACTGATTAGTGAGTGCGCGCGCGCTTTAACTGGATTTCAGTGAGAGAGACTGGCTGTCTCTCTCCGTGTGGCTTGGCAGATCGAGACTAACGGTGATCGACGCTCGGCAATCACGAAATGGGGGGTTTTCTTGACTTTCTTGTATGCTGTGGGTGGTCAAAGGGATCATCAAGAAAACAGTAAAGCTGGTTCTGTTTCTATTTTTAGCAAAAAGGGTTCTTGTAATGATTTCACTGCCTGGTTTTTATGCCATTTGTGTTTCTTTCATTCATGCTTCCTCTCAGATCTTTTGCTCCCATCACCCATCTTTATTATTTTTAATCTCCAACACATTGCAACAATAATTACAAGTGGCATGGGATTGGCAGGTGAGATTGGCTGCAGAACAAGGTAGAGTCAGGGTTTAGTCTTTACATTGAGGTGGTTATAGAGACAAATGTGCAATGTGGATTCATGGCCAGTTTTTAGGGGTCTTTTAGTGTTACACTGTCTATCAATACAATGGTCTTGTACTCTTGTTGAAGATGTATAGCTAACTAGGGTTAGGATACTTTGGTTGGTAGCTAGATAGTTAGGGTTAACATTGAGAAAAGAGAGAGTAGTGGAGTATGGAGGGTGGAGGGTGGAAAAGAATAAAAACTGGATGAAGAGGGGGTGTGGGTGGTGGTGGTGGTGGCGGCAACGGAGCGGCCAAGAAAAGGTTGACGAATGGAGGGCGGAGAGGGAACAGGTGTTGCAAAAGTTCTGATTACTGTGTTGAGAAATCAATGGTGTTTTGGGGATTCATTGGGCTCCGTCTTTCCATGTACCAAAAAACAACACTCTCTTCTCTCTAGTGGTTTTCATGAGTTTGAATAGAGAAATAGGAACTAACCACTGTCATAGGTGTCCTGGCTTGATTGCGCGCCAATTCCAGGGTTTTTTTTTACTTTTTAGAGCTAGTGGGTCTATATATATATATATATATACTCGTACGTACCAGAAACCACGTACGGTGTGGGTATATTTATTTGCTTTTAATGATTTTTTAGTAATTAAATTCCTTTTGAAATTTATAGCTGTACCGTTAAGAGCATTCAAAGCCCAGGAGAATGTTTGCTATTGTTTTTAAAAAAATTATTTTTTTATTTTAAATTAATATTTTTATATTATTTTAATATATTGATATCAAAAAATAATTTTAAAAAAATAAAAAAAATATTATTTTAATATATTTTTAAGTAAAAAACATTTAGATTACTCAAACACTTTCTAAACTCAATTTTAAGTGTTCCAAACAACTCATAGCTCTTCTAAATAAATTAAGGTGCTCCTACAAATTTTAAAATTTATTTTTTTGCTTAAAATAATTTTTTTTATACTTTCAAATTATTTTGATGTGCTGATATTAAAAGTATTTTTTAAAAATAAAAAAATTTCATCTTAATATATTTTTAAGCAAAAAATACTTTGAATTGCTATCACAATCTTAAATAGGCCCTAAATAATACAAGAAATCTTAAATAAAACATGAAAAATTATTAAATAATTCTAAACTAAATAAAAAATTTAAATTAACAAAAAAAAAATATAACTAATTCCAAACATTAATTATTTGATCTAATCCGAGCGCTTTAATAATAATAATAATAATAGATGGTTATAAAAAATTAACAGTATAGAAAACAAGAATTCTACGATTTCTTAAAAGAAAATGAGTCCACTCAGATGAAAGATTGTACCCGAAACTTGAAGGCTACACGTTTAATCAGAATCTGCTGTGATCTGTGAGATTTGATCAAATTAAATGCCATCACTTTCCAATCTAATGAGGTTATAGCTTACACAAGTGGCAATTATATCGCCCTTTTAATTTGAAGTCAATATCTCCATTCTCTCTCTTTTTTTTTTTAGATACTAGTTTAGGATGTGTTCAAATTAAGAATTTTAAAAAATAATAAAATAAGTAAAATTATGTGCTCAAAATTAAGCCCACGTAGTTGGATTTTGAATACATACAAAAAAAAATAAAAAATTTCAATAAATGCAAGGAGCACAGTCACGCTGCAACACTTTTTCAAGGGGTGTTTTTGAAGAGTTGCAATGGTTGTTTTTTAAAGTGTTTTTTTTTTATTTAGAAATGTATTAAAATTATATTTTTTTTGTTTTAAAAAAATTATTTTTGATGTTAGTATATTAAAATGATCTAAAAATATCAAAAAAAATATTAATGTGAAGTAAAAAGAAAAATAAAAAAATTTAATTTTTTTAAAAAGTGCTTTTAAAACGCAAAAACAAATAGACCCTAACATGCAACAATAACTCTATCACATTTTCTTTGATAAATTTAAATTTAACGAGCTTAAAACAATTCCTAAAATGCTAAAAATCTCTTTCATAAATATGTGGGATTTGGTAGCTGTTTAGACCCATGCTGGGCATGCTGCCTAACCAAGAAAAACAAGCTCAAGCTGATGCCTGGGCCTATAATGGGTGTGACACGCCTAGCTAGGATGTTGGGCGCCAGGCCAGCACTCCCGCATATTTGAGCCTATTTTTTGCTTTTATCAGGCTCAAACAACTTGTCTGAGCATAATGCTCCCTTTGAAATTTTTTCAAAACCCCATGCAGATTCCTCGATAATATTTTAGGACTCAACATGAGTTTCTTAATATTTTATATTGATTCAATATATACTAATTTGAGTGGAACACAACTCAAAATATTATAAGGATAAAATTACACTTCAGGTCTTTCTCTCTATAAAAAGACAAGACTCATGACAATAAATACCCCAAATTCAACATTCAAAATCTCTTCATTCTCAATATTTTTAGCATACATATTTTTATAGCATATCTCTTGAAAATATCATTGCACTTTTCTCTTTATATAAAGTTATTAACTTATATATCTAAAAGTTTTTATATTCATCAAGGGAGGAAGTCTTTTACCTCGGCTTACCAGACATTAGTTACTAGCCATCTAAGTTTCCATGTTAAGCTACTAGTCACTTTAATTAAAAAATTAAATAAAATTACAAGAACTAAGTAATTATCTATTTATCTAACACATAATTAAATTTTATTTCTAAACCAATTGGATTTTTTTTCAGGAAAATCATCATTATCAAGTCTAGGCACCCAATCTACCCGGTAGTGATCGTGTGAAAGTGAAAGATAAAAAACAAAAAATAGAAATGCAAAATTCTACAGTGGTTTGGTGCTAAACTATTACTCCACTTTCTATTTAAGAGTCGAGAATGGTGTTGAATTTGATTGATATTTTAATTACTCAGTTTTGTAATAAATTTATAGTAACATTAAAAGTAAAACAATAGCTTATATTTTTTAATTATTTTTTAAAATTTTAATTTATTTTTAGTTAAATAAACTAAACACATATATAATTTTTTTTTAAATGATGTAAGTGAATTGAAGTTAACGGAGGGCTAATAATTAATGATACTATATAAATTATTAACATATATATATATATAAAACTCGACCCTATCCAGTAATTCACCGGTACAAAACCAACTGAAGTCAAGTTCTTGAATTGAATTTTTTTTTATTGACTAAAACAACTTTGTATCATTTAAAGAAAAATCAAACCTATTAAAAAACAAAAACAAAATAAAAAATATATATTCTTTGAGGGATACAGGGATTAGCTATTTTCCCCAGTGAATGAGCTGCTGCATTTCCATTAATTTCTCTTCACAGGTGATTTCTTTGTTTTTCTAAGAAAATTATATATATAATGGGATGATCAATTCAATTCATATATGTACTTTTATTTTTCTATAGTAATGTTAAATCTCTTATAAAGTGGAATTAATAATTGATATAATACAAAATAAAAAATGATCCACTTTCTATTTCATTCTCAAATACATGTAATTAAGAAAATGGAAACTATTTGTTAGAAAGACTAACTAATGACAAGAAATAAATTAGCTAGAACTAATCAATTTGCATTATCGAATAAACGATGTTCCTCCAGCTTCCCATCTTCCCTGAGATAAAATGCGCCCTCATCTTTTAGGCTCCAACTGCAGATATCCGTGCATCCTAACTTCGTAGCAAATGCCCAGAAGACTCCATGATAGCTATCATTAAGCTGGGCATAACACCATACTAGTGGGAACATAATATCAACGACTTCGAATGCTATGCTTTCCTTAGGTCTTAATGCGTGCAATCCCTGGTCAAGTTTTGGGCTGTTACACATGTATGGGATGTCATGGCGAGCATCATTTGTGATATTGACTGTAACTCTTGGAAAAAACCAATCCTCCAATCGTTTTTTGAATGAAGGCTTCTTAGATGACGACGACGACGAGGACGATGAGGACGATGGAACTAGGAATATTGATAAAAGAAGAACCAGAAAGATAATGTTATTACATTTGGAAGGAGTTGTCATGGCGGCAAAACTAGCTATAATTAATGATGGCCCTGAGATGGGTTGGGTTCTTACTGATCAAGGCAATTAGCAAGAAAAAGGGTGGTTAACATTTAGGGTTCCTAGCTAGGTGTTAATTTATATACGCAAATGTTAAAGAAGACAGATCGTATATGCATGCATGTAGATAGTAAATCAAGCCGTCGCTTTTGTTTGTTTTAACAAAAAAACAGGTTTAAGGTATTAGTTAGTTAAGAAATCTGTGTGACTCTGAATGATTCAGTCATATCTGTTCGGTGACATTTTGTCGGTTATCTTATCTTTTGTGGGCTGTACATGGTTGTTTAAGATACATGTACTTCTAACATTGACAGAGAGCTATCTTGTTCTCTTCTTGTTAAACAACTTTTAACTAATTTTTGGGAATTACAAACATATATGTTTCTACCAACAATATTTCTTCTATTTCTTTAAAAATAATTAATGTTAGTATATATGTTTTCTATCGGATCAATTGGTTACATATAATATTAACTTTGTTCGTGTAAATATATTTAGTTTTAATAAAAGTTTTATTTATCTTTACTATTTATTAAATATTTAATTAATAAATTTGATATTTAATTAATAAATCTAGAATAAAGATAAAGTTATTATAATTATGAGCCTATTGCATTAAAATATTGTTTCTAAATGTTTATTGTCAATGCTCTATTAAGACTTAGACATTAATTAGAGTCATTAAGACTAATACATATTATGTTTTTTTTCTTATTAAAGTAAACAATTGTTCTCATAAGCTGAGGTATAAGAAAAACTTAGAACTAATATATGTAGGTGCTTGTCAGATGATATATAAACCAAATTGACTCGCATGAGAATTTTATATGAAGAAATCACTCGTGTCTATAGAAAGACTCATGTGATAGTTGTGTAAGTGATCCTTAGACTTGAGATAACTAAGTTATCTTATATAGAAAACGTTATGTTTTGATCTTGTTGCATGTTTTCCTAATCAATTGTAATAAACGTGTAAATATTGAGTGTAACATGAACTACATAATGGTATTTGAGTAATCAAGAGAAGATTCATTATCCTAGAAGAATTAGATAAAATGTTACATCCGTTCTCAAATAATATTCATTGTAAATCTTTACGTAAAGTGGAATGAAATTTGAAACGATTTTCAAATGTTATTCAGAGAATTAATGATTATGGTGTTGAGAACAGTCATGATTTGACAAAGTAAACACACTTCATACTATAATGTCTAAATTAGAACATTGTTGTGAAAGAATAATAATTATACTGAAAAATTAGTCACTAAAAGGTTAAATCAAACCACTTATGACTTTTATAATATTTGTGGGATCATGACATGTTTGCTAGATATTATATTTGATCTTCAAATATAAATCAATCAATTGTTGAATTGATAATAAATTAATTTGTTTAATACTATTTTTTCTAGTATTGTAATTTATATTTGAGTCAACTTATTAGAAAACATAATGAGTCACACACATAAGAATTATTGGTCATAAATTAAACCGTGATTGCTAAAATAAGTTTTAAAAATTAAAAACTAGAATATAATTTATACAATGAATTAAAATTCTAAACTTAGAAAAATCAAGTAGGGATTTGATTAAATAAATTTCTAAAATTATCCTGAAATAATATATGTGATATTATTTAGGGGAAATTTGATTTTTTTTCTATTTATAGGTTTTACAAGTTTTTCTATAAATAAAATTTTATGTATTTTATTTTTTATACAACATAAAATAGTATATAAACTATGTAGGTTACAAAACACTTCAAAAACACAAAAATAAAAAAGTTAGTACTCAAAAGCATAACAATCCCTCTCTCCTAAAAGATTTTAAAAGATTTTTTATTGGTGGTTCATGTGGATTACCATTAGAGGTCGAACACTTGGACAACTTGTGGTTTGTAAAAATCCAACCTTGAAGCAATTATTCAAAGCCAGAAAGAACCTCTAATCTTCAGGTAATATTCATATAAACCTTAAATAATCTTTGATATATCTAACGGGATCCTTAGGACCCTTGAAAAGTTTTAAATTTATAGTTTTCGCTACGTATGTGTTTTGGGTAGTTTGACAATACGTCACCAAATGTGTTTAGCATTTTACTCCATTACTTAACCTCCTCATCCTTTTCCAAAGTTTTATTTTTTTTTTAATATAAGCTTAATTATATTATTTTTCTGTGTGCTTGTCTCTTTATCTATTTCTATAAAAATATTTAAATATAAGCAATATTGGTGATGACAAATGAACCTTGCTATTATTTTGTTGCCACCAATAGATATTAGCTATCCAACTGTTTTTTTTTAGTAAGTGTAATTTAGTTGATGACTTGAAGGTGGATTAATGGTTTTATTATATAATAATTAAAATAAGTTGTTACGTACAAGTGATTAACATGAAGTAGTCCATGATTACTATTAGTCCCTTGGTATTCCACCAACTTATTATTATTATTTTTGGATATTTTGGTTTATCTTAGCCTTATGATGATGGAAGGATAGAGGAATATTGATTACAATACCTTGAATTATTGTTTGAAAATTCCTTCAATTGGATTTAATTCGTTACCTAGGGATTTTATGTGGCAGGCTTTCATGTCGAGTATGAAGCTCCATTTAGGAGGTGGTGTGTTTATTATGTATCTTTCTATTTAATTTTCCTCTTTTCTTTTATTAAGCTTTTAACATGATCTCTTTCTCTTTCAAGCCTAATAAAAAATAAAAAGAAATTATTAGAAAATCATGTTGGAATGAATTTCTGGTTGACTATGTTTACTCATGATTTCATGGAAAAGCCAATAAAAATCCATGTATCCAAATTTGGCATACAAAGAACACTTTTATGAGGTAATGTCATCTCTTTTTTATATGCTCTTTGTCTTCCAAGAAAAAGAAAATTATAAAGAAAGTCCATTTTGTGTTCAAATTAATGTGATCTACATAACAAATTACAGAACATTCATGTATATATTGTTCACAATAAAACACTTAGCTTTTTAATATAAAGATTAATTGTTGTTAAAATATGTTGTATTATATTAGACTAGGAGACAAGGATGTCTAGTTTATCATAACAAGAGCATACAGAACATTAAAAAAATTGTTCAAGGTAAGCCTAACGTACATACAATTTTAAATCTATAAACATGTAAAAAAAAAATATCCAGACAAACATGCTTTCAACATAAATATAATAAAAATAATAATAGCATGCATATTAAACATTTATTTAAACTTGTAATATATATATATATATATATATATATATATATATATATATATATATATAAAAGATCAAAGTTCTAATATGTATACTAATAATGGAAATAACAACACTTAAATTAAAAAAAAATGATACTTACTTGTTGAAGCACTTTAAAATAATAATACTTTTGTTGTTGTCAATAATAAATCTTCTATCCTTAAAGTTTTATTGCTCCTCATTTATACTATTAAGATGTTTGAAATAAACATCTCAAGATTCCAACATCATCATCTTAGTTTAGATGCATTTCTAAATAAGATTTTTAAACTAAAATAAAAAAACTTAAATTTCTCTCAACAAAGTATGAACCTAAGCTATAGATTTGGAAGAAAAAACCAAAGCATAAAAGAGAATGAAAACACTAAAAATAATGTGAGAAAATGTGTGAAACAAATATGAAAAATACAAGTTGGAAACTCTTCATTCACCTCTCTTTTTTTATAGTAAATTTTAGAATCTAAAAGGTTGAAGAATTAATCCCCATCAATATCAACCTTTAATTAAACACCATAAATCTATAATTAAATCTAGTAAAACCATGGGTTCTTTAAGATCAATTTGTCATTCACTCATAATTTATTTAAATCATGTTAATTAAATAAATTTCCAATAATCCCCTATATGAATGAAAATTGTTTCACCAATTTGAAAACATCTTGAAGATTTTTTGAGAGATATTGATTATGTAGATTACTACAATAGGATATGTAGCTTTTGGTCTTAAATTTTTCTTAGTGAGATACTATCGAATTTACTCAGCTATATAGTGAACATGATATGTTAAACTATTCAATATTTCATGTAAACCAATGTAATAGTACTCATATAGTTGTATACCTAGAGATTTCCTTTAGTTCTTACTGTTGTGTTCATTTTATCCCTGAACAACTATTGATTCATGAGTGTTTTACAAATTACAACCTTTATTAAAATTATCAAAGAAACAACCATATTTCTCACTCTTATATATGATTTTTCATTTAAAGTATTATGTAATACACCATTTGGTGTACCAAGATATGAAAATCATTAAGAGTTCAACTTACAATTTATCATGTTGCAATTAACACTTATTTCATGATAGAAATAAGTAAGAAATAATAATTTTCCAATGCTACCGAGAATGTTATATGACTTAGTTTTTTATTTGAATCTAGGTCTTGGGATCTTCAATTAACTAGATATGGTTACCACCATTACACCTTTTCAACTTTTAAAGGCTTTAAACTTATTCCCCTCGATGAATTATACACAAGCTCTCTCGATAAACATCTAGTTAGTGAATCTGCAATATTTTCCTTCAACTTTACATAGTCAATGAAAATAATTTCATTTGAGAGCAAGTGTTTAAATATATTATGTCTACGATGTATATGTCTAAACTTACCATTATACATACTACTTTGTGCCCTTCCACTTATTGACTGATTATCGTAATGGACATAATAGTTGGCACTAGTTTGGACCAATATGGAATATCCTTTAAGAAATTTTTAATCCATTCGGCTTCCTCTAGAGCTTTATCAAGAGTAATAAACTCTGATTTTATCATTGATCCAGTGATATATTTTTTTTTTGGAGGATTTTCGTGATAGAACTACTCCATTAAGTGTGAATACTTATCCACCTGTGGATTTTGAATTCTTAGTATTAGATATCTAATTAGCGCCATTATACCCTTATAGTACCGCTGGGTAACTATTATAGCGCAACTCATAATCCACGATGTGCCTTAAATATTTAAGCACCCTTTTTTATAGCCTTCAAATGATCCATACTTGGATAACTTATAGATTTATTATGTTTACTAATCGAGAAAGCAATATTAGGCCTTGAATAGTTTATAACGTATATTAATCTTCAAATTATTTATGAATATTCTAATTGGTTTATTCTCTTACCTATATTTTTGGATAATTATATACTTATATCAATTGGTGTTTTGACAGTGCTATTATCACCTTTAGAAAATTTGCCAAGAATTTTCTCAACATAATAAGATTCAGACAATACTAATCCATCAAATATCTTAGAAATTTGTATTCATAGTATGACATTTGCAACACCCAAGTCTTTTATGTCAAACTTCTTAGTTAACATTTTCTTAGTAGACTTGATTATGTGATCATTGCTACTTAAAATTAGCATATAATCCACAAATAGATATACAATGACATAACTTTTAGTTGTGTTTTTCACATAAACTCATTCATCAACTTCATTGATTTTGAATTTATTTGACAACATAACATTGTCAAATCTTTCATGTCATTATTTAGGTGCTTGTTTCAAACCATATAATAATTTGACAAACTTAGAAACTTTCTTTTCTTGTCTATTGATAATAAACCTTTCAAGTTGTTCCATGTAAACCTTATCATCAATGGCGCCACTGTTTTAAAAAGTTATTTCTCTATCCATTTAATGTATTTAAAACTTATTAATAGCTACAATGACTATTGATGATCGTATGGAAGTTATTCTTGATACAAGTGAATATATGTCAGAATAGCCTACACCTTCTTGTTATATAAAACCTTTAAAAATAATTTTAGTTTTATATTTATCAATGGTGCTATCAGCTTTCATCTCTCTTTTGAAGATCTATTTATGACTTAATGGTTTACTTATAGGAGGAAGATCCACTGGTTTCCATGAATGATTATTCATAATAGATTTAATTTCACTATTGACTGCCTCCTTCTAATAGGAAGCTTCCGGACAAGATATTTTCTTAGAGTAGGTTCAAGGTTCTTTTTCTAACAAGTATATTAAAAAATCATGACCAAATATTTTAGTTATTTTTGCCTTCTTACTCCTTCCAAGTTCAACATCATCATCTTCTAATTGATAATGATCATTTGAACTAGCCTCGGTCATTCTCTTAAGTGAATAATTCTATCATATTTCATTACATGGAAACACATCTTTAAAAAATATAGCATTTCTTGATTCTATAATAGTATTAGAATGAATATCCTTAATAACTTTTTTGTGTATAAGAAATCGATATGTATTATTATTGTATGCATATTCGAATAATCTATAATTTTAATTCATATCTTAACCTTTTTAAGATTAGATATTGCTACCTTTATAAGACACTCTCACATTTTGAGACATTTGTAGGAAGGTTTTTTACCTTTCCATAATTCATAAGGTTTTCTTCCTAACTTTTTATGGGGTACATTGTTAAGTATATAATTAAAAGTTAACATTTCCTCCCCCTCCAAGTTCTTAGGTGCTCTCAAACTTATTAACATGGTATTCATTATTTATTTTAATGTTTGTTTTTTCATTCCACAACACTATTTTGTTATAGTGAAAAGGAGTAGTAGTTTGGTGAATAACATCATTTTGGGAGCAGAACTCACCAAATAGTGCTTTGTATTCCCCACCTCTATCACTTCTTATTACTTTCATCTTTTTGTTAAGTTGATTTTCAACTTCGTTCTTGTAATGTTTAAATATTTTAAAAGCTTCATATTTGTTCATAAGCAAATAGGTATAATAATACCTCGTGCAATCATCTATGAAAATAATATAATACTTTTTTCCACCTCTTGTTTGCACAAACTTTAAATCACCAATATCTTAGTGAATTAACTTTATAGGTTCACTACTTATTTCAATTGTTTGAAAAGAAGATTTTATAAATTTTGATTCTATATAAATTTCACACTTATAATTTTTCTAAAAAAATCATTCTTGGTAATAATTTATGGTCTTATTAACATTTTCATAGAATTATAATTCACATGACCTAACATATCATGCCACAAATCATAAAACTCAAGCAAATAAAAAGAAGAGACAATCTTATTATTAGTTTCATCATTGATTATAATGGTCTTTACATTCATTCTAATGAGGTCATCATAAAGATGTTTTTTTCACTCTTAAAAACTTTCTTAAAACTATTTTTGCTCAAAATGAGTCTGACACTAAATTCTTCCTAATATTAGCAGTATGCAGTATATTGCTGAGGGTGAGAAGCTTTTTAGAGGTCATATTTAGTATGATATTTTCAACACTTAGTACCTTGGAGGTTGATAAGTCTCTCATGTGTAAGTTTTCTTTATCTATTTCTTTGTGAGTGGAACATCCTTTTTTCTCAATACATACATATTTTATTGCACCAATATCAACCCATCACTACTCAGAACTTTTAATCAGGTTGACTTTGAAAACAACAAACATGTTTATTTATGAAACTTTATCAGCGAGGTAATCAACCTCATTGATATTGGCTTTAACAATCATTCCCTTTTTTAAGTTACTTTGTTGAGCTTTATTTTGGTCATTGTAATGTGTTCAATTATCACCATTTTATTTTACGAACTGTAATGTACATTAAAAGAATATCGTGTGAATAATACTTTCTCTAAATAAGTTCTCAGAAAAGATTACAAAAGTCATAAATGGTTTCGTTTTAAACTCAATCTCCTTAAATATAATTTTTTAGACTGTATTTATTCACCATATTGACTTTTCTGTATATGTGAATAATAATGTATATATGACTAATGTTGTATACATGAACAAAACCAATCAAATAGCTATAACACCATTCTTAAGGAATATAAATTTATTACTCTCAAAGACCATCTTGAGATTTAAAAATTTACAGACTATGAACCTTTTCATAACGACAACTTCAAACTTGAACATTTTGGCCAAAGCTTTCCAAAATGTTTTTGCACTCTTGACTGAACTATATACATCATATTGTTTACTCTATTCAAAATGTAGTTATTACACATGAAATTAGTATGATTCCATACGTCCAAAGCTACTGTAATAATAAAATTGGATTTATTATTTGACAACTTTAACATTTTTTTCCTACAAGAACTTAACAAAGTTCAAAGTGGGCATATAAATCAATATTTTATGTTGTCAATATTTTAATTTTAATCCGTTAAACTTTTTAACTTTCTCACTACTGAATTAGTACTTGCAAAAGCAATATTGGTTAAAAAAACCAATTCTTGAGTTAAAAACATGATATAATCTATAAAACAATAGACTAATATTTATAAATAAATAAAACTTGTGATAAGGAAAATTAAGAAATAAAAATATTTATACTATGCAAGATAAAAATGACATTTTAAAAGCTTAAATTCTTTTTAACATGCATCATATCATTATAAAATATTTGAGCATGTCAAGCATTTTGATTCTATATACTTTTTGGTTTGTTATGATTTTTTCTTTTATTTATTTTGTAATGTTTCTATAAATCTTTATTTTAAAAAGTTTATCTTCTAAAACTATTTAACTTGGGCTCATTAGAGTTTTTATTTTTTTAAGCACAATATTATAACTATTTTCCCTTTGATTTTTTTTTTTAAATAGCCTTCTTTTCAGGGATCTCTTAGTACTTTTATCTTGATGTTTTTGGTCATTATCAAGTGGTATTAATGGTAAATTGGTATTTTTATTAATATACAAAATAATATAAAAGAAAATTGATAAGAGCGTGCATCGCATACGCTAGCGTGTAAGTCACCTCGCGATATTCAAGCGATGCATGCGGTAGTACTAAAAATGGCTTTCCGAGGTGTTTTATGATTCGTTTCTCTCCACCTCGATTAGCACGCTGCCCCTGAAAAAAATCACAACAATCCTTCAATTTATATTTTCTTGAGATTTAACCCCTTTTATTTTACTGCACATCTTTTATTTCAATTGATTATTTCAAATTGGGATTTTTTTTTAATTTCATCTCCTTCAATTTTTTTCATCTCTTAAATTTGATCCATATTCTTTTGATTGTTATATTTTTAAGTGATTTCTCAAATTAGATTTTTTTTTAATTTCATCCTTCATCATTTTTTTCTACAGTCCTTATTATTTTGATTGTTGTTTTTTTATTTGATAAATTCTTTGAATATATTTTATTTCTGATTTAATCCTTCAACATTAAATTTGTTAGGAATCTAACTTCTTTATTGAACTTAAGTATATGATTTTACTTGTTGTGAATTTAGAGATTAACCCAGATTTAGAAGATGCACCTGAGTTTGCTTGATTTTTCATATTATTAAATTAGGGTGGTCTTTTTTTTTTATAATATTAAAATAACAGAGCTTATCAAACCAGTTGACTCAATGACCCAAGTCTAGAATTGTTTTTCTGATTTCATTTTTTTACATAAAATTTGTTGGGAGTTGTGCTTCTTTATTGAACATGAGTTTAAGATTTCAAAGGCTTTGAATTTGAGGGACTAACCTAGGTTTAGAAGATTTGTTCATGTTTGTATATTTTTCATATTATTAAATTAAATGAGCTTATAAAACTCAATAACCCAAGTCTCAGATTTTTTCTTTGCTCCTTTAGAAACACTTATGTAGCCTTTTTTTTTTTTATGTTTGGTTAAAATTCTCTCGGCCCGCTTTGTAGTACCGACCACCAATCTAGGTTTACTTGAGTTGCTTTTATAGATCCTTTTTTTTAGATTTAATTTTTTTTTACCTTCAATATTTGGTTCATCACAATTGACCTTCATGATTTGACTTGGTTTAAATTCTATATGGTTATCATGTGCTCATGTCTTGAATTGCGAGTTTCGCATATTAATCATGGTTAACCCAAATTAATTTAATGTGTTGTTATTTTAATATTATTTTTTTAAATAATAATTCATCCAATATATCGATATTTTAGTATTTTGAAAGATTTTTTTTATCCAGTATGCATCAAGTTTTTGACTTCTTAACATTTATTTTTTTAAAAGATTGGAAAGAAATTATGTGACCTACGGCGTAGCATGAATAAAAAAAACTAGTTAAATTTATATGTGAGAATATTATAAATTAAAAAAAAATCATAACATATATTTCAAAGATGCTAGAAACCTCTTTCACAAAAATAATAATAATAATAATAATAATACTTATTATTATCTTTCCTTTGTTTGTATTTATATTATAAGTTATGAAATTATCTTTGTTTCTTTTCTTCTCCTATTTTAGCCATGTTTTTAATGGCTAAATCAATTACTTAATTAAATTCTTGTTTTTTTTTAAAAAAATCCAACTATATTTCTATTATTTTTATCTACTAACTAAACAATTGAATATTCTAATTGAAACTCTACCTTGATGAAAAATTTCATAGTGTACGGAATCCATTAATAAACGAAGGTTAAAATTAACAATTAGATGTCAAGACTCTCCAGATAAAACTAGTGCAGATCGATGCTCGCAAATTACCAAAACTCATAACATATTGTGTCCTTGAGTTTATGCAACCTTGAAAAGAATCCATGCTTGTGAAAAACATAGTCAAATTTAGTCATTTCAATTTAACTCAACTAAATTGCATTAGATTGTAAAATTACTACAAATTAAAGTTTTTATAAGAAGTCAAAGAATAAACACATTAATTTTAAAATAGTTTTTTTTCAAATGCTTTAGGATTAAAACAATTATATTTCTCGAAAAATCCAAAGTTTAAAAAATCTTACGAGATAAAAACAATTCCTACAATTATCAATCATTACAATTTTAAAAAAGAAAATTTTAATTTATACAATATATTCTTTGCATAAATAAAATCTTGGAATATGTTTAAAGAATTAAAATATTCTTAAATTCAAAAACGCTTTCCTATTGAAAAAAATTACAATTATTCTTTAGGAAAATATAATTTTTTAAAATGTTTAGCAAATGATATATAAAATTCCAAAATAACCCAAAGAGTAAAAGAAATGTTGAACAAATAAAAAATTCCAAAATTAACAGAAATTAATTTTAGAGATAATTCTAAGAAATAAAAAAAACTATTTTTTCTGCTTAAACTTTTGAAATAATTAAAATTTATTTTATTTTTTTAATGAAATATGTTTTTGCACCTTCATGAGATTTCATTTGTATTACCCTATATAACCATTTTTTTAATATTTAACCTAAGGATGTATTGAGAAGAAAAAAATTATAATAACTTAAAATAATATTATAAAGACTAGAGATGAGCATTTTTAAACCTTTTATTTTGTCTATTCGTTTCAAATTTTTAAATCTTATTTTGGTTTGATTTGTTTTAAATTTTTGAAAACCAAATAAGTTAAATTTAATTCATAAACCTTTTATTTTGGCTATTCTTGACATGTTTTGATTTAATAAACCTTTCTTATTTAATGATTTTTTTCAATTTAATTAGTTTCAGTTCAATTTTCTTTTGTTTTAGTTTCTAAAATTAAAATCAATTTGACTGAATTGTTTTTTTTAAAAGAAATAACCAAAATTATGTAAGAAATTCAATCAAAATTATGAATATTGTAAATAATTAGATTAATTTAATTAACTCCTAATACAAATAAATTGAACCAAAAATATATATATATATATATATATATATATATATATATATATATATATATATATAGTCAATTGCTTTTGCGCTATCCCAGGAACTTTTCAACAATGTTATCGAATCCAGTCAAGTCTAGTGACCCAGTTGTTTACTTGATCCAATCGAGTTTCAAAACAAACTTTGTGAGAGTTGACCGAAAGTGACCCAACCGACTTTGTGGGTGCATTTGCAAATCAATTGACCTAGTAAAAATTTCTTTTGATTTTTTAAAGAAAAAATTATTTTAAAATGTTTATTTAACATTTTTTTATAACAAAAAATTTTGAAACGATATTTTTGAGTGACCTGGTTAAACCGGGTAAATTTGCCCAACCTATGACCTGTGTTATGGCTTTAGTTGGGCATGACAATAAATTCTCTAAACATGACGATATGTTTTTCCCTTTTTTTAGGTCCAGTTGTGTTGCACTTATGGCTGATCAGGCCATTTTGTCTCCCTTTTTTTTTGCTTGTCTTCTTCTCTTCTTGGTTGGGTCTTTATTGGGCTTAGTTATGATGAAATTCAGAATAGAGTTGAAGAATTACTAAAGAATAAAACACTAAATTGAATGATGGGTGAAAAATGTATGGCATTGTACAACACTCACCAATGTAAGGAAGGCCGTTGTGTTATGGAGGCGTGTGTGGCTTCATTCGAGCTCTGATGCCAACCTTCCTTGGTGTCTTTTGAATCATCTCGGTGAGGGCTTTATTTTAAGGCTCGCATAAGGTGACCATGTGGATCTAGCATGGCTTCGACAACTCATTCTTCTTTTGTTTATTTTCCTTTCCTTTTCTTTTTCCCTCTCGTCGATTTTCGTGTTTGATCTCTTCTATATAAAAGAAAAGGGCTGCATTTTTTTCATCAATTTCAATTCCAATCCCTTTATTCTTAATCATTTGAAAAATCCTAACTATTTTTTCACAAAATCAAGCGTCGATTCAACATCATGATGTTTTTTTTACACCGTAAGAACCTCATACTAAACTAACCAAATCAAATTATTGGTTCCAATATCAATTCTTTATTATGGAAGTATTGAATTAAAAAAACAAAAGTATGATAATAGAAATAAACTGTAACAGCCCGGTCCAACATGTCATTTATTGTCCGCTTTGGGCCTTACCGTCCTCACGGTTTTGTTCTTGGTGACGCGAGCCCACTTCTAAGCCTGACATCCCAAAACGCGTACAACATGTTAGCAAGCAACACTACTAATAAGGCTAGCTACCAAACCCTCACCCGCCGATGTGGGATATTACAATCCACCCCCTTTAAGGAGCCCGACGACCCCATCGGCACAACCAGACAGCCAGCGAGGTCGGCTCTGCAACCAAATATAACAGTTCGGTCCAACATGTCGTATATTGTCCGCTTTGAGCCTTACCGCTCTCACGGTTTTGTTCTTGGTGACGCGAGCCCACTTCTAAGCTTGACACCCTAAAACGCATATAACATGTTAGCAATCAGCACTACTAATAAGGCCAGCTACCAAACTCTCACCCGCCGATGGGGGATATAACATAAACAAACCAAAGGACTATAAAGCAAAGTGAAAAAACAGTAAAACATTAATGCGTTCTAGTAATCACCTAAGCCTTAATATTTTTCCTATTTTGTTTATATTCTAGTAATAATTCTAATTACAAATACTATGAAAGGCATGGAGAAACATTGTTTCTCCAGGCAATATGGACTAAGACTCATGAGCATTGTCAATTCATTAGGCCCATAAGTTTTTTTTATCTTTTTTTTTTAATTTTTCCCTTTAAGGCCTAATTGGAGGCTAATTTGGCTACAATTGTTAAGTAAATGTGAAACTAAAAGATAAAGGACTAAAATGAAACACATGAAGAAGAGGGGTGTTGTTTTAGATTTCCCCCCAAATCTTCTACTTAGTCCTTATTCTTTACTAATTATAACAATTAAGTCCCTCTATTTTTTAAAGTTTAAGCATAAATCAATTTTCGAAACCTTTTTTTTTTTTAGTTCCTAGTTTGAGAAAAGAGAAAGAAATTCGTTGGTTTCTAGTGATAAAAAGAAAGATGGCTTGACATTTGACTTCGACTACCAAAATAGTTGATCTCTATGTCAAGTGGTTCCATATGACAAGAGAAATTCAACTTGGATGTTTTTTTAACCTTAAAAATGCCTAAAAGGTATATATAAATCCAAGAAGATTTTTTATTTTGAGTTTTGAGATGGTTTTTTGAGGTCATGGATTCGTTTAACAAGGTTTATAGTGTTTTGTAGATTTTTTTTTGGTAAAAACAAATGGGTTGAAAATTAGGTTTTTGGGTTAAAAAACCTCTAGCCCTGATTTTTTTTTCAAAAATAATGGGGTGAATGACATTTTATTTGCTCCATCTACCATTAAAAAAAAAATTAAAGGCCCAAGCGCGTGTGCCCTTACTAAATGGGCCAGACAGTTTAGCCTGGCTTGCTAGGCCTAGTAGCGTCTGCCTCTTTTTTTTTTTTCTTTCTAAATTTGTTTTTTTATTGATGTTTTTTAAATGTATTTTTAATTTTTTTTTTGTGTTTAGATTATTACATATTCTCTTTTTTATTTTGTTTATATAGCTTCTTTTACATAACAATTATTTTTTAGTTATTTTATATGCATTTAATTTTTGATGTAATTATTCTAATCCATCTATATCATTTTTTTATGTTTTATTTAAATGTGTACTCTTATATAATATTTTTTTTTTATTTTATTCCATCAATTTCATGTATATTTATTTATATTATCATTTGATTAAATAAAAATTTGATTTTAATAACAAATTCATTCAATATAATCGAGTTAAAGGCCCGTGTTACAATGCCAAATATCTTAATCTATATATGTCAATTAATTTTTCTATTTTTTATATTATCATTTTATTAAATAAAAATATAATTTTAATAATAAATTCATTAAATATAATCAGGTTAAAGGCTTGTGTTACAATATCATATATCTTAATATATATATGTCTATTAATTTTTCTATTTTTATCTTTATTTATTGTAAATGATTTTTTTATAAATACTGTTCTGGATATATATATATATATATATATATATATATATATATATATATATATATATATATATATAAGATAAATATTGAAGCCGCGATGTAGAGCTGATCAAATAGCTACTCTAATCCTAATCCTGATCCTAATTCTAATTTTGAAACTTTTTATGTAACTTTTAACTCATACTGTGGCCATCAAGACTACCATGTGTGCTGTGTTTATACCATGAAAATAAATTCGTGTTCCATCCCACTACTTCACTTCACTTCGGTTTCTTTTCTTTCTCGTGCAAATTTTCAGTCTGTCAAAGTGATCTCTCTTTTTTCTAATCTCCCAAAAACATCAATAAAACGACAACCCTGCAAATATGAAACGTTCTTCTTCAACGATCAACGAGCCAGGGCCATCGTAAGCGGGCCAAAAAAACGTCAGGTCTGCAACGTACTTGTTATAACTCCACCATTTTTTTACTGTTATTCAAACACTTAGTCGTTTCTTTTGTGCTGCTGCTTGTGTTTGATGGTTAGGTTTGATCTTTTTTTTTTTCTGCCTGGTCTGTTTGGTTGTTGAGAAATTGCTGGGGCATAGGAATTTTAAACTTGGAGAAAATTTTGCTTTTTTTCTTTCTTTTAGATTTTGGGGAATTTAGTAGATAATAATAGAATTTGCACTTGAATAACATACTGGGATTTATGTTAAATCCAAGCAAACCCTTTTGACTGTTCTTGAATCTTGAGGTGAAACGTGAAAGTGGAAAGGGTCCAATTTTCTTATTGAATCGGTCGAGGGTTGATGTGATTCTATTTTCCATGTTTCTTTATAAATAAAAAATAAATAAAATAAAGTGGCATGATTTGAAAACTTTGTTTTCTATATTATTCCTGGCAATTATGCCAATGATTATGTTATCTAAATTTGTTCTTTCAGACAGGAAGAGGTTAAGTACTTAGAAGCATAACTTGTTCTCGAACCAGGATTATAATCATGAGGCAGCCTAGTGAGAGCTCAGTGAATGCCACAATCTGGGATTCAACGACTTTTTACAGGACACCGAATCTAAAAAACAATCCTCTGAAAAGGCCAAGGTCATGTCAAAACAAGGAGTGCCAAAAAGTAGACCGCATTAGCAATCTACCTGATCCCATCATCCAACACATCCTCTCTTTCTTGCCTGCTGATGATGCGATCAAAACATGCATATTATCAAAGCGGTGGGACTCTATTTGGACTTTAGTGCCAAATCTCATATTTCGCCGTGAATGTTCTTGCTCTCAAGAAGCTGAAAATTTTGCTGTCTTCGTTGACAAAGCTCTGATGCACTACTGCTCCCCAAAGGTGAAGAAGTTCCTTGTGGAGTTTGAGTTCACTGAATGTTTCAAGGCTCAAGTTGACTCGTGGGTGGACTTTGCTGTACGTCTCAAGGTGGAGGAGCTTTGTTTGGAGTTTCATAGAGAAATTGCTGATGATCCTGACTATTATTACTTGCCTAATTTTTTGTACAGCAATATCCCTGCAGAGAAACTGAGTCTAAGATTCTGTGCTTTATCTCCTAATAAGCTGAAGCAAGTTTCTTGGATGTCATTGAAGGTTTTATCCATCTCATATAGCTGGTTATCCAATGAGATGATTAAAAACATTTTTTCAGGCTGCTCCTTACTTGAGTACTTGAAATTGAATCAGTGTTGTGGCTTTGATCAGATTAATACTAATTTCAGTTCAAGTTTAAAAGATCTAGTGGTGGATGGTTCCTGGGGTCCTGAGGATAAATTTGGTGATTTTGTGATCACGATTAAAGGTCCTAATCTTCTATCCTTAACTTTAGCAGGGTATATGCATAGAGCGAATTATATGCTGCTAGATGTTTCATCTTTGGTAGAAGCTAATATTGGTTATCGGATGAAAAGTTGTAGCCATGGTTGCAGAAGCAATTGGTATAGTGCACATCGCAGCGTGTTGCATGACTTACTTGAAAAATTACAGCATGTTGAGAAACTTACAATTGGAACTTGGTGTCTTCAGGTAAGTTTCTGACGCAATATGTTGCTTATGCATTTTGTCAGATAAAACTAGCGAGGTGTTTCTTTGTTTTACGTTAGCTCCTCTATTTGTCTGTTCGCACTTTCATGATTTAGCATCTGTTTACATTTGCTGTATTTTGAAATTTGAATGGCCTTGCTTCTGATATAGTGTAGAAATCTATGATTTTAAATGAAACCATCAAAGCAAGTTAGGACTTTTGGGGGTATTAGTTGCTCTCCCTCGGTCTCTCTCGCTCTTCATGGAATGGTGTTAATTTGCATAAAATGCCCTTAGCATGATGATTGCTCTAATTCTTTAATTAGTTCATTCATAGTGATGGATGAGCACATTAAGCATTAGCCTTGACATAATCAAGGAGATTTTAAATTCTATAATAAATGGTAAAATGGCTACAGCTTCAAGAATTCTGTTTCAAGCAAGTCAAGACTTGAATTTTTTTTATGGAGTACTTCTGTAACAGCATCTATTGTTAAGGTTTTTTTTGTGAATAAAAGAAATACATACTGTTTATTCATGCAACTCATGAAGTTTGTTATTCAAACTTCTGTGCAATCGTTATACTTTCTGTTGGATGTATCAATTTAAGTGATTGCATCTATTCATGTAAAAAACTTTATAAAGGGTATTTTCTTGCTTGTTCTTGAGTTCCCCTCATCTGCTTTTGGTGACAACATTATAAATGTTTTGAAGCCCCCTTTTCACCAAGTGTTGACTTACTGATCGCCCATTATTATTCATTATTGGATAATAGTATTTGTCAATGACCTATTTGAGATAGAATATCCCCATGACATCTTATTTAACCACCATGATACTTTCTGAGTCCCTTTCTTTTTCTTTTTTTTCTTACCTCTCAAGGTTCTATCTATATCAGAGGTGAAGGGTCTGTCTTCTCCAACTTCAGCATGCAAGTATCTAACACTGAACAAGAAGATCAACAAATGGGACCTTCCTGGGATTGCAAGCTTGCTACAAAGTTCACCTAATCTGCAGAAATTAACTATCAACTTGATGCCCTCCAACAATTTTGAGGTGTTTTTCTATCACAATCTCACTAGTTTATCTCCCTTCTTGTCGATCTAGCTTTGGTTTGGAACTTTGATAGGTTTCCTTTTGATCTCCATTTTCTTTTGTTTATCATGTTATTTTGGTCTTGGTATAATGAATCTGCACTGTCCTCTCACTGTGTCATCAAGTCTTTGCTACAACTAACATTTTAAGTTAAAAAATTCCAAAGTAGTACATAGATCAGTTGAAATTATTTATGCTAGAATCATCACAACACTACTGCATGCCAATTAAAAATTAAGTTGTCTAATACAATGTTCATCTTCAGTTTGAGCTTGACAGGTCTTTTTATAAATATTATAGTTTTGATGGAGAGGAATACTGGAGTTTATATAATCAGAGGATTTTCAAATGTTTAGTGCTGCATCTCAAGAGTGTGGAGATTTTTGGATTTGACACAAGTTGTTCAAGTTTGAAACTTGTAGTTGATCAATGGGTGCAGTTTCTGCTCAAGAATGCCAAGGTACTGGAGAAGATGATTATACATGCACAGAGAGATGATGTAAATCGCACTTGGATGTCTGTTGAGGCACAGGAATTAATGGAATTACTTGAACTGACCCAAGCATTCTTGTCCTACCCTAGAGCTTCACCAAATGCAAAGGTTATGTTAGAAAGTTGCTTTAAGTAATTTAAATTTGTATAAGTGCATTTGCCAGGGTTCCTTTAAGCATGTTAAAGTTAAGTTGAATATTGCTTTTCTGAAAAATGTAGATATTCTCGTTTTGAACTGAAGGATTTGATTTTTCGGCAGATTTTTTTTCCAAGCATGTAGTGTATATGAAATGTTATATATGTCAGCTGTTTAGATTTATCTAACCTCTTTGGTACTGAACATTTTGAGTTTCGGAAATGTCATTCATGCATTGGCTCTTGAGAGGATATCATTGTTAGGTCTTAGTTTAACTTCTGGGCGGAACAGCAACCTGCTTCCGTTGTCCAACTCGCAGCTTTAGGCCATCTATTATGAACTAGTTGCTTTACGGTTTGGCATAATCAAAAGAGATCTCACTGCTATAAAATATACTTGTTTAAAAGGTAGAAGTATTTTTTCGAACCGCAGATTCACCCAGAGATCCTGGGACTGGGAAGGATTTGATAGCACTTTATAACTACATTAGTCTTATTTTTGGGATGCTCATTGCGATTATACTTGTTATTGGTGCATTGAGCTTATACACATTTAAGCTCTGTCACTCCCACTGTATAGTTTGTGTTAGCACTTAGCAGGCCTTAAGATAGAAGTTTCTCGTGGATGGCTATTTCATTTTCCCTAGGCTTTACAGATTATGAAGTCAGTTCTCTCTTGATTTCTTGCTGATCAATGTAGCATTTGATACCGGTCTCCATTCTTTCTCTGTTTGCAAAGCAGCTTTTATTTCTCTTTCTTGGGAGTCATTCTAAAAAACCCTGTTATCCTGGTTGACTCGGGCCTGATATTGTAAAACCAGCTCTAAACTCGTAAACTTTTTTTTTTAAATAGTTAAAACGATGTTGTTTTATCCTTTTGAAAATAAATTTTTAGGGTTGACTCAAATTGATTCTCTCGACCCATGATTTAAATCTTGTTTTAGGTTAACCTTGAATGCTTAATTGTAAAAATCAGATTTTATGATTTATTTTAATTTATTTTATATGAGGTAACTTTTCTAATGATCTTGATATGAATCATGAATTATATATATATATATATATATATATATATATATATATATATATATATATATATATATATATCACAATTAACTTTTAAAGCTGGTGGTTCTCATGGCCTCCATGTCTACCTACTAGGTATTTCATGGATTGATATATTCACATCCCCCTCTAGCGAGGCGTTCTTGTTCTAAAATATGTTCTTGGGCTTTGTTTGGGCTTCCAATAAAAAAGAAGAAATGATTAATGATGATTTTGTTTTATAATTCACGGCACAAAATTTGAGTCTTATGATAGAAAATCCATATATAAAGTGGGTTGAAAATATTAAAACGAACAACTTTATTGCTTAAAGATGTAAACGAGCGAACCTCTCATAATCTTACCATACTTCATTGAAAAACCATGGTAATGATATTTTAGTTGGATTGAATTAAAATAAAGTTATTTTAATATTTTTTTAAATAAAATAATAAATCAATTTAAATTTTATTTTGAAAAGACCGAGTATTACTAAGTCTATTCTTTGCATTTTTTTTAAAATCTAGAATGCCTTAGTTTTTATCACCTGTCGGTTTAATAGCAGTGAAATAAATAAATTATAAACATAATTAAAAGAATTATAGAATTTATTGTTTTACGTTTCAAATAGTATGGCCCAAGTGGAAACCAGATATATGAGGTGTGTAATTGAAAAAAACAATAAACCTCGGGTGTCATAAATAAAAACTTGTCAATAGAAGAAACTAATACTGAAGCCCTCCTTTTCTTTATTCACTACTTACTACCCCACAAACCCTCCTTACCGTAAACCCTAATTTTCTTCAATAAACCCCAAACAAAACCAAACAATGGCAGAAACCGAAACCCAAAACGAACCCACATTACCTACAAAACGCAAACTCGATGACGACCCAATTCCTGAAAACGATCAAGAACAAGATAATCACTACAACAAATCGCAAAAAATCGACTCACTCTCCAACAATTCACCAATCATCCAGGAGAAACTCGCTGAGAACTCGCGAGCTCTAGAACCTTCAATCGATAGCCAAAACGACATCGTACAAGAAGGAGAAGATGAAGATGGTAATCACTCCAACAAATCGCAAAAAATCGATTCACTCGCCAGCAATTCACCAATCATCCGAGAGAAACTCACTGAGAACTCGCAAACTCTAGAACCTTCAATCGATAACCAAAACGACACCGTACAAGAAGGAGAAGATGAAGATGAAGACGAAGATGGTGAGGAAGAAGATGGTGATTATGAGGATGAAGAAGAGAACAGGGAGGAAGCGGTGGTGGACAGGAAAGGAAAAGGGATATTGATTGAAGAAGGAGACGAAGATGACGACGACGACGACGACGGGAGTGAATTAGAGGGTGGCGATGATAGTGAGGAGGCAGAGGAGGATGATCCATTGGCTGAAGTTGATTTGGATAACATTTTACCATCGAGGACGCGAAGAAAAGTTGTGCATCCTGGAGTTTATATTGCTGCTTCTGCTGATGATGATGATGACAGTGATGCGTGATTTTAAAGCAAGGTCAGTGTTAAGAAAATCGAGGTTAATTTGCTTAGTCAAGTAGTAATTAGAATTTAGTGATTTCGCAATGCGGCAATGTATGTTCTAGCAACCTTGATTAGATATTTTGTTCTTTTTTTTTTAATGATGCTCGTGGAATTGTAGATGTGGTAGTCTGTGGTTTCTCTTTTAAATTTTTTTTATTGCTTTTTGCAGAGGAAATAGAGTTAGGGTACGTTGGTGATGTTATCCTATGAGTGTTTGTCTTCAAAACCTAGTAGTAATGTTGAAGACGTATGAAGAAGAGATGCCCAGAGAGTTGCGCTAGTATGTTGTTTTCTAATGAGCAATGTGGAGGAAAAAGATGAAATGAGTTTTTAAGTTGCAACAGTGGTGATGCTCCAGTAGGACCTTTTCGTTCTAGAGTTGGTAGGAAAGGATACCTGAGTGGTTGAGGTGTGTTGGAGAAAAACAAACATGCAGGTTAGCAACAACATGACGGTGTAATAGTTGCCCCTAATTGGGCCATGATAACCATGTATAATCATTGTTCCCATCGAGTCTAATTTGCATGTTTGATATAGGAAAAAAAATCCATGAATTCATGATCTGGGAAAATGATTAATGAACTTTGATTTCTGTCCTGATAGAAATTTTCTTGCGTTAGAAAGAATGTTACTAAATGCTGCCCATCATCAATGCATGTTTCTGCTTTTCACAAGTTTATTTGAGTATTGCTTGCAGCTAGTTGAATAGTTGAACTCGTATATTGTTCTTCCCTGAACTTTGTTTGGGAGTGTACAGAATATGATTGCTTGTTATAAACAAATAACCGGTAGCGAGTTCCACACCTGCATTAGGGATTGGAAATGAGCGGGAAAATATGTGCATGAATTTTTATCCTTGAAAATGAGTAGATAATTATGAGATTATGTAGTCCTGTGAATTAGTGGTAAAGAGTTAGGGGTACCTTTGTGTGGTTTCATGGGGTGCATCAACTCTTGGCAAACTTTTGGTGGGGCGCTCCAATGTATGCTTGGCAGTGTCATTGCCATGTTCGAAAATGATGCAAAGATAATAATGTGACAAATCTGTCCAAAACTATTGAGGGTATGGATTGCAGTTAAAACATTGAAAGAAGAGGTGTATTGGAGTTTGCTAGGATATGACTATCATGCTTTCTGAAACTAAAGTTGGTTTGCTTTATTTGTGAGCTACAATGGGTGGGTCAATGTTACCTCCAAAGTGGTAAGTGGTATGGATACGGATACTCTGTTCACTACCCCTCCCAGATCACGGTTTGAGGGTTTAAGCTTAGTGTGGTCGCTAGTTCGGGTCATGTTTCATTTTTATGAGGGTTGTCCATATATATGCCCATATATAATTGAGGTAGAGGTAATATTTTCCATTAACATTCTTGTAAGTTGAAGGTTGTGTAGAAAGTTACAAAATTATTAATATTCTTTTGGCTATTAACCATTGGATTGGTTTTGTTAAGATAATCATGTCATGTTTTACTTTCTATTTCAATAAAAAGATAGAAGTATTGAATGGATGCACGTAGACTAAAACTTCCAGAAAAGATATTTTCCAACTCTGGCTCTCGAAAATAGCGTACAAATTATCTCTTCCCAAAAAAACCTCTTGATCTTCTCCAGGCACGCAGCTGTACCAGCTTCTTTTCCTTTCTGTTTTATTTAAAGGCAACAAATTGAAAAGTTCAGCCTAAATATGCTACCTTTTAGATTCCAGTTAATAACAGATAATTAATGAGCAATTGGTGTTTTCTTAAATTTTGTGTTTTTACAATTGGTGTTTTCTTAAATTTTGTGTTTTTTCACAAAAGGGCCAATAATAATGGGATATGAGTAGTAAGTCTTATGGCAAAATTCCCACCCTCACTGCCCTGCTCCAAAGCACACAACCAAACTGTTTAGCTCCGTTCTGTTATAACTTCTGACCTCTTGATTTCCTGGAGAAAAGCATATTTCCTATTTATCCATATCATCTGTTCTCACTTTGACTGGTCACTGCCCTAACACATCGACCATGGCAAGTTTTTCTAGTACTCTAAGAAGAGGGAAATAACCCACAGTTATCTGCCTTGTGATGAACTGTGTCTTGAGTCCCCATCTATCTTGGAGACAACCAGTACACTGGGGATATGCCATGTGGTTATTTCTTGTTCTAACTTATGCATTTCCTACAGGTTATGTGTTTTGATGCTGAACTTTAATCTTGTTTGTGTTTCAGCTTGATTCAGTTGGACCCTTCCAAATTTTAGCTAAATAAGAGTTTGGGTCTCAACCTTTCTTCTAGGGCAGCACAAGTGGCAATATGGCCGGTGGCAGGCCTATTGTTCCAACCTCAGTTGGTCTCAATACCAATCATCCTGATCACAGTTACAAAATTAGCCTTCTTCAAGATTTTTCAACTAGGGATTGCACTGGGAGGTAGGTCTTGGATGATATGTGCACACATTGGTGTGTAGAACCCTTCATGATGACCCAAATTTGGTTAAAGAATGAATAACTAGTCCAAGCCAATTACTCTCACGAATTCTAGATGTACCCAACTTACTTTAATCTGAGTTGCATTTGGAGGTTCGGAGTAGATTTTATTTGTGCTCCTAATAAAGTAGACTGCTCAACAGAACTTTTGAATTCCTTCTACTTTTATTCTCAAAAACAGAGCAGTGCAGAAGAATTAATGAGTAAATTTGAACATATTGATTATTATATGCATGTTATTGTTAAATTGTTTCTGCGATACGGCCACTCTTTGAACTTTCTGTGGTGTGTTTGGAAGGTTGGAGCCTTTGGGACTTGACTATCAGTTTATCAAATAAACTTTGAAATCCAGATTCTTCTGTATTCGATATTTATTCAAATTCCCATTTCCTTGTTCTCTCAAGCTCTAGTTTATGCCGCGTAGTTATTTTACATGTCATGGCACTGTTGAGATATCTTTTGGCCCGGTTTAATTAGTTATGTTAGTGTCTCTTGAGCTGTTGTCAGCCACAATGATAGTGTACGCAGGCAATGTGTGGAGCAGCTGCATGGTCCTCACAGGACCACGCACTTACCTCACAACTGTACTGTTCTTAAACACAAGGCTGGGAGGATTATGTTATCTCAGGGTGCAAATATGTCCTCAGGCCGGCTGGTTCAGAGCATGATAACGAAGTTGCTGGTGCTTCGGTCCCTGCTTTATTTCAAGGTCCTCCCTTAGCTTTTGCTGTAAGAACTTGCCTTTGTTTTGCTTGCATCTTAATGGATGTACACATTTGAGCACCTCCTCAGGTGCATAATTCTTGAAATCAAAATCGAGCAGGTCTATTTCCGTACTCTCAACGTCCCGCAATCACCTCATTTGAAATGAAAATGGACCACCCAAGCGTGGATTTCATATAATTGATTGCATAGAAAAAACGGTGTCACATTGGAACTGATAGTAACCGGGAAAACGCTGTAGAAGTGGCAGAATTCTGGTGTGCATCTTATCATTGATGTTGGCTTTCAGCTTTAGAACCAGTACGCCTACAAGTCAATTAATTGTCTGCATTCTTGCATTATAGCATGGCCACCATGCTCTTAGCGCTCATCTATATCAGGGATCAGGATCCATAGCTGAGGCCTAGCGTTCACAGTCTTGCTAGATGAGAAGCCAACTTTACCTTTCAGCCTCCTACCATTACTTGTATGTAGAAAATGGCCATTGGCTTATTGAGGTTTAGTTTACACGCGCCACTTCCAAAGTCTCACCCTGGACCAGCTGACGACATGGTATCTGAATAGATGAAGACACATCGTAGGTTCACCATTGGCCAATCAAAGCCTCTCCTTTACAAAAGATAGGATGCTGACATCAACCGACCATTTACGTGGTCCTTTACCTCCTACTCCCTTCCTCGCTCCGCCCTTCATTTTTTTTTTTTCTCGACCTCTTCTTGAGTGTAGACCATGACCCTTTTGTCCCTCTTGCTCTCTCTCTCTCTCTCGCATTACTTACAAAAAAGTTTCGTTGTGGGGCAAAGCTTTTTGGACCATCTGAATCAATAAAAGGGACATCTTATGTTTCGTCTCCCTTTCAACAGAGTCCAATCCCTATTTCCTCCCTACAGTTATACGTGCCAGGACTGAGGACCACCATGCATTGCCATGCGTTATGATGCCTCCTGCCTCCATTTGAGCTCAATTTGCTTCCAAAATCAGGGTTTTCCCACTGTTTTTTCATGACATGAATCACACCCATATGCTGTGTAACTTTAAATTACTGCAGCAATTGTGCTGCGCACATGCCCCATTTGGTGTCTAGATAGCAAGGGAATTGAGTTTCCAGTTTGTTGATTAGATAATATCTCGTGTAAGCTCTCACATGACTTGATGCATATCACATGGAAGCAATTCTAGGAAATGATGGGAAGGGCAATTGAAGATGGAAATGATCATGAGTGGTGCCTCTTTTTGAAGAATAGTTTTTTTTTCCCCCTCTTCCCCTTTCACTTTCAATTATGCCCTTCTCCTTGTAATTATATGCAAGTGGGGCTATAATTTTATTTGTTTTAGCCGGCCTTTTGGCCTAACAACTCCCTCTTAAAAGGCAGTAAATATCCATCTTTTTGGATGTTGTTCGTTGTGCTCCCATTAACGTTGTTGCTTAATTAATCACGTAGTCATACTTAATTGTTACTCCATGACTTTGTTCAGGTTGAGGGCTAATTAATGCCAGGCTAAATCTACTAGCAGGCATTAGGCTAGAAGATAGAAACACTTCCACTAATTTTATTTATTAAAAAATAAGAAGAAAAAAAAAAACACTAATCCCAAAAGCACCTTTATCACGTTACTTTTCTTTCTTAAACAAGCGAGGACCTTCTCTCCATCATATAAACCTTATAATAGTTTATAGAACCGCAAATTATGTCATGTCAGGCAGTCAACTATGGCAGCTCAGCTTATTCGAAGCGGATCTTAGCCTCTCTCCATTGCTTCACGCTCATCAACCAATTGAGCAGATAGTGCCAGCTCACCATGTATAAAGCACACGAAACGTTCTAAACATGGCTTCTTTTTAATTTATCATTTGGAGATTCATTGGATTTTATCTGCAAATCTTCGTATAGTGCGAGTGAATCTTACATCACTTGATATATATATATATATATATATATATATATATATATATATATATATATATATATATATATATATATTGAGGTGGTACTCATCTTCTTCTTTAAACTCATTCGCTATATATTAAGATCTGAGTGAGTAAAATATATCATTTAATAATGGAAATCTGAAATATTAACTGCTGGGTGTCCCTCAACGCAAAACACCTCGAAATCTCCACGAGAAAAACGAAAGAGCTTCCATAGATGCTCTAGTAGGTGAATGATGATCCAATAAAGAAGCTCAAGATTTCTACCAAATCCAATCGAACCTTCACTAACGTACGTATATACAATATTGAATTAGGAATTAGTGCTCATGATTCAACATCACCTAACATGAAAGACAAGGAAAATGAGAAAAAAGTCGTTGGATTATGCAAGCTTTATGTTGCCTTACAGTTGTGATTCTTGCTCAACTTTCTACATGTTGTCATCAATCGCATTCCACACACTAGCTAGCACTTGCACCTCAGAAGATTTCTTTATAGCTAGGAGGAGAGCCTAGACCATGGTCCAAGGAGCTTCGGTGCTACATAAACCAGGCTCAGCGTGCTGTTAGCATGAGTCATCTAGCCAGCTAGCTCTAATATTCTTGGCCGCCGTTAGGGCATGGATCGTAGGAAGAAGATAAACAATGGTACTGTCATCAAAGAATAACCAGTCACGAAGGACTACCCCACAATCGCCTGGCTAGTGATGCTCCTTAATTAGCAATGGCCCACGTTAACGAATTAAACAAGGTAGGTTAAAATTTTGGAAAGACTAGTCCGCTTGAAAATCTCCGCGTGGCTTAACCAGGTGGGGCTCTGCCATGCTTGGCTCTGCATGTTCAAAGTTCAAACACGGGTTCATGCCGCAAAAAACCAACAGAAGAGACACCAACGGTCCAACACTAGGGTACTATCTCTCTAGAGTCTTAACGAAACCTGTGTGTTTGGTAAAGTATTTTTTAATTAAAAATATATTAGAATAATATTTTTTTCAGTTTTTATAATTAATATATCAAAATTACTAAAAAAATACAATAATATATTAATTTAAAACTCTTTAAATGAATTAAAAAAAAACAAGTTATAGCGCAAAAACAAACTAAATAGCCATAAGTTTATAAAAGAAACCCTATTTTAGCCTTTCTTTTGTTCCAAATGCAAGTAATTAACATTGTATAACGTTGTTAGGCAAATCCATGCTTTATTGGTGGCATTTGTTTTTACTATTTTCATGAGCTCTTCAAGTTTGAAAGTATAATAATAATTGTTTTTAAAAATATTTTATTTGAAAATATATTAAAAAAATATTTTTTTTATTTTTAAAAAATTATTCTTAACATCATCATATTAAAACAATTCAAAAATATAAAAAAATTAAGTTTTTTTTAATGTTTTTTGGAATGCAATTCCAAACGACCTATAAATGCTTTTATTCAAATTATTAAAATAAGTATGATATAACTCAATTACCAGTTTTAGTTTTAGAATTTATCTTTCAAGCTAGATATAGGCTCTTTTTTTCTTTATGTATTGGATGAGTATTTGAGAGTGTGATAACGATTGCTTTTCAAAATACTTTTGCTCGGAAAAGCATCAAAATAATATTTTTTTTTAATTTATTTTTGACAATAGCACATTAAAATAATCCAAAAACACTAAAAGAATTAATTTGAAAAAAAATATCAAATTTTAACAAAAATACAAGTTAAAACTCACTCTCACACACCTAAACACTACATACAAGTTAGATGGAATATTTTATTTAATGTTAAAATTTGATAGACAAAGGGTTGAGATTGTTTAATGTGGATTAAGTAAAGGATAAATTCGAAAAACCAAAAGGTTTAGAATTTAATTCATAACAAGGCAATACATTAGGGCCGGGTTATATTGGGTTTTTCCAAATTTATAAGTGTATTTCAAAAGAAAGGAGTGGAAAGTATATCCCTCGGAAATTAATATCCGATTTTGACTCATATAGTTTAAAGTTTCCCAACCAATCATACATAATACTGACAAAAGTGGAACTTTTATTTATTTATTCATCTAGAATAAATAAATAAATAAATAAATTCGAATGGTGGGCTTGCTTCCTATTTCATTAATTAGCTACATATCAAGGATTAGGGATTAATTATGATGGAACTTCTGAAAACTCTGGAGATGGTATTGAAAAAACTGAAACTTCGTGGGCGAAAGTGGAATATATATATATATATATATATATATATATATATATATATATATATATATAAAGCTAACATATATTTTATTACAAAAAAACATAATAAAATCATTGCTTGTGATATCCCTATATATACTCTGCCTTGAAATAAATACACAACACAAGTTCTTAAAAAGAGAGAGAGAGAGAGAGAGAGAGAGAGAGAGAGAGAATTCCATTTGTAATCGATTATCCATTGGACACCAAGTGGGATCAGAGAAAGATTCATGTGAAGGTAAATAATTATGTTTAAAATATTTATGTTTTTTTAATTTGGATGACTACTCAAAGTAAATAATTCTAAGAATAAATATATATTCAGAAAAAAAAAAGAAAAAAAGAAAAGAATTATATGCAATAATTTGCAGCTCCTAATATGACAATAAGTCATCTCATCAAAGCCACCAAAAGTTGTTCTTCGGTCAAACATACATCCCACTCGAAAGAAAGAAATAAAAAAAGCTGCAGCTGCAGCTTAATTTAGAATATATACGAAGGTTGACATTATAGGCGAGATTAATATATATCATCCTAATCCTGGCAATCTGTGGTGGATTAATGCTTGACAGCAAAGATTTAGTTAGGTATCAAGTAGACTTGACGAATCCCTAACTTATTTAATTAGTCGTAATTAATTAAGTTGCATTGCAAGCTCAATAATCACGTTTGATATGGCTGCATGCATTAATTATTAATTATGCGCCTCTTCTTTTCTTTTCTTTTTCTTCAAGGAAATTAAGGGCTCCATGATTGAATGGATCATTGGATCTAGACGAGGCCTTGTTTCAGAGCATGCATCTGCAAAATATATATGCTCTGGGAGCTGGATGGAAGGAATTTGGAGGGGATTAGCAAAATATATATGCTCTGGGAGCTGGATGGAAGGAAAGGAAAGTAATTTTACTTTGCTTGGGAGAAAGGTAAGGGAAAAAGGAAAGTGGATGGCAAATTTCACGTTGGACCCACCAAAACCCAATCCCACCAGGCTGAGGAGAAAGCATGATCGATGGGAAAGTATAAATTTAAAGAAAGATTTTATCCTTCGTTTTCAAGTAAGCTTTTGTTGCTTTTTTCTATGGTAGGAATTTGGAATGAATAAAAGATCAGGAAAATTAACTACATTACATTTTTTTTCTTTCTTTGGTTTGAAAAGACACATGTAAACTACTTGATTTGATATTTTTTCACTTTATAATTAAATTTTTTAATATTACACTTTGCATCTTAGTCAAAACAAATTTAAAAAATCAACAAAAAATAATAATAATAATACTTCCATATATACTAAAGCATTCTTCGTCCTAAAAAACTACTCCTACATGGGGCCAAGTGAGAGAACATCAATTTGAAAACCGAATGGTATATTTTTGGCTGTGAACGAGGGAGAGGATCAAGAAAGACATGGCTATGAAGGTCGCTAAAAGATCTCTGTGTAGTAGAAATCACCATTTACGCCCTACAAAAAGAAGCTAAGGAAAACACGTACAGTTTTTGTAGAATGAGCTTGCACGAAGTAAAAAGGGTCATTAGCAAATAGATTAGGAGTGTGTATATATATATATATATAGCGAGTTAATAGAAGTAGGATCGGACTCCACAAAGTGAGCTTTTGGAAGTGAGATCTGATCATTACATCTCTTAATTAAGACAGCCACCTCGTACCATTTCAATGGAATATTGGTTAATCTTCAAATCTTTCCTTAATTACCATATATATGAAACTGACTTTGATCATGGGACTATACATAACGCTTCAATGGCCCTTTTTTTTTAACATCAATCGATTGCTTGTATCATAATATAAGCACCTTACAAATTACATGATTTTCAGATCCTCTGCAAGAAAGGAGAGGAAGGCCAGGAGAAACTCCAAAAAATTATGCTTCCTTGCTTCATTAATTCTACTAGCGAGGAAAGTTGGGCAAAGGGGGTTGGTGGCTGTGTGGGAGAGAGAGGGGAAGAAGATGAACAATAATGAGGGTTAGGTTTTCTAGTTATTTTAAAATTAATAAATTCATTTGCGATATTCCTCACACTAATGATTTTTGAGATTTCATATCAAACTAAAATACTTTAGGGGTCTTACAAAAACATATAAAACAATTTTTATTCAAATTATTATATGCACATAATTTAAATATATTTTTTAAAATAAAAATACACTTTATAAAGATAATTTGTTTTTCAAATATATGATATTAATTAACCTAGCATATGAAAACCACAGATATATAATAAGAAACATCATAAGTTAATTTGACAATTTATGCCAGACATTTCAGGTCATATATATACATTAAAAAGAAATATCGAGCATAAGGGATCAACCAGCAAATTTTTCAAAAAAAAAAGAGTATAAGGGGGGGCTAAATGATTAATTCAAGAAAAAAAAAATCCTAAAAACATGAAATTCGAAGAAGGGGAAAGGAGGAGAATAAAAGGCGTACACAATACATGGAATGGAACTCTTTCCGAGAGAGAGAGAGAGAGAGATTGAAGATGTTACATGTATTGTGGGTGACAAAATTGACATGGCAGGACAGGACAGAAGATGATGTTAAAACAACAGCAATTTGCCAGGAAATAATAGCAGTACTATATATACATGTAACAGCAGCAGCAACAACTGGGTCAGTGGCTGGTTTTCAGCATAATTGAGGTATAATGTTTTGCAAAATGACAAAAAACAAAAAAACACAACATTTTCCTATGATTTGTCAAGCAAGTAAAGAGAATCCCAGATGGCATGGGTTTTTTTTTGGTCGGGAACCACCCCTTGCATGTCTTTATATTCTTTCAATTTCACCCTTTACTGTGCTTTTTTACCTGACGTAGCATTACCATACATCAGTTTAGCAGTTGGTTACAGAAAAACAAAATATTTATATAGCAATTTACTGGGAATTAAGTTATAATAAAAAAAATTATTATATTTTTCACAATCTTTATTTACAGTCACATAACAAGGTAACACATACGTAACATCATTCTAAAATTCCCTCACCCTAGGCAATGATCATTTCCTATATAATGTAATGTACAATCCACGGTTTATAGCATCATATTCATATATATGTTAGCGTAATTGTGTGTATGGTCATGATGTAATAAAAAGATACAAGTAGTGGACAATGTTTATATCTGGATAATTGTTTAATTTTTTTATTTTAACAATCTGATATTTTTTTTTTAGTTGAAGTGGCCGGTAAATTGTGTCTGACACTTGTAAATGTTTTATATGGTGAATTTGAAGAATCTTCGATATTCAAATAAGTATTTGTTTTTAGAAAAAAATAATGATATTTTAGAGAAAAACTCTGAAAATAATATGTCAAAAAAAAGATTAAAAGCCCCTTTTTATGAGGATCTAATGGGTTTCATTCTTCTTCTCCTTTTATCAAGGGGATGACTCTTATTTTTCTGATAACATTAAACCTTTCTTTTTCAAAAAGAAAAATATATTTGATTTAATTAGAGGACAAATGTCTCTAATTTTATTTGAGAGAAAATATCTTTGTATACGTGTTGGCTCAATATTTGGATGGATCCAAAGATGCCGAGACAAACAATTCGCTGACTCATATATGTTTGAGCTCAGTGATTAGCTAGGTTTAGGGATGTCGGGTCTAGTAATTCACTAGATCTATATATACTCGAGCTCAGCATTTGACCAGGCTCAAGAATACCAGGTTTAGTCAAAATATTGGGTTATTTTCCTGCCTATAAATTCCTTTAAATGAGGGAAAATAAGAATAAGACATGTTTATCTTGGTACGCATGGTTCTTGTTCTTTTCTACTGGCTCTTGAGGTTGTCCTGATCATGACAGTGAGGAAAAAATTATGTGCTCAGTTCGTATATGTTACTCTGACAAAACCAAAAATGTGAAAAGGAAGTAAATTAACAGTGCAAAGAAGCTTGCTTGAGTTATGGAAAAATTATACTTTATATAGGTGAATCTCCGGTCTCCACCCGCGACAGCTGCGAGTGATAAAGTCCTGCTTCATTTTAATTACTAATCAATTAATTAATATCATCCAATCATTTAGAGATTTTCAAGAAAATGTTCAGTCAATGAGAAGAATTTGAAAGGTAAGAAGGGTTGCAGGGTCATTGGTAATTTTTTTTTTTCATCTCAATAATTATGGTAATCTTAAATCAGTTTTCTCACATAAAAACAAAGTTTTTCCACTTAGATTAGTGCTTTTATTTTTTTTTGTCTTGTTGCATTTTCTTGAATTCCAACTCAAAATGCAACCAAGTCTGATCCAAACATGAATTTCGAAACACAAAAGCAAAGCATCTTTGACTTTAGAGTTGGCAAGGTTCATTTCGAGATGGGTACAAATTAAGACATTGAAGTTATTAGGTTTAATTTGGTGGGTATGTTCATTAAATTTACGTCTTTTTTTGCTATATATATTCCAAATAAGTTAGAACCATTGAAATTGGTGCGATGGTTTAGTTCCTTCAGCCTGATCCTGATAGAGCTTCTTCTTTTTTTGAAAAAAAATATTTGAGAATACATAAACTTGAATAATTCACCAATGATCACAGATTGTGTTCTCTCTAGTAGCAAAGGCTTGAACAAGGCATATATATTGTTTCAAGGAAGAACCCTAGTTAAGTAGTTATCATTTCCACAAACCAAAAAGCAAGGCTAAAGTTGCTTGCTATTCGCACCATGACAATTTGACTCATGAGGCGGCTTCAAGCCAAGAAACCATTGGATAAAAGAGTGAGCCTATGGCAGCAGGTGGTCAGAGCTACAAATGATTGGCGAGATTGCAATTCACAGCCAGCCATGGGATTAAACTTGAACGTGTCTTTGCTAGAATCATAGTATCTTTATTTACTTTGTACTTTACACGGTGAAAATTTAGACGAGAGAGCTCTCATGCTGGCCACGGTATTGGCTTTGGCAGGTATAGTTTTTATTATTATTGACGAGTGACTACCATGCTTTGCTTTGCTTTTCTGGGCCGAGGAAGAAAGGTTTAGAATTAATGCACTTTTTTATAGTACTTTACATCAATCCAAAACCTAACCAAAGTAATAAAAAGGAGGAGGGCCATCTCAATCATTGGGAATTTGGGATATAATTAACAGCTCTTATAGAACCCTAATGAAGACGCCATTTTCGTTTTAAAGCAATAAAAGATATATGTCAGTAGAAACCGATCCATACACGACCTTGGATTGTTATTTGTAACGGCAAGAGGGTTGCTTGCAAACGCAGTTTCCTGCGTTTTGTAGGGGAAAAGGAGATATGTGCTTTTAATCGCAGCTAGCACTGTTGGAGTTTGTTCCTGGATAAGGAAATAAGCAGTGAAAGATGATGCCCTCTCCCTTTTTTTTCCTTTTTTTTTTTTGGTCTTGTCCTTGTTACAAATTAAAGTAGAAATTCTGTTGCCAAACTAAATAGTTGTGTTTAGTTGCATCTATGTACTTGCATATAAAGTACATGATAGTGATTATTAGTGAGCATTGATATGTCATAACCCCCCATTCTTTCTTGTGTTTTTAAAAATTATATTTTTGATCAAACTTAATTTTTGGTAATTCATTTAATTTTGATGACGATGATGATAAAAAAAAAATTAAGGAGTGAAATAAAAAAAAAAGAAAACAAAAAGGACTAATGTGATTAGGAATTAAAAATAATAATGGGAAATTATGCAAAAATAAATAAATAAATAGGATCAAGCAAAATTAAAAAATTAATGAAAGAGATCTTGCACTTTAAAAAGATGAAGTTTAATTAATTAGAAATCTATAGCCATGATTTTTTTTTCTGTGTTCAATTATGATTGTTTATAAAAATTGAGTTGGGTGAAATATTTGTGTTTTTTTTTATAATGAATATGCTTGGGGTAATAATTAATTTATTATGGGTTAATGTAAATTAGGTAATTAAAGGAAATAATTCAAAAACCGAGTCCCTGTTGATTGTTATTTCAAGCCTTGCCTCCATAATAATAAAGAAAGGTGAGTATTATATTTAGTTTATATGAATCTTTACATATTATATTACTATCATGTTAAGCTAAAATCCTAAATTACCATCCTGAATATTTTTACCACTGATAAATATATTTTATTTAGTTTATATGAATCTGGTATAAATAGAAAATTTTATCATTAAAATTAAATAATAGTACAACTTATCTTAGATAATATGTTTTTGAATGATATTTATTTTTTGTTTAGCATAACCAAGCCGTTATATATCTAAATTAAAATATTTAAAAATCAGTTAGAGTTTTTAATGATCATGAAACTAAATAATGATGTATTTTTTTTTATTTTACACCTTTGGCAATAATTAAATAATTTTCCTAGATCGATGTCCTCGTGAAAATTGGTTAAAGGTGATCTCTTTCATTTTCTCGTGAAGAAACATAACAACGTCCACCTTAAAAAATAGCAATTAGCTAGTGTTGGCCATCGTTGATGATTTTTCCACCGGCACCAACAATTGTTTTTATCCTCTTTGAATAATCTCATATATATATAGGTATTCATCATTGGATATATTCGATGTTTTTCATGCATGGTTCCAAAAACTAACTAGAAATCTATATCTAATTAATTAAATGATTTAGGAATTTTAGTTTAGTTGGTTTGATTGAGTTGTCGTCGGTTCTTGAGCTTTCTTTTGGTTATTCAGACAAGATATATGCAAATCTTAACAGCTTTAGATCCAAGACTTGTTCATCCAATGAAATCTCATGGTAATATATATATATATATATATATATATATATATATATATATATATATATATATATTGTTTTTTTATCTATTGAGTCGTGCATATATGGCGACTTGAGACGAATTGGATACAAAATTCAAATCCATAATGGTAAGCAAACCTTCTCTCGTAAAGAAATTCAAAGATGTTTTTCATGGTTCAACAAACTAGAAAGTAATCTAGATATTTTTAGTTTGGTTTAACTATTTTTTACAATATCTATCACCACGCGATTTCTCTGCAGATAGTAAATATATAACTTCTTACAATATAGAAAAGTTAAAAACTATTCAATTCCATAACGTTCTGGACTCCATCATACACGATCCATTCATAACATTCCATACGTACTATGAGCACAGCAAACTCTCGGCTTTACTCGGATTGGCACAGTAGATTTATTGTCCAAGAAGATCTGATCAACTTGGTTTGGTTTCCATAAAAAATTTTCAGATTCGATTAAACCATGACCCGGTCAAAATCAGATTGGACTTTTAAAAATCTAATTTGACTGGTCAAATTATAATCAAGTTGAAATCAAGTTGGAGCGACTTTTAAAAATCTTTTCCTTTCAAAAACAACCTTGTTTTAACTTAAAAAAGAAGAAGATTAGAACAAAGTCATTTTAGTTTAATTTAGGTCAATCCGTGTTAATTTATCAAATTTATGACTTAAACCTTGAGTCAAGTCATAGGCCGAGCCGAGTTTAATAGCTTTGCTTATAACAAAACCAAAATTAATGTTTTATATCTTATGTACGATCTTGACGGACTCTAATGAATGACAAGTGGTATGATTAGTTTTATTAAATCGGCTGGATCCATAAATCACCGGGCCTAACTCTTGGTTCCAAGCTCTTACCACTGGGCCACATGGTTAATCCTAGTTGACCTTGTTTTGCTCTTAACTATTTTTTACATGTATCACCACGCAATTTCTTTGCAGATAGTAAATATATAACTTCTTACAATATAAAAAAGTTAAAAACTATTCAATTCCATAACGTTCTATTCCATCATACACGATCCATTCATAACATTCCATACGGGCTATTTCGTGCTATATATTAAGAAATGGTACGAGCACAACAAACTCTAGGCTTTACTCGGCTTCGCCTAATAGATTTATTCAAGACCCGATGAACTTGGTTTGGGTTTCAAAAAAATCTCTTTGAATCCGATTGACCTGACAAGTCAAACCATGACCCGATTGAAATCAGATTGGACTTTTAAAAATTTAACTTGACCGGTCAAATCATGACCCGATCGAAATTAGGTTGAACTTTTAAAAATCTACCTTGACAGTTCCTTCAAAACAACCTTGTTTTAACTTAAATTTTTTTTTTTAAAAAAGTCATTTTATATTGACCTAGGACAATCCGTTTTAATTTATCAAACTTATGACTTGAATCTTGAGTTGGATCATAAACCGAGCTGAGTTTAATAGCTTCGCTTATAACAAAACCAAAATCAATGTTCTATATCTTATGTACGATCTTGACGAATTCTAACAAATAACAAGTGGTATGACCAGTTTTATTAAATCAACTAGATCCATAGATCATCGGGCCTAGCTTAGCAAGATTATCTTGCTGACCCACAAACCCAATTCCTAGTCAGGGTCGAGTTTCAAACCTGGTCAAAACTAGATTGGATTCATTATTTGTTTTGATAGATATGAGAAAGAATTATCATAATCCATAACACTCAATGTGAACCATCCAATTTAAACATTAAATTAACTTAACCAAAAAAATCATTTGAGTAAACCCTAAATGATTAGAAATCAATTTAATACAGCTTAGAGAGATATGGAAAGGGGAAAATAGCCATAGCAATCACATAGTATAACATCCACAATTACAGAATGGAAACATTTTCAAGTATTGAATCTGCAACACATAAATTTCCAGTACAGACACATTTATTAAACCCAGTCTTAGATTTTGTCAAAATCATTTCTCTCCTTTCCTTTTACTGGATTCCCTAATCATTAAAAGCTCACCCATTTCTCAATTATCCACAAAGCAAATCAGAAAAAGAAAAAAAAAACCCAACATAATTCAGAAAAAATGGAAAAAATTGCTGACACACAGAAAAGGTCCTCATTTCTTGTGGAAACTAAATAAAACCCATCTCAGAGAGTACAAAACCTGCATACTCTCTCCTCCTTATCATCATCTGCTCAACTGGGTCGCGGACGATGCCACCCCACATGGTGATGTCTACGTCAGAGAAAGCGAGTGCACTCACACTCGCGAGTACAAAACAAAAATCTTATCTTCACCGTGGCATCTAACGTAAATTAAACCAAACTCAATGTCCTGTTAGCTAAGAATCCATTACTACTCGTCTCTTTAACAAGAAGACTTTTAGCAGAGATAAGGACACATGCATGTCACACCAACCAACGGTCAAGACTCTCTCTACTTTTTAACTAGATGACTCTCACCCTTAGATCTCTTAAAAAACCAACCATGGTTTAGAAACATTATTTATAACCATGGTTAAGTTAAGCTACTAGTCACTTCTCACTTGAGTTTAACTCAAAAATACATTTTTTTCTCTGAGTTTAGAGAGAAGGGGAGAGATGAAAATCTGAACTTGAAGTAGTAATACGTGTTGGTCTCTCTCTTTATAACACCATTTCATTTCTTTGGTTTTTGGTTACTATTATTGTTATCATGGGGTTTTGATTTAGTTAAGAATCTCCAGTTATGGAAACCTTAGATTCTCAGATCTCTGTTTTTTTTGATCAGTTTATGTTGTTTGTTTTTGATTTTTTTTTTCAGTTCTGTGTGATGTAATCATCACTATCTGATTCAACAACATTATCATTTCATAAAGAGAAAAAACCCAAAAAATTTTCCTTCACTTTCTCGAGAACGTTTGAGTCTTTTCTCATTTCTAATAAAGCCCATTTGGTTTTTAGATCTCTAGATCTGTTTCCTTTTTTGTAAAGATCAAATTTTTTAGTTTCTAGATCTGGGTTCTTCCTCTTCTTTGTTTTTTTTTAGAAGTTTTTGAATAAAAATGAATTATTTCCCTGATGAAGTATTAGAGCATATTTTCGATTTTGTAACATCACAAAGAGACAGGAACTCAGTGTCTCAAGTGTGTAAACCATGGTACAAAATCGAAAGTACTAGCAGGCAAAAGGTTTTTGTAGGGAATTGTTATGCAATTAGTCCTGAGAGAGTGATTGAGAGGTTTCCAGGTTTGAAATCTATCACTTTGAAAGGAAAGCCTCATTTTGCTGATTTTAATTTGGTTCCTCATGATTGGGGAGGCTTTGTTTATCCATGGATTGAAGCTTTTGCAAGGAATAATATGGGGTTAGAGGAGCTCAAGTTGAAGAGGATGATAATATCCGATGAGTGCTTGGAGCTGATTTCAAGGTCTTTTGCCAATTTCAAGTCCTTGGTTCTTGTTAGTTGTGAAGGCTTCAGCACTGATGGCCTTGCTGCTATTGCTTCTAATTGTAGGTAAGAAATGCTTTCCTTTGTGGGTTTTTGTTTTGATTATCTATCTAGCCATTTCAGTTTGTAATTATTGCTGATTTTTTTGGTTAGAAATTGTTTAAGCTTTATATTAGAAAAGTAGGTTTCTTAACATGGTTTTGATTGCTAATTGTTGAATGCTATTGCAAATGTCAGCACTGTTCGGGTTATCGTTGTTGTCAATTGTTGAATACAAGGGCAAGTGTCAAGTATGTTTGGGTTCTTACTGGTAATTAGTGGGGACTATTATTCTTAGTTTTCGTTCTTGTTTTGTAGTTTGGGTTTTGGTTTCTTTGACAGTATTGTACGGGGTTCTGCAGTTGTCTAATTGATGGTGGATGTGTGGCTATTAGGCAGTCAATGCTCTTAATTGCTTGCTAGGAGTTGAGCATAGAGTAAAGTAATGGAGTTAGCTTGGTATAACTTTATAGTGAAATTGTCGGATGATTCGGTGTTTCTTTTGTTTGTGATCTCGAAGCATATGTGATTCAGCTATATTCATCTTATTATTACTTATAATGTTCTTTACGTTCCCCCTTGTGCCTATTTTGTGTTATTTCAATTCATAATCTGTGAGTTATTACATGTTTTTTAAGTGTCTATATGTACACAGTCATCATTACTGGCCTGCTAATTAATACAGAAGGCTTTTCTATTTTATTGCTATTTATAAGGGTTACTGACGCCCCCATTGCTCAAAATATATATATATATATATATATATATATATAAAAGCTCCCTTTATGATCTCTGAAGTTCAACTTCTAATTTCCATTTGAGAACTTCTAATTTCCATTTAAGTTTTAAGTGCAGCTAATTGTAGTCCAGATGGTCATTCATGATTGAGGTTTCAATTATTTGTGAAATTGTTATCCAATTTGATCTTTTTAAAAGCATCTGAAAGATAAAATGCTGAGTAAACAAGGAGCAACAATCATTTGATTGATTTAATATGAATAGAAGGAAATGGCATGAGGGGTTTCAAGAGATGTATATATATTGAGATAGTTAGCTATCCTCTAACTACTTTGAACGTCATTCTTCGACCCAGGTTTCTGAGGGAGCTGGACCTGCAAGAAAATGATGTCGAGGATCATAGAGGCCATTGGCTTAGCTTCTTTCCTGACACTTGTACATCTCTTGTATCGCTTAATTTTGCATGTCTCAAAGGAGATGTCAATTTAGCAGCTCTTGAGAGACTTGTAGCTAGATCTCCTAATCTGAGGAGTTTGAGGTTAAATCATGCCGTGCCACTTGATATACTTCAAAAAATATTGATGAGAGCACCTCATTTAGTGGACTTGGGTGTAGGGTCTTACGTGCATGATCCAGATTCTGAGACCTATAATAAATTAGTGACTGCTCTTCAAAAGTGTAAGTCAGTCAAGAGTTTGTCAGGGTTTCTGGAGGCTGCTCCTCAATGCCTATCGGCTTTTCATTTAATTTGCCCGAACCTGACTTCCTTGAACCTAAGCTATGCTCCAGGAATTCATGGTACTGAGCTCATAAAGCTAATTCGTCACTGCAGGAAACTCCAGCGCTTATGGGTATGCCTGTTCACCTGTTTTTAGGAATCACAAGTTCACTTGTTCTCACGATGACTGACAATGGTTTTTGCAATATCTGCAGATACTGGACTGCATTGGAGATGAAGGACTAGAAGTTGTAGCTTCCACTTGCAAACATTTGCAGGAAATAAGGGTCTTTCCTTCTGATCCATTTGTTGGGAATGCAGCTGTGACTGAAGTGGGCTTGGTTGCTCTTTCAAGTGGTTGCCGCAACCTTCACTCAATCCTATACTTCTGTCAGCAGATGACCAATGCAGCCCTCATAACTGTAGCTAAGAACTGCCCCAATTTTACCCGTTTCAGGTTGTGCATCCTTGACCCCACAAAACCGGACGCTGATACCAATCAGCCATTGGATGAAGGTTTTGGGGCTATTGTTCACTCATGCAAGGGGCTCAGGCGGTTGTCAATGTCTGGTCTGCTGACTGATCAAGTTTTCCTCTACATTGGAATGTATGCCGAGCAGCTTGAAATGCTTTCTATTGCATTCGCTGGGGACACTGACAAGGGAATGCAGTATCTATTGAATGGTTGCAAGAAACTTCGCAAGCTTGAGATAAGGGACTGCCCTTTTGGTAATGCAGCACTTTTAATGGACGTGGGAAAGTATGAAACAATGCGATCCCTTTGGATGTCATCCTGCGACGTTACCCTTGGAGGCTGCAAGTCCCTTGCGAAGAAGATGCCGAGGCTCAATGTGGAGATCATAAATGAAAGTGACCAGATGGATATTACCGCTGATGATGGGCAAAAGGTAGAGAAGATGTTCTTGTATCGGACTTTGGCAGGGCGAAGGAAAGATGCACCAGAGTTCGTGTGGACTTTATAGGTGAATCTAGGGTGTGTTTTTGGCCCTACCTGGCATTTCTTTGTTATTAAGTAGTTGTACTTTGTTTAGGCCAGCTGATTTTATGGATTTTTTAGCCTGTTGGTGTTCTAGTGGCATGCTACTATTTTTTAATTTGTAAGAGATTTGCTACTTTGTACTTGGATGTTTTTATAAATACATAACTGTGCTAGTATTGGCATGATCAGCCAGTTCCATCAGGAATTGGATTCTCAAGTACGAGTTTGCCTACCTTCCAGTAGTGAAGATGCTCAAAGATTGTCAAGATATAGAGTACGGGGCAGAAGAGTCCTTCAACGAAGCAAACCCTGTTTGTCAGCTCACCCATCAAAACATGACACGTTCCTTGTGGAGTTAATGAAGCTGCCATGTATTTAACCTCGCTTCTTTTGAATGCTGTTCGTCAGGATTTCATCAATGGAAGTTCTTCGGGTCAAGAAAATTCCAACTGTGGCTAAATTTAGAAGCTACGAAGCATTTTAGTACCGCAGAAACGGAATCACAAGCGTTAGGAAATATATCGTATAATGTTTGCAGGCATCTAACGAGAAACTTGAACAATAGTCAACGTCAGTGCATCAGTGAATTCTTGGCTCCTAGCAGATGATGAGATGTTCCAAATTTCACATTGCGCAACTCCTCTCCTGTAGTTGAAAGTGTCCCAACTTATGCTTCCCCTCCAGAAGGAGAATTTTCCTGGAATCTTCGTGCTAGCATCTTTTGTTGGTTCTTTCTGATAATACAAGCAGTCCACCATTAGCTTTCAAGTTACAACCTTAGTTATTAATTTCATCGAGATCTTTTCCACCTTCCATGATCCCTCAAATGTCAGGAGTCGCCTATAAATATAAAGCTTTCTCTGCTAGAAGCTTTCAGCACAGTAGTAATTAAAAAACAAGCTTTGCCAGATTTATCAAGGAAGCCACATTAAAGTCAAGAAGGTGCGCGAGACAATAGCATTGAGGCATATCTAAACTGTTTTCAAGTTGGAGGAAATGACACTATTAAATTACATGTACATAGAAATCCATACAATTCTAGACAAGAAGAATGCGAAACCATATACATCATTTGAAGCTCAATGAAGCAGTACAAATTTAGAAGCAGCATTCCTCCAACACACAACAGCAACATAGCGCGGCCAAACTGCACATGCACAATAAATAATCATTATTATCACATCAATAATGAAGAATAAAGGTCTTCATTCAAGTACATTTAAATGAAGTCATTACAAAAAAATCAGGTAGATGCCATGATTATAAACATTGCAGGGTAAAGTAAGTGAGGATTCAGCAATCTAATATACCAACAGCTAAGTGACCGGGAGCATTCACAGCAAAGAGGAAGCATTAAGTGCTCCCCCATTTGCAAAGCAAATCGATGGGTAAAAGAATCCCAGATTGCTAACCAACCAGGTGACTAACCTATATGCATTTGCTGCATTAAGAGTTGCTGAAAGCCCTGGGATATGGAAACAAGATCTAATATCAAACAAGGAATGACATAAATGTTCATCGAAAGAGAAACCTCAACGACAATGATCACAAGGTATCAAAAGCATCCTGTTGATCCCAGGGAACCCAGACCTTATAGATACTGACTAGGACTGAAGTCACCCAATCAAACCTTGTTGACTTGTGAGATAGCTTGTGTTCTGACTATTTTGAGAACTGAATCATACAAGTGTAAGTAGTATAGTAATACACAGACCAAGTCAGGTGTTTAATGTTCTATAGGGCTTATTCAAGATCCTTTGTTTCTTTCCAACTGCCAATTATTGTGACAAGCATGGACGCTTATTTTCTACTCCATCTCAGGACCTTCATAGGAATAGTACACTAGCCAGAGCTTATTCTAGTCATTAAAAGCTGATAGATGCATATGGCAGCATGCTGTTGTATGTTGGCCAGCTGTTAAAGACCTTGTTTTCTGAAATCTGAAGTTAGGTTGTGACATTAAGACTTGAATACACCATTAAGCTCATTTAACATCCAAACGCTGTTATTAAGTGTCATAATTGTTTCAAACCATGTGTAAAGTTAGGTTGTAAGACAATAATAGATACATGTCGTTAAACTAATTCAGTATCTCCGACCCAGTCTTGCAATAGGTAGTTTCAAGTTTTATCATTGAACTGTTTGAACATGACATGTGGCGTGGAGAAATTTCAATGTGCCCCAACAATGGGACTTCAAGTAGTACGAAAGGTTCCACAGAATTGGCGAACAATGATAATGAAGCAAATTATCCAGGTCCTGTAATAAGATTAAAGGTGCTCAACCAACTTCACCAGTTCAATGACATCCAAGCTACCTCGTATTGCTGAAGGAAACCCTCAATGAGTTAGTAATAATCTATTACAGATAGTTATAGGGCATGCTTTTTGGTCTAGTTATTTACTGCTTCAACCTCATGCTGAGCAATTCCAAATTAAATTCGAGCTAGGTTGATGAAGTTTTTAAGAAGAGAACAACTTTTAGTACTAAATTTTTCAACATTTTGGCTATTATCTGTAATCATCACACATTTTCTCCATTTCCTTTCTGTTACAAACTCCCTGTTTCTACTCCTTCCTAGTTACTCTAAAACTTTGCATCTAAATAAGTTACCTAATGCCCTAACCAGAATTTAAAAAGAATCCAAACTTGCGCTAATGACATATTTAAACAGTGATGGAAGAGTATTCACACATTTTTTTGTAAAGAAGAGTATGAGGAAAATCCAAATTGATTTTCCCTTTGGGGCTTCAGTTAACAAGAATGCTGTAGATTAGAGCTCCAAGGTTCATTTGCTTTGGTGGCAAGAGAAAAACAGTAATTCTCAAGTAACTTGCAATTCCAAATCACATGATAAAACCCAAAAGAAATAGAAGTCCTGGATTTTCCTTACCAACATCACTCTGAACTCGCGATGACAAGACAATAGAAATCTACAGGTATCTGAACTAAAAGGTAGTCATTGAACACCAGACATCAAAAGCCTCCTGCTAATTTTGCACCAATTTCACCAAGACCTTACAGGTATTGAGGAGGACCCAAGTCAACTAGTCAAACCTCATCACTTTCAAGTTAGCTTGTTCAGTTCTGGGTGGTTTGAATCCATTAAGTTTAAGCAGTATGATAATCAATTGACCATGGCAGGTTTTTAATGATACAAGGCTTATTCAAGACCCTTCCATTGCTTTCCAACAATCGCCAACCTTTGTTAGGTAGATAGACAGTTCTAATCTACTATATTGTTTTCAGAATCTTCACAAGTACTAGCCAGAGATATGAAATAGCCATTAAAAAGTGCTAGATGTGTATAGCTGTTATACGTTTAGCAAATATCTCAAACTTTGTTTTCCAAAGTTAGGCCGCAAGGCAGATCTGCAACACAATCTAGCTTCTTTAACATAGGATGGCTTTTCTTTCATTGGGAATTATTTCAAACTCTTTGTAGTAAAGTTCGGCTGTAAGAAAAAGATTGACTAAACAAAGAATATGTGCTCTAGCCTTGCAATAGTTAGGTTTCCACAGAAGTAAATAGGTGGAGAACAACTTTCTGGTTCTCTAGTAGCTTAGATGCTCAACCGATTCCTACATAGATAATGTCCAATTCAATGCCATCCTACCCAACTCATATTGCTAATAAAAACCCTTAACAAGTCAAGTGTGATTCATTACAGACAGTATAAGATCAGAGAAGTTTCTACTACGGAATTAGTTATCAGCTGATTAAACAGCATCCTAAACACTTCACAGCGAAACTGATAAGCTCGGAGAAGCCGCCAAGACTGAACTATTTTCCAATCCTAAACACTTAAAGTTCCATCATTGATTGAATCCCATGATATTAAACTAAATTCAAGACAAGATCACACAAAAACAATCATCAATAATGGAATACCATAACATTAAACAAATTTCAACCCAACCACATAGCACAAAATCCCCCCCCCCCCCCCCCCCCCCTAAAAAAAAGAAAGCAAGACGGAAGAAACAGAGCAAATAGATATGAAACATACCAACCACGTAAAAACGAGGAGCAACCATCATCCTGGTAATGATGATGTTCATAGTGATTGTTAAATTAATTGAGATCAAATAAAGAAAAGGAGGCTACAATTATGAATAATCTGTATATTATGAATGCTTAGACTTAACCTAAATACAAATAAAGTATATATAGGTCAAACTGAAAGTACTCTTCTACCCTTAATAAATAAGACTACATAAATATTATTTAACATCTCCCCTCAAACTCACGATGCGGCAGCTACAAGCATCGAGAGTTTGCCAACCAGAAAACGAAAACGAGAGATGGAATGCGCCTTGGTAAAGAAATCTGCAATCTGCAAGGAAGAAGGAACAAAAGGCAAAGCGATGGTGCCATGTTTGAGATGATGACGAGTAAGATGACAATCGATCTCAATGTGCTTAGTGCGCTCATGAAAAACCGAGTTATGAGCAATCTGAATAGAACTCTGGTTGTCACAATACATAGGAGTAGGATGAGAAAAGGAAATTCCCATATCAGCAAGTAACCAACGTAACCAAACAATCTCTTTGGTAGTAGATGCCATGGCACGATATTCTGCTTCGGTGGATGATTGAGAAACAATAGATTGTTTCTTGCTCTTCCAAGAAATAAGAGAATCACCTAAAAAGATACAGAACCCGGTAACAGACTTGCGATCTGTGGATCACTACCATGATCAGCATCAGAGTATGCACGCAACTCCAAGGAAGAGGTGGATGAAAGTAAAAGACTCTGAAAAACTGTACCCCGAAGATATCGCAAAATACGAAGAACAGCTGCCCAGTGAACAGTAGTAGGAGAAGCAACAAACTGACTAACAACATGAACAGCATATGCAATATCTGGACGAGTAATGGTGAGATATACCAAACTCCCAACAATAGTGCGGTATAAAGTAGGATCTGTCAAAGGTAAACCATCAGAAGAAGAGTACCTTGCGTTAACCTCAATAGGAGTATCTACAGTTTTGTTATCAGTAAGTCTAGCCCGCTCAAGAATATCTGCAACATATTTCGACTGAGAAAGAAGGTAACCTCTAGGTGAGTATGCTACCTCAATACCCAGGAAATATCGAAGATAACCCAAATCCTTCATTTCAAATCGTCTAGCCAACTCTGTCTTCAAAACTGAAATACCATTAATATCATCACCAGTAATAATCATGTCATCAACATATAAAGACAAAATGATACGACCTGCATCAGTGCACTTAATAAAAAGAGCAGAATCATGACTGCTAGAAACAAAGCCAAGAGACGAGATCACAATAGAGAATTTCTCAAACCAAGCACGAGGTGCTTGTTTGAGACCATATAATGCTTTCTTAAGCTTACAAACATATCCAGAGTCATGTGAAATACCAGGAGGGGGTGCCATATAAACTTCTTCTTGAAGATCTCCATTCAAGAATGCATTTTTAACATCAAGCTGAGAAATATGCCACTGACGAACCGAAGCTACGGCAATAAGAGTGCGAATAGTAGTCATTTTTGCAACCGGGGCAAATGTCTCCTCATAGTCCATACCATACTGTTGAGAGTATCCTTTTGCAACCAACCTAGCTTTGTATCGCTCAATAGACCCATCAGAATTAGTCTTGATCTTATACACCCAACGACAACCAACAACACTCTTACCAGGAGGTAGAGGAACCAGATCCCAAGTATCTGTCTTATGCAAAGCAGAAAGTTCCTCATCCATAGCTTGCTGCCAAAGCGGATCAAGAATTGCCTCTTTATAGGAAGAGGGCTCAGAGAGACAATGAATAGAAGCTAAAAAGGAAGTAAATGATGAAGAATAACAAGAATAAGCAAAATCTGGTAGTTTTGTGGACTTACGAATGCGGATGGACTGACGTGGAGGTGGATCCACAATCTCAGATGAAGCTTGAGGGGCTGTAGATGAGAATGGAGCTTCAGGTGTGCTAGAGAGTAAAGTACCAGTACCTGCAGAGTTATGATTACAAATTGATCGAACATAGGGAGAGGTATCATTACCAGAATCCTCAGAAAAAGGATCTATATGAATAAGATCAGATTTTGTCAGGCTATGAGTAGTGGATGGAATAGAAAAGAAAGGTATATGCTCAAGGAAGACAACATGACGAGACACATAAAGTTTCTGAGTTATTGGATCAAAACAACGATACCCCTTTTTACCTTCACCATAACCTAGAAAGACACAAATAGCGGATCGAGAGGATAGCTTATTGCGTTCTACATGAGGACGAAGAACGAAACAAGTACAACCAAAAACTCTAAATGAGGAATAATCAGGGGACATACCCATATAACTTTTCAAAAGGAGATAGACCCAAACTATGAGAAGATGGAATTGTATTAATCAAACTTACAGCAGTAAGAACAGCTTCTCCCCAAAACTCACTAGGAACAAAGGCAGACAACAAGAGAGAACGAGCAGTTTCAACAATATGCCTATGTTTTCTTTCAGCTACACCATTTTGTTCAGGAGTATCTGTACATGAAGTTTGGTGGATGGTTCCATCTAAGGCAAGCATTTGACAAAATTTATTAGAGGTGTATTCCCCACCCAAATCACATCTAAAGCATTTGATCACAGCAGAATGTTGAGTTTTGATAAGAGCTCGAAAAGCTGCATATATCTCAAAGAATTCAGAACGATGTTTCATTAAATAAACCCAACAATAACGAGTATGATCATCAATAAAAGAGACATAATATCGAGACCCTCCTTTTGTGGAAATAGGAGAAGGTCCCCATACATCAGAATGAATCAAATCAAATGGTGAAGATGAAACAGAAATACTTCGATTAAAAGGTAAAGCAGAAAATTTTGCCAGTTTACATCCACTACAATCAGAAATGTCACAAGTTTTCAAATTTCCTAAAGCTCCTGTGGATGCTAAAAATCTCAAACGAGAAGATGAAACATGACCTAGACGAGAATGCCATAAATAAAAGCTAGAAGATGAAAGACTCAAACGAAAAGAAGACAAATCAGCAGTAGTAGCAGCAGCGGTAGTAGCAGCAGCGGCAGCAGCAGCAACTGGCAATTTTAACTCATCCAAAATATATAGTCCATTCTCCCTACGGCCTGTCCCAATCAGCTTCTGAGACTGCAAATCCTGTACACAACAAAAAGAACCAGAAAACATGACTAAATAATCACCAGAATCACATATTTGACCAACAGACGCAAGATTCAATTTGAGTTTTGGAATAAGATAAACATTAGGGAGAGACAAGTGAGGTGTGACAACAGAACCAACACCTGCTAAGGGCATGGGAGTGCCATCAGCAGTCATAACAGGAATGGAGGACAAAGGGGACACTGAGGTAAAAGATGAGGAATCTGGAGACATATGATGGGAGGCACCAGAATCCAAGACCCATTCAGAGTGTGACATACCTGAGGAATTATGAGGCAACTGACCTATGGAAGAAGCGGACATTGCTTGTGGCTGCAAGGAGAGAAACTTCTGAAATTGCTCAGCCAAAGTATTAGGATCGGTAATAGAGCCTGAGGAAGCGACTGCTGCAGTATTGTGGTGTGGTGGTTTATAACCCTGAGGTGGTCGATGAGCATTAGATTGTGACTGACTGCCAGACTTCCAAGCTTGATTCTGTTGTCTCAACTTAGGACACTGAGCCTTCCAATGACCTTTCTGCTTACAGAAACTGCACTCATCAAAGCTAACCCTTGTGTAAGGCTTGTTCTGATGATTAGAGAATGGCTTAGAAGGTACTGCTAGTACAGAAGGATTTGAAGCAGAAAGCATTCCCTTTTCAGAATAAGACTGAAGACGTATTTCTTCAGCTAATAACTCACTGACAACAGAGTCAACAGAAGGCAGTGGAGTGCGATGCAGAATTGAACCTCTAAGTCCTTCGAAGTCACTGCGAAGTGCTGTTAAAAACTGTACCAATCGTTGCTGCTCTCTACGCTCAATATAGGCACCACATGCCTTTAATTCTGTTGATTCCGTAAGAGCCAATTGATCCCAAAGATCTGTCATAGCAGAATAAAACTCTTGAATACTCATATTCTTCTGATGAAGAGCTCGTATGTCATTCTCTAATTGATACTGTTTTGCAAAATTTGATTGCGTAAATAACCTTTGCAGATGATCCCAAACCTCTTTTGCTGTTTCATACTTCGCCAACTGCGTACCTATCGAATGCTCAACAGAATTGTTGATCCAAGTAATGATCTTTGCATTATTTGCTTCCCATGTATCTATCAAAACAGCATCCCCCTCCTCAATATTCTTAGGTATTATATAAGTTCCACTAACATACCCCCACATCTTCTTACCCTTAAGAAAATTTCGCATTACATAGCTCCAATACGAATAGTTCTTCCCATCCAACCTCACACTCACAGACTGAAGCGAATCATCTCTTTCAGTAGCCATAATTAACAATCACAGAGAACCAGAATGCAAAAAGCAGCGGAAAACAAAATACCAAATTGCAGAAACTGAACAGAGATTGCAGAAACTAAACAAATATCTTCTCAAAATTATACGATTACTCCAAAACACAAAACTAATTTGCAGAAACTGAACCCAAATACCAAATTGCAAAAGCTGAAGGGTAGACGAAATACCAAAATAATTGCAGAAACTGACGAAATACCAAATTTTGCAGAAGCGGAAGACAAAATCTCACTCCAAAAAATTTTCGGGGCTCTGCCCCGAACCCCGGCAGGGGCGCGCTGCCCCCTGCAAACCCCCAGCCAACTCACCGCAGAGTTGGATCCGCGAACTTGTGCTTGGGATTAAGCCTCGTTTCATAAAACCAGCTCTGATACCATGTTAAATTAATTGAGATCAAATAAAGAAAAGGAGGCTACAATTATGAATAATCTGTATATTATGAATGCTTAGACTTAACCTAAATACAAATAAAGTATATATAGGTCAAACTGAAAGTACTCTTCTACCCTTAATAAATAAGACTACATAAATATTATTTAACAGTGATAACACTCTTGGTACTGTTGCGGACCTGGAGGCGGTGGTGGTGGTGGATACCCTTCAGCGAAATACCCTTGGTACCCACGAGGTGGTCCCGGTGGTGGGTATCCAGAGTACCCTGGTGGTGGTGCTCCAGGCGGTGGGTACCCTCCGTACGGTGGTGTTGTTGGTGGGTACCCTGGTGGTGGGTAAGGTGGTGAGTACCCTGTCCCAATTAAAATTAAAAAAAAAAAAAACATAAACCAAATTCTAAACTCAAAACAGAAAAAAGAAAAAGAAATTAATAATAATAATAATTAAGGAATTAAAAGAGTTTGATTACCTGAAGGAGGGTAGGGTTGATGAGGGGCTTTTTGGTAACTCATCTTCAAGAGATTGAAGAGAAAAAGAAGATGATTGAGTGGCTTTCCTTTGTGTTCGTCGTCAAGTGTTCAGGTTGTATAACTTGAAGATGAAGGAAGCCATTGATTTTCTTAACGGGTTTGTGAGGATGGTCTTAGTTTATGTTGGTGAGCGCTTTCTTGTAGCCGTTGGATGATATTGACAAATAATAGATCAAACGGTCTTGATTTGAAGGCTAGGTTACTGGTGCTTCTTCCGATGCCATAAAAGTCTGATCATTTTGTTCAGACATAAAATTCTTATTCATGTTTAGTATTTGTTTCGTGTATAAGACAATATTTTTTAAGAGAATTATAAATTTAATATTACCATATTAAAAATAAAATTTTATGGATGTCATCATGTATGTTATATAAATATTTTATTTGAATAAAAGACTCCTTATGAATAATATAATTAAAATATAAATATTGGTATATTACATCTAATACTTTATACCGAGTTTTGTTTTCTTTGGAGCATTTTAAGAGTTTTTAATTATAAATATTACTACATAATTAAAATCAAAGAAAGATTTTATATTTATATTTTCATATTTAATTATATTTTTTCATCTTGTAAGAAAACTAAAATTATTTTTCAAATAAAAATGATAGGATAGTTTTATTTTAATAAAAATAATTGTTTACATGTATTGGGAAGAAAAAAAACTCTGAATTTGAATTTTAGGTTTAAAATAACCGCGTAAGACAACTTCAATTATGAGTGAAAAAACAAATTGTTATAACTTGTATAAAGGATATGGTACAAGGTGAAGTTTCATGGGCCAGATATAGAAGCTTCAAACCTTGGGCTTCAAGGGCAAATAGATGACTTTCAGGAGTCCAATTATGAGTCCAGTAATGATACAAAAATTACATTTTTTTTTTTATTAACGTAAGTGTTCGAGTTAGCTTGCACATACTCTGACTAATCTTATAGGTCCTGAAGTTAACGACCATGTAAACCTCCAATGACCCTGAAATTTATAGGACTCGAACTGATGACCTCTAGGGAATAAACCTAGAGTCTGACCAATTAAACTATATCCTTCAAAGTTAAATTACTCTTTATTTTTTTTATTTATTATTATTACTATAAATGGTATGGTTATTAGACCTAATCTGGTTCAAGACTCGGATAATCCAAGATCTTGACTGAATCTAGCAAAATTTAAATTTATAAGTAATTTGAAAAAAACTATTTTTTTTGTTAGGTTAACTTAGAACTCGAGTTATCTAAGTAAAAGTTTTATATATATATATATATATATATATATATATATATATTGCTTCTTTTGACATTGGTGAGGAGATAGAAGGGTGAAATGGCTGTGATTCTTGGTTGGCGCCGTTCATTTTGGGTAGAGAATGATGCAAAACTGTGGCTGTGGGGATGTGTTTTTGGCTATGAGAATCTGACCATAGCATTTGAAGGAGACCGTTGCTTATAGCTGACGAGAACATTTCTTTGAACCGTACGCGTGTACTTGGGCTCTCTTCTAATTAGAAATTTCCAGGGGTATCAACATGGATTTCTTCATTGTTAAGCATAAGAAGCAAGGGATATGAAAACGAGAAGGTTGACCATGAATGGTATCTTACAGGTGTCTCAAGTTCGATGCTTATTATAATATTTTTATTATTTTTAATATTTACGCATTAAAATAATAATAAAATATTAATTTAAAACAAACTAATAAAATTTAAATTTTTTAAAAATACTTTTAAAACATCAAAATAAATAATAAGAACTACTAGCAATTTACCATTAGGTTTAATTCTTATTAATTATAATTATTAAACCTGATGACTCAATCAAGAAGTCAGGTTTCAAGTCTATAAGCTAGTGTAGATCAATCCAAAATTTTTTTTAAAAAATATAAAATTTTAATATTTTATATAAAAAATTAAAAGAAAAATTTATGTGAATATAAAAAATATATTAAAAATATAATATCTTATCCTCTTAAATTAAAACATACCTACTTATCCTTAACAATGAAGAAACCCAAGTTGATATGCATGAAAAATTATAATTAGAAGAGTCCAAGTCCACACGTACGGTTTCATGAAATGTTTTAGTCAGCTGTAAGCAACGGTCTCCTTCAAATGCTATGGTCAGAGCCAAATATATATTCTCATAGCCGAAAACACATCCCCACAGCCACAGTTTTGCATCATTCTCTACCCAAAATGAACGGCACCAACCAAGAATCACAGCCATTTTACCCTTCTATCTCCTCACCAATGTCAAAAGAAGCAAGCCCTTTTCATAGAACAATGTCAGACTCATTGCCTAGCACTTCCCGTCATTCATCATTCTCATCACCACCATACGATGAGAACTCGGAGAAATGGGGGACTCGTGTCATGGGAAATCCTGCTGTTCCTTCGTGCCATCCAGATAATAAAAAGGCAGCCTTATGGGGTGCAACTGATGATGAAGCCCAGAAGTTCCATCATCCATACCTCCAGTACAGCCCCATTGAAAAATCATCACGTAGCAGTAAGGAATCCATTCTCCAGGTGTTTAATTCTTGGGGCACCAAGGCTGATACCATCGCTCAAAATATCTGGCACAACCGTATGTAATGTTTTGATCATATTCAATAGATTTAAAATCTTTGATCATTTCAGATTTCAAAAATGAACTTTTTATGTTAACATCATCATGATCATTTTGTTCAACAGTCAGGACTAATTCATCTGTTCCCGGAGCCGCATGGGGCAAGGTGAACCTGACAGCTAAAGCATTAACAGGAGGTGGGTTTGAGGCTCTATACAAGCAGACATTCACAAGTACTAATCCAAATGAAAAGCTGAAGAAGACATTTGCCTGCTATCTGTCCACAACAACAGGTCCAGTTGCCGGAACCCTTTATCTATCTGATGCTCATGCAGCTTTCTGTAGCGACCGTCCCTTGTCTTTCACAGCACCCTCAGGTCAGGGAGCTTGGAGTTATTACAAGGTACAGAAAAGGGTGACAAACCAGCATAAATTGTGTGATCAATAGCACCTAGCACAAACCAATATCAATGAAATAACTATTTAAGAATGTCTTCAATATCTATCAGAATTATTTGAATTGAGTGTCAGAGGTTTGGCTGGAACAGGTAATGATACCTTTGAGCAAGATTGGCACCATCAATCCTGTACTCATGAGGGAGAATCAATCCGAGAGATACATCCAGATCGTTACAATTGATGGACATGATTTCTGGTTCATGGGCTTCGTTAATTATGAGAAAGCATCGCGGCATCTAACAGAAAGTATCTCAAGTTCTGTAGGAAGCATAGCAGCAGAGCCGATGGTTGTATAAAATTTGTGGCCCTACCAGATCCCATTGGATTCTTTCTCAGAGAGATTTTCATTACTGGTCTTTTTTTTGTTTTGTTAAAATCTCTACCATATACCATATAGCAAAGCATTTTTCTTTTCTATGATCTTCTCCTATGAATAAAATTATGTCATTATTTTGTCACAAGGATATAGATAGAGCTCTAGATCATTCAATCAAGCCATTTTTTTTGGGTGAAATATCTATTTTGATTTTTTTTTTTTGTGTGTAATATATATCTATTTCAAAAAAAGATCTCCGACGATGAACCGCACCACCTATGACCACACACGCTATCTTATAAAAAAGGGGATGTGACGACACAACTAATAACACGAAAAAATATAGTTTTTAGCTGGAAGGAGGCGTTGCACGGGTCGCTCGAAGGGCACGACCACCTCCTACTTGTTGGTGCGTGCAACCATTTTTTGTTTTTTAAATTTATTAAAATAACAAATCAAGATCCTTTCATAACACAAATATCGGTTCTCCATGCAGTAGACTATGAAAGAATCAAGTATTTATTGTGCCACTGATTGCACACCACAAATGAAGACTCGCCATTTAACAATAAATGTATTAAGATTGATTAAGATAATAATTATAACACATATTAATAACAAACTTTCTTGAATTTAAACATTAAAGTTCATATTAAGTTTGTATTATACTTATTATCACATCATTAGTAAAACCTTTTCATATTGAAAAAAATAAACTTAACTAAAGATAATTAAGAAGAAAAACATAAAAAAGCAAGATAATAACATAGTTATGATATAAATTAACTACGTATAATAAAAATAAAAATAAACATAAACAAGAAATTAACGAGAATATAACATAAAATAAAACTTGAATATTAAAAAAATACAAAGAAAGAAAGCAACAACATGGATCTTAATGTGAAAACCAATATGTCTAAATATATGGCAAATATCTCTTTTTATAGGATAAAATTTAAAACTATTAATTTAATGGCTAGATCAAATATTATTGATAACATTATAATCTAAACAAATGGTTTGCATAAAAGTTATAGATATTTATCTCAAATTTTTAACTTGAGAAAATGGTTTTATTTGGGCTTCAGGACAGATTCATATTTCTATTTTGTTATTATGATTTGAACTTAAAAACAATTGTATTAAGTCTTGGTCTCTGCATGAATGTTTTAGACCTATATCTTATCTTTTTATTAAAGTAAACCACACTTAAATCTAGATCGAGAACTTCAGTTATAATTTAAAAACTGAATGGTGTTCCAATTTGAATAGAATCAGCCTAACTAATTTTTTTTTTAAGCCTAACCCTCTATTTGTCTCTTCACATAAACCCCAATTTAAATAATAAAACACATCAATAGATCTTTTAAATTGTGAGATATATCTATTTTAAAAACCTACATTTAAAACTAAGCATTTATCATAAATTAAAAATATGTTATATTATTATACTTGTTATTATAAAACGGGTTTAAATTAAGAAACTTGATGATACTTTAAGTGCAATATAATAATATAAAACCTTAACAAAAATATACTTTTAAACATTAAAATAATTTTTTTATATAAAATTCAAAACCAATATATTCATAATTTTACTTTCACTAATCAATTCAATTAAAAAAAACTCATTAAATTTATATTTTTATGTTTTTAATCAAGATATTAATAAATCTTTTTTTTTTATGTTTAATATATCAAAACATAGTCATTAGGCTTTACTTGAAAGAAAAAAAAAGATATGTTGTAATATTTTCTATGGTCGTCTTCCTTAGGTTAGGATATATGTATAAATTTAAATTCGAATCTGTGGAATATGGAGAAAAATGGATTGCTATTTATGGACAGCATATGGCTTCGGGTTTTAAATATGCTCTGATAGGAGTTTATACACCATGTTCTGTTTTAGAAAGAAGAGAACTTTGGGATGATCTTACTATCTTGAGATAAGCTTTTGATATACCATGGTTCCTTATGGGAGATTTTAATGAAATTCTTACGCAATAAGAAAGAAACAATGGCTATGTCAACACTATAGGCTCAAGAGCTTTCCAAATTTTTCTGGGTGGCTGTGATTTGGTTGAGTATCCCCTTACTGGTCATCACTACACTTGGTTTCGTAGTGGATCAATGAGTTGAATAGATCATGCGTTCTCCTCTTCTGCTTGTCACTTGAGGTTCAGCGGGTTAACACTAAGCCAGTTGCCTAGAGAGGCCTTTCAGATCACCGTCAGTTACTTCTAGGGGATCCAAAACAGAACTAGGGTTGGAAGCCTTTTCGCTTTATAGACTGTTGGCTGTCACATCTGCAATTTATAAAGCAACTGGAAAAGTTCTGGAATGCTAGTCACTTGTAGTTTACAGGAATGTTCAAATTGATGAAGAAACTAAGTTATCTTGCCAAGCAACTGTGGATTTATAATCATTATTATTTTGGCAACCGATACAATAAATTGCTACCATTACAAAAGCAAATTATAGATATGGAAAAGGTAAGTGAAAGTCGGGATCTATCAACAGAAGAGTCAAGAATTATGGGTGAATTGGTAACAGAGCAATGGGTGGTAAGTCGACACGAGGAAGCTATTTGGCGTAAGAAATCAAGGCAAAATTAGTGCAAGCTTGGTGATCGCTATATAAAGTGTTTTTTTTTTTTACTTAGTAGCTAATTTGAGAAGAAACCATAAGAACATATCTCGAATCACCTATAATGGTATCTTTTACACTACCCCAAATGAGATCAAGAAAGTTGCAGTCTCTTTTTACTCCAAGCTGTTCAATAAGTCATGCTCTAAAAGGGATAAGATGGGTCCTGCTGATTATAAGAAGCTTAGTTTGGAGAGGTCCCATTGGCTACAACGGGAGGTATCAATGAAAGAAGTTAAAAAAACAGTTTGGGACTATGATGTTACAAAATCTCCAGGATCAGAGGGTTTTAATTTCAAATTCTACATGAAGGCCTGGAGCCTGAACTGTCATGATATGATGGATTTAGTGGCTGAATTTTTCAGAACAAAGAAGCTTCCAAAGGGTGTAAACCTTGCCTATGTAACCTTGATCCCAAAGACCGAGGAATCAAAAGGATTTTCCAACTACAGACCGATTAGCATGGTTCATGGGATATTGTACAAAATAGTGGCGAAGGTGCTCTCCAATAGGCTAGAGCATGTCATCCAAGACCTCATTAGCGATAGCCAAATAACATTCATAGCAGGTAGAAAAAGTACTGATGGGGTTTACAATAGAAAATGAAGTGGTTCATGAATTACAAACGAGTGGGAAAGCAGGCATGATGTTCAAAGTAGATTTTCACAAAGCTTTTGAAACAGTCTTGTAGGATTGCCTTGATGAAGTGATGGGATACATGGGATTTGGTAACAAATGGAGAGGACTTATAATTTATGATTGCCTTTCTACTTCATAGCTCCTACTCCTTGTTAATGGCTCTCCTACCAAAGAGTTTCGTGTTGGTCGTGGTATTCGACAGGGTGACCCTTTGTCACCTTTTTCACTCAACATAGCAGTACTGGAGGGCCTTTCAGTGTTGTTTCATCAAGCATCAACTAGCTAGAGGTATGTATAGTGGCATTCAATTGAGAAAAGGAGATTTTATCACCTATCTGCAGAATGCCGATGATACTCTAGTTTTCTCTCCAAATAATCTCAATTCTTTGCTCACCATAAAATGAATTCTTTGATGGTTTGAGTGATGCTCGGGGCTTCAGATCAATTTTTACAAGAGCTCAGTGGGAGGAATTAATGATGATGAGGTTTACAGTGCAGGGTTTGCAAATGCCTTTAAAAGCAAGTCCCAGAAGGAGGAATCACCTAATTTTTAACAAAATTTAGCCGAACTGGGAATCTTATGTTTTTCTTTAATTCTCCATCAGCTTTCAGTAAAGAATTATAAAGAGAATTTTGGTTACACAGCTAACGATCTGCTAAGAAATGTAGACAGAATTCACAAATGATTCAGCTAGGATCTTGGTGGCTGAGCTAATTCTTATTAGATAGATGAATCAATACTGTAATTTTATTCATTTCCTTCTCAAAAACAACTAAATTACTTTGGACTCTTGTTTTTCTTGCTTAGCCAGCTACTAAATGGCTAGCTTTCATTGATAATATTGCTTGATTATCATAAAAAATAATTATAATATTTTGTGTAATTATGAATAATTATAATATTTTTATTATTTGTAATGATTTTAAATGTGATGTTCTCTTTCTTTTTATATATAATACTGTAACTATTAACATATTCCTCATGTATAAACTAGGGGTGTTCACCACGCGGAAACCATCTACATATTATGATGTGGGCAAAATATAGTTGTTCTTAATAATAATAAATTTTAATATATCCAACGCGTTAAATTTACAACCATGCCATCAATAAATCCTCTTATTAATTAGAAAAGGCTAACTAATAAATAAAAAACTACTATATTGTTGCTTAGTGGAAAAAACAATAAAGGGAAAACAAAGGTTTGACCAAAACTTTTTTTTTTTTTTTTTTTTTGGCGGCATGCAAAGAATCCATTTCCTTATTTAAGCATAGAAAAGCTTGTTGAGCGTGGTGCATGAAAGACTAATGTAAAGGACTCTGGAGAAGCTGAGCTGTCAGATATAAAATTGATGATTCTCAATTACCTTGATAGAGTAAACCAATACAAAGATGACAAGAGATCATAGCAATCCGACACCGGTTTGGAAATATTTTGCACACTGTTTAGTGTTTTGGCCATTATAACTTTGGCTGTTGGTATCAAAATAATGCAAATCATCCCAATTTGAATTAAGGATTGTTTCAGGGCATACTCCATAGACAACTAGCTATGCTTGTTGGAGCTAGGTCGTTTGAAGCCCCAAATCCCGTTATTTAAGCCTCCATTTCCCTAAATTTTTGTTTTTTTTTTTTGCCATTTTCTGTAACTTTTTTAGGTTTGTTTTTGTGGTTTTTATTTTATTTTAATCCATGAACATTTAGAGTTTAGGCAACATCACTTGGACTGCATAAAAATTAAATAAATTAAATAATTCATTAGAAATCCAACTATATATTATGCCTTAAAACATTTGCATGAGAGCTTCACCAAATTAATAGACATGCAATACTAATGTGAAGCTTCAATGCAAAGAAGGAAATTTTTTCAAACTTAATTTAGGAACAATAATTAATAAAATAAAAATTCTTTAATGCCAAACACGGTTATACATGGATAAAACTCTTAACCTACAGCCCCACTAAAACATAAAACAAGAACAAGAAGATAAGATTGAAAAGCCCAGACGGGGGTTGTGATTGATTGATGATGATGATTTAGCCTACGATATAAACGAGACTCTCGCAGAACGGGCAGTGGTTGACAAACTCAGGCATAAGCAAATACACCACTGGACCACAGCAAGTAGCATGGAGGAGAAAAGGCTGAGGGTTTCGTCTTTGGAGGACTGAAGGGCAGTGACGGACACAGCTGGTGCAACCAGCAAGCTCTTGCCACATGTTGTTAGTGTGGAACAAACCACCACCAAGATTGATTTGGCATCTCAGGTCGATCAAAATAGTATCATCCAAGGTGTTCGTATAGAATAACACTTCATTCTGCAGCACAAAAACATCACAACAATTTAATTTAGATAAATAAAACATGCGTATGTGTTTTTTTTTTAATTACCGCATGATCGAGATATTTGTCTAACATATGATTTTGATGAGGGAAAAGCAAAAGAATGTGTGTGTGGGGAGAGGGGGTGGAGGAGCGACAGAGAGAAAGAGATAACCCTAATATCAAAGCAACGTTCCCAGGGTCGGGGGATGGGGCTTTCAGGGCTGTTGAGAAGGACAAACATGAGAGACTGATCCATTGTAGCAGAAAAACTAGCTTGCAAATGGCAAAGGAGCAACACCGAGAGCAAGATAGTCTATTAGCTAGCTATGTCAAGGGCTCTTGGAGAAGAAATGTGTGGGTTATAGGTCGAGGAGAGGTGGAGGCGTTTATAGAGAAAATAGGAAAGGAAGGTTGTTGACTCACTTGTTCTCATACAGAGTTAGACATAACAAATACACTAAAATACATGATGGATTTCCTGTAGCCATAGGTACACTTCACTGTTTACTATATATAATATAATAGTGGAGTGACTTCTGTAGCCCTGGCAAGAAAAATGGATTGCTTTTGATTCAAGGGTGTTTTGGTCTTTTGACACGGTTATTTTGTGATCATTATTGATCTGTTTGACGGTATTTTTGTTGATTTATTTTTTAATACACAGTACAATAATTAAAATGCCCCTAGAATTAAAAAAAAAAACTAACATTGCTAGATGATAAGGGTGTTTTGTATTTTTACTTTTTAATTGTATTGTACAATTACACAATTGTTCTTGGGGTAAAAGAAACAGGCCATGTAAATAGGGGTATTGATGTCTTTTCCTTAAGGTTTTTTTTTTATATAATTATTAGGGCTGGTTAAGGGTGATGAAGTAATTTAACATTTAATTAGTATTTTTTTATTCAAAAAATTGTTGGAGCGTGAGACGCCTTCCGGTGGTGGAAAATTGACTTTCGCCTTCTCATTTTATGCTCCATCGTGTACTCTTTTTTTTATATATAGTCGGCGTGTGTCATATGAAGGATGTTGGTTTATTATTGGTAGCCCTTGTTTCTTTTCCCCTTCATTTCTCTCTCCTACAAGGAGAGATGCTCTCTAGTCCCCATTTTTATTGCCTTTTCAGGTTTAGTTCTTTTAGTTTTGATTATTTATTTTTGTCATTTTTTTCTTTTATTAAATTTTTATGATTTTTCAATTCAATCCTTCAATTCTAATTTCTATATATATTGGTAGTTATAGCAATAATTATGGTGATGATAGTAATAATTATGATAATGATAGTAATAATAATCAGAATAACCTTGGAATAATGTGTTTTGCTATATTAGTTATTTTTCACTTCAATTTAACCCTTTCAATGAAGATTTTTATCCTTTTTTCTTATAATTTGTTTTGTCCATTGTCCTTTTGAATAAGTGTTATGCCTTTTCGATTTAATTCTTCAATGTCAATTTTTTATGCATTTTTTTTATTTGGTCCATATTCTTTGGAATTCTTATTTTTTTCTTAGTCCTTTTATAAAAGTTTTATTAATTTTTTATCTCACCCTTCAATCCAGATTTATGTTGTGTTATTTTTTTCTCATTCTTTTATTTTTTTTCTTTTTGCTTAAGTTATTTTTCTTTTCAATTAAACCCTTCAATTGAAAAAATTTAATTGCCCTCTAATTTATTTTTTATTTTGATTTTCACCCTTATTATTTTAATTAGCATTTTTTTATTTTAGATCTTTCTGTGTAGTTAGTTTTTTTTCCCTGTTATGTTCCTTCATGTTTGTTGTCCCAATCCAATTTTTTCATTTTTTTTAATCCAATTTCATGCTCCCACCCTTTTTTTCTGAGGTATCGTAATATTTTTTTTTAAATTAGATTAATATCATTGTCTTTTCTTTTACTGTCTAATTAAAAATAAAACTAACTCAATAATTTCAGTTTGTGTTATAACTCAAATCATTAATTTCTCTTATTTTTTTTTAAAACATGTTTGCATCACTTAGACATTGTTTTTTCATGAATAAATGACGAACCATTTGTATCACTTAATATCATTTTTTTAAAAAAAATACGGAGATGCAGCGTAGCGCGGGCCCATGCATAGTTATGATACTATTTGTGAATAACCATTAGGCAAATTAAGTGTCTAGAAATGAATATAATTAAGTGGTGTGGTTCTAAGATTTGAATACTTGATTATGTAGACACCAAATAATTAGTATCTCAATTGAGAGTCAATAACATTGAAGAATTATTTCATATATATATATATATATATTCATTTAAAATCATATAGTCTATTAAAGAGCTAGTATAAAATAGCAAGAGGACTAAAACGCAAAATGGGATTTGATCTTTGCATGCAAAAGTCTCTCATGTTTTGATATATTGTGAACAAATAATTGCAACATCAAACCAAAAATCCATGGCTATGCTTTGGAATTAGTATAATTATAGTCGATTATGAATCAATATATGGATAAACAGGCGATTCGATTCACATGTTTTCCTATACGAGTTGTCATATTATGATTACCTTGAAAATGACTCATCAACAATGATATCTAGATGATACTTATTTTAACCAAACATCTAATTTGTTTAAATATAGGCTAATTAAACCATATATTTTCGTTCAAAATAAAATAACTTGAAGTTGGCTTGAAATAAATTTTTAGACTACGGAGTGTAAATCAACTCCTTTTACAGAAAATACAAATAATATAACCCAAAAAGAAAAAATTACTTTTGAAAAAAGCAAGAAAGGATTACATTTCAAATTACAATTTTCTTCCTTTAATTAGTAAAAAAAAAAAATATTGAACCAATCCTAGATTCTCGAGGCTGGTATGGTAACTACCGAGCGTTACGTGGCATTGAATATTTAATTAGAAAAAAACAATTTTTTGGAAATCTTTCTCATATCCTCGTCTCTTATTTACGTAACGCTCTCCTAGTACGTATCCGATTCTCTAATATCATTATTGTGTTTAGATTTGAAAAAGTAAAGAGTGTTTGCATTTATGCATGTTTGATCATTTTGCAAACTGATCTTTCCTTAAAAAAATATTAAATTAATATTTTTTAAGTGTTTTTAGATAATTTTGATATGCTAATAAAAAAATATCATTTTAATATATGTTTAAAAGCACCGTATTTAAATAAAAGTCGGAACAAGGTTGAAAATACACACAAAATTGAAATGGAAAATGAAAGCTTATAGTGAATTGATATCCATATGTTTGTAATCTATCCTTGATGTTCTTATTACATGAAAATTTTAAAAATTAAAATTAATATTCATTGAATGAGTGATAGATAAGGATAGAAAACTCATAGATTTTCGGTGTTAATTGGAACAAACTATAACATAATAGGACTGAATTACTGCTAAAAAGAGTAGGTGAACTCAATCAAAAGAATTAAAATTAAGAGTTTAGCGATGACTGGGCACAACCCAAAATTTATGGCCTTGTTTAAAATTAATTAGCATATATAGTGATTAAATCTGATTAAAAAGAGTGTTCAACTATTTTTAATGCATAAACATACAATGCCCACATTCCCTTAAAATTAATACTTAATTATCATGATATAGCTAAAAATTAAGAAGATCCTAATTAAAATATATCCAAAGCATCTAATTAATAGTTAAGATTTGAGATTTCATCAAGATTTCTGATCATGTTTAGATCCTAGAAGGGATCGAATTAAGGATTAGAGCAAGCAATTTTTTCTATTGTATAGCCCAAATTCGAATACCCTCTTGCCAAACCCAAGAAGAAAATCAAGGAAGAGAAACGAAATTCAACAAATTGTATATAAAAGAAATTTTTTTTATCGAGATGTCATTAGACACCTTATTTTTAATATTCATGTCAGAAAGATTCTAATTTAACAACAAATTAGTATTCAATTTGTTTAAAGTTAGGTTACTAAATCCTATGAATCTCCAAATTACTACACAACAATATATATATATAGGGTCTCAAAATAGTTAGTAATTAATAAACTCTCTCTCTCTCTCTTTTAAGAATAATAATAATTAATATGAACGTTTTATTCACTCTGAAGATAAATTTGAAAGGAATGAAATGGGAATGTGGAAAAAGAAATTAATATGGTTTAATTCTTATGTAAACCTGAAAAACCCTAGTATGAATGATACTGAACCTCCTGGGAATCCCATGAGAGGCTGGATATCAAGCTGAACAACGACATAAGAAGGTGAAACACTCATCGGACTTGAGTGCTTAGACGACATTGATGACATTCAGGAACAAAGACCAGCATGCTCTTATGGAACACCATGTTGAGAGTACCTGATGAGAATATAATACTGGAGGAGGATGGGGATGGTGAGCCTTCATGCCTTGGCAAAAGAGTCTATCAAAATTTGGAGATGGAAAACAGGGGTATAAATTCTTAGTTAAAAGACCAAGTCACATATGGAACTTGTTTTCTGGTATAATCGTCACGGACGTTGGGAATGATTTAGCTGAGAAATTATTGCCTGAAACCATGCCAAGAGTTTGATGCTAACAGTAAAAGAAGCATGGAAAACTCTATCATTGTAATTTCTTAATTTGAGGAATGAAAGCCAGGAATAGTAAAAGCCTAATGCCAACAGAACAATTGCAAGGACCCCAAACGTCCATGAACTTATCTCTTCTGTGTTTGGTACTTCAACTGGAGAAGGAAGAAGGTGAGGGTGAAAGAATCATATGGTTATGTGGTTGTATTAATAATATTTCTTACTAAGAACCAAGAAGAAATCGAAACTAGCTAGCTAGGGTTAGAGCGTGCATGAGGGGGGAATTAAGGATCCATATACTTAAACTTGTATATACGAACATATCCTACATAGATTGGGACTTTTATTGGGATTAAATTAAAAAAAAAAGGAGCAATATTGTGAATATCCAATAATGTATGTATGTATGTATGTATATGAAAACACTTTGAATCCCATAAAAGAGTACGTGGATTACTTCTTCTTCTTTTTTTCTATAATTAATGGAGATCCAAATAAGTTTATTATCCAATAATGGACCCATCACAATCAACTAACTACATTTTTTTACAGTTAAAAAAATATTTGAGTTATATGACTCGAATCCAGATTGCATGCTGCTTTTCAGTTTCAACTTTTCTTAATTCCTATATATTTGTGGTGATATTTCTTATAAAATATTCACAAACAACCTAAAATAAAAACCAATAATAATTCAATAAAAATCATAAGTTTTCATTATTTATTTTATTGATAAAAAAATTAAATATTTAATCTATGAAGGTTTTGAATATCTATTACTCATTTGATATTTGTTATCCTTTTCTGGGAAGCTGATCTCAATTGCTTGTGCTTGTTTGTAAATCGTTAGTGGTATAGATTGTCACTAGATTGATGGCACAAACTCCGTCATGAGCCAAACTAAAAAAAAAAAACTCACACTTGAGGGTTTGACCTAGTGATCTTGATGAGGAATTCCTTGCCTTAGCACCTAGGTTCGATCCTCTATGTGCATGCCTGTCACCCCCGCTGTACCTTACTTGCCTACTGGGCTTGCAGGATGTTCAGTAGGTCCGGGGACTAGTCGTGGTGCGCGTAAGCTGGCCCGGACACCCCGAGTTATCAAAAAAAAAAAACTCATGTTATAATTGTATTTTTAAAGAAGTAAAATAAATTCAATAATTAGGTTAAACCTTGAGTAATTTGATAACATGATAAAAAAATTAAGCCAACAATAACAAAAAATAAATTGAAAAACAATTATCCCTGGCAAAGTTGGGTTAACACGCAAAACTCGTGACCTGACATATGAGATCGAAATAACCCTATATAAAGATGGTACCAGCAAACACCAATTGTAAAAAAGGACATGGATAGAAAGATCCAAGCCAACCTAGTCAAACCTTTCAAACTCATGACCCGAAAGGTTAAAAAAATACTGATGTGAAATTAAAAAAGAAAGTTCTAATAAAAAAAGATTAAAAATAAAATAAATAGCAATTAAAGAATAAGGATAAATTTGACATAAAATAAAATGAACTAAAATAATGAGGGATGCAATTAGAAAAATTATTCAATTAAGAGAATGATATAAAATATTGAGGGGTGCAATTGAAAAGATATTTAATTCAAAGAATAATTGAAAATCAAAAAAATCAAAATCAAAAGAATAAGGATCAAATATGAATGATGAAAAAACTAGAGGGTTAAATTGAAAGAAAACTTCAGATCCATGGATAATCTAAAATAAAAAAAATGATAATAAAAAAAACATGGACCAAATCTGAAAGAAAAATAAATCGAAGGGCTGCTTTGAAAATATACGGGGATTGACTCTAGAACCAAGTAGGAGAGAGGGAAGAATGAAGGGAAAAAAATAGCCACCAATGAAAAACCTGATATATTTTTGGCATACGCACCACCTAGTAATGTAGATGACACTGTGAGGATGAAAACATCGTCGTTGAAGCTGAAATTTAGCCACCAGAAGATATTGTACGAAAATCATTGAAGAACCAATGCACATCTGCATTAGCCACACGCATGACCACCTTTTTTAGATTAAATAATAATTTATTTATGCGCATATACTAAACTACCCCTGACCAATCTCAATAACTATAAAAAAACCAAAATTCAAGAGTTGGGTTAAACTTTGATTTTGATAATATGAAAAAAAAATTTGACAAAAACAAATAGTATTGGGCCAAGTCAAGTTGAGTTAACACACAAAATTAGTGACCTAATACATAAGATCAGGACAATCCTATAAAATGATAGAAAAAGAAAAGGTCAATTGTAAAAAATAACCTGAAAGAAAAAAATATCTGAGCGAACCTAGTCCAATCTTTCAAACTCATGACTTGAAAGGTCAACAAAATCCTAGTAGATAAAATATTGAGGGACAACATAAAAAAAAAGGTCCCAATACGAAAGGATTAAAAATAAAACAAATATTAATCAAGAAAATAAGGATCAAATTTGACATAAAATAAAATGAACTAAGATATTGAGGGATACAATTGAAAAAATAATTCAATTAAGAAAATGATATAAAATATTGAGGGAATTAATTTAAAAAAGATGATTCAATTAAGAGAATGATTAAAAAAACATAACAATAAAAAGAATAAGGACTAAATATGAAAGGCAAAAAAATCAAATAAGGATTAAATTAAAAGAAAATTTCAATTGCATGGGTTATTTAAAATAAAAACAGCAATAAAAAGAATAGCTACCAAATTTAAAAGAAAAAAAATTGAAGGGATGTTCTGAAAATGTGCAAGGGAAGGCTCTAGAACTGAGGGAAGAGAGGAAAAAAGAAAGGAAAAGGAGAACCCAATCCAATCTTTTAAACTCATGACACGAAAAGTCAACAGAATCCCGGTAAATAAAATATTGAGGGATGAAATAAAAAAATAGTCTCAATAAAAAAGGAATAAAAACAAAACAAATAAGAATTAAAAGAATAAGAATAGTAATAGAAAAAATATAGACCAATTCCGAAAGAAAAACAAAATGAAGGGCTACTCTGAAAATGTGCAGGGGAAGGCTTTGGAACTGAGAATAAGAGAGAAAAGAATGAAGAAAAAAAAAAGAAACAACCATTGGAGGAAAACCTAACATTTTTTTTGGTACACGCGCTACTCATTAATGGAGGAGACGCCATGGGGAATAAAATGTAGTCGTGGAAATTATATTTTGGCCGCCAAACAATGTCGTACTCGCTCTCTGAATAAAGTGGAAGCATCCACACGCTACCACGTGAATTTAACACGCAACTGACTTTTTTAAATAAATTAATATTTTATATATGGCTAAATACGAAAGTACTTCTTATCAGAATTGATAATTGCTAATAAAAAAAAGCAAAAAGAAAACTACAAAAAACACTCCTTGACCCAAGGCACATATAATTTCAATTTAAGAGCATTGCATTAATTCTAATATGCATTTGGAATGAAAAAACCAAAAGTGCCCTTCCCATCATTTCATTATTTATTTTTAATCCAGATGACATATTAGTCATTTTAATGTATAAATAAATAGAAAAGGACTAATAAACCCCTTATTTGAAGGTCATATGATACCCAGTCAAAGCTATTACAATTGCTAAATAAATAAAGTTCCTCTTAGAGTCAGGATGAACCACAATAATTGATACTCTGAAAATATATCCCCATTACTGCATATTAAAAAGGTTTAAATACATAAAGAAGAAACAACTTCTCCTAAACTTACGACCTCAACTACTTATAACAAGGAATTCAAATGGCTACAGTTAATGAAATAATTGCTAACGACCATGGACCTAGCCTTCCAATAGAATGATGCCAGCAAATCCTCAAGCAACTGGTGTTTTCTCCACATCCCCTGTATGTGGCACATTCTTCTCTGCTTATGGCACGTCCTTCTCCTGCATGAGGCACGTCTCTTGCATGATTCATGTCATAAAACGTGGATTCTTGATAGGAGCATGTAGTGACCTTCTTGGTGGTTTATCATTATATGTGCTTTGTCAATGAAGGTAAAATTATCATTTTACTTTTTAATACATAGTAATAATACTTTTAGAGCTAAAATAAAATAAAATACATATTAATATCACTATCATTTTAGTTTCTTTTAATAGGCTTCTCTGAGTTACTATTACAAAATATACTAAAAGGGCTTAGTGCTCTCGTTACTATTTACATAGACACAAAGCACTCTGGATTGGAGTAGTGTAATGGCAGCCCAACCCTTGACACAAAGAGTTGCAAGGGCAGCAGGGGAGAGATAAGGTTGTCTTTTCATTGGGGTGCATTTGGCATTGAAGGGTTGGTTGGGGAGAAAATAGTCAGCACAAGTTTTGGTGGGGCTACAGGCCATGGGGAGCGAGCACATGGCACTAGCGTTACCCATACAAGGACAGTTGTCGCTTAGGCTGCCCTGCCTTTGCGCGGGGCAGACCCGAGCGCCACCTGGCGCTTGGGCAACTCAACTGCGCGGGGCAGATCCCAACACCACTTGATGCTTGGGTCTTGGCAAAAGGCCTGATTGGCTATGGCAGCCCCAGCGCCACGTGGCGCTTTGAAAAACCCGAGTCAACCTGGTGCTTGGGTGGCTCCAATTGGAGGGGCAGACCCAAGCGCCACCTGGCATTTGGGTCTTGGCAAAAGGCCCGATTGGCTATGGCAGCCCAAGCACCACGTAGCACTTCCCATTGTTATTATAATATTATACTTATAATAAAAATAGTATTATTTATACCACAACTGATAATATTTTTAGTATTTATACTATTAATTATAAATAAAATAATAATATTTATAGCACAAATAATACTATTTTTTATACGAATATTTTAAATTTTAATAACAATAATAATATTTTTTAACGTAAATATTATTCATTACAAATAAAACTATTTTTTATATTAATGCTTTTAATTATAATAAAAATTAAAATATTTATAACACAAATAATACTATTTTTTATAGTAATACTTAAAATATTTATAACACAAATAATACTATTTTTTGTAGCAATACTTTTAATTATAGTAAAAATTAAAATATTTAAAATCCTTCATCAGGACCCAATAGAATTGGGTCACACCAGACCTATTGAGATGGGTATATGATGCCTGAGCTAAGACAATCAAGTTTAGTTTTTGTCTTGATTTAGTAAAAAAAAACCGAATAAACTGAAAATATGTGTTATATATAGTATTTTTTATGTTATAATTCAAAGTATTCAGATCAAAAATAGTATTATTTATGTTATAAATATTATTATTTTTATTATATCTTACAGCTTTGGGTTTTTTAACCTTTCTGTTTTTATTTCATCTTTTTCCATTTTTTTTCATATTTTTTAGTGCTTCGCACCATTTCTTATCTCTTGCAGTGCACTTGGGCTTTTGGCTTTTTTCGGTATTTTTGGCTTTATGCCACTTTTATTTTATTAATAAATTTGCTCATTCTAGTAAAAAAATATGTTGTTTATTATTTAATATAAAATATAAAACAAATATATATACACACACACCGATGTATACACACACACATACCTAAACACTATTTATCCAAAAAGAAAAACGTCATATTAAATTGGTATCTCTACAAATGTGACATTTTTGGAGTTGCTGAGAAGACAAACAAGCATAGTTTTTAAATTTTCCTTCGAGGATAACCTGGTATAAGTCCTAAGTGAGTGAGTTATTCAGGATAATTAAATTTATTTTTATAAAAATTAGAACTAATATTATTTTTTTAGAAAAAAGAAAATTATCAATGAGTTTTGAATGAATTTTTTTTAGACTGACAATGTTGTAGGTCAACCCAGATTTTTTTCCAAGTCATTTCAAGTCAATTATTTATTATTCAATAGAAAATACAAAACAAAATTTTATATATACACACCTCAATATTTATACCCTATGTATTCTCTATTATTAAAAAAAAAATAGATGAGCTTTATCTAATAAAAATCTATCAGATCAAAACATGGTTTATAAATTTAGCTGGAGATTCAACCCAAGACAACCAGGTGACCATGAGTCAATGATTTTTCAATTATTGTTGAAACCTGATCAGCCTGCCTAGACCTCATTTCACAAGGCGTACTCGGTTAGGTTTTAAGACAATGCAAACAAGGGAGCAAAAACAATTGCTACAAATTAGGGGATCCTATTCGTAGAAAACATGTTCCTTATATCCAGTATTGATGTTGCTGAAAGCCTGAAACGCCAGGGGGCAAAGCTTCCTTTCGAAAACCTCGATTTACCAGTTGGCGCCCAGTAATTGGGAAGCTAAGGCAAGCAGGTTGTGTTCAATCAGATTGGTGCTCAATAGCTTACCACTATTATTTATCTAAAAATTAAATTTAAATTCGCTGTTGCTACTTGCTAGAGAGTTTAGTACTTTGCAGAGAACATATTCATGGAGTGGCAACGAGGAAGAGTCGAACATTTTACTGGCACGAATGGGGATATGCAATTGAAAATGATGGTTTTACGGTTGGCACTATGGCCGACACCCTACGAAAACATGCAGTAACAATAAAAAGTTATGTTATTTAAATTGCTAACTCCTCCCACTGACAAAATTTCAGTTCTACGGCTAGAAAACAATTTAACTAGCAGTACTTGTGGAGAGATTCCCTCTGAAAAATCTAAACTGTAGACAACCTACTGGATCAGTTTCTCAGTTGTAATGTTTAACGTCTCTTCTTGCCTGATTTTGCAGCACCGGATTTGGATGGGGTAACGAGCAAGTACACGAACAGAACCACAATGGAGATCACAGAAATTAGAGACCCATACTTAACCAACAGCTTCTGTAAATAGAGAAATTCTAATGTTAGAAAATAGAACGAGTATTATTGCAAATTGAGGGAAGAAGAGCATGTCATTACGGAGACTTGAAGAAGCAGTTACAGTTGCTCTACATAAAATTGGGGAAAAAATGGTCTTCAAGGAATCATTTAAATGATAACCATGGTGTCAACATCAACAAATAATATTACCATTTAATTTTTTTTTTCAACTCCTTTTAGAATTTCATGGTCACCAAGTCAGGAGGGGTAAAAGGGTGTTCGAAAAATGGACAATGAGGCCTTACTTCTTTTGGCCTTTTTACTTGTCAAGTCAAATTTGAATTCCAGGAAGCATGTTATAATAACTTTTAACAACTAATGATCAAGACAATAAGAAGATGATTCGTACCTTTGCCTGCAGAATTTTGGCCAAACCAGAGCTCATCCAATAGAAAATGAAAGAAAAAAGACCACCTTAAGTTAACAGCAAAACCAAAAAGAAGGGTGTCCAAGCATAAATTGATGAACTTGCATGTTTGAAATCCCAACAAGAAACTTACCCACTCGAGCTTCTGCACTGGTGGTTTGTCTGCAAGGACATCAAGAGGCAGAATGGGAGTTGAGTATGCCTCCTGTAAATAAAGCAGAAGTCAGAAGATAGAAAACTTGATGCAAGAAGGCAAGGAAAAGAACAGAAAATATAGACTGTATAAACAACAAACCTGCAAGGCAGCCTTTGTGGGGATGCGGAATGTAATGACAGCTGGAGAGCCCAAAAACAATCCTTTCACTTTGCCCTCCAATTCAAAAGAGTGTGACAGAAGACCACCACTGCAAAATATGGTGTGAAAAATTGACTAAAGAATGGTAAAGCTAAGATAGACGGCCATTATTGCAAGATGGAACTCACGCATGAAGTCTTTCCCATGACTGTGAAGTGTTGCCACTGACGACATTAAACATATCTTGAGGCCAGTGATCATCAACAAGAGTTATATCATATGCAGTCCTGTAAATATATGAATAAACCATTCTAAAGCAGATGTAACAAAATATATGTTCATGTTACATTTAATGAAGAGCAAATTAAGTAAGGAAGTAAATCAACTACAAAGTCCAAAGATAGGGGGGAGCCCTGCCTACAACCAGGGGAGAAGGGGAGTGGGGTGTGCATTTCAACATTAGCTGACACATTTAAACGGATAAAATAACTGCTTTCTTCTCTTGTGGAAATTAACTACTTTGTCTACCAACAAGCAAAGGAGCATTTATAATTATTTGTAAAACCAAGCAAAAGTATGATCACTTATATTCTCTCGGCCCATTCATGCACATAGATGAACAGAGTGAAGAATAAAGGTTCTAACATACTGGTCAGCAGCATCAGTGCCATCAACTCTATCAGTCAGTTACTCAACCCATCAAGCAAGTTTCCAGAGGCCAGAACATTCTCTCTTTTTTCCATGAAAGGATTTATACTCCAATTACGAAAGCTCACAAGCTACATGAGAAAGTTGCTTGCATGCCTCTATATGCATCAAGCTATTAAACAATTTTTGACATTTCCACACAGCTACTTTTTTTATTAATGCTAATTTACCTTAGTTCCTTGATGCGTCAAAGGATCATTTCACTTTATTTGTATAAGGATAAAATTTTGTGAGGAAAAGAAGAATGTGAAAGCCCTTTTGAGAACAAAGCATCTTCCAAAAAGAACAGAAATAGACTGAAACATGAGGACACTATCATCTCATTGCATATATCAAGTATAAAAGTAATAACATCTCATTTTCCACTGGAAATTTAAAAAGAAAACCAGATACCATCAAAGCATTTTTTGAGGACTATATTAAAGGCAGCTTTAAAATACATTTAACCCTTAAATTCCTGTGTCATTAAAACCTTGCCAAGCCCACACATAAAACTCAAAGCTCCAAGAACAAAACGCTTTTCAACTGCGAACCTAAACTCATTTTCAAAATCAAGCATTGCTTCGATGCATAAAGCATGTCCATCTTGATGAAGCACCATGATCTAAAACTTCACGCTACTATTTCTCAATTAAATCTCACATTACTTAACAAAATTTACCTTCGATAACATCCTAAACAGCAGAACACTCTAGCCATCATCATTTGAACCCAAAACCTTCCACAATTAAAGAACAATCCAACTTTTGAAGCTGACCATTGCACAATTCCCTTTAAGTTTCTAAATTTCATGTACAAATGGCTAACAAGCTTCGGATTTCACATCCTACCATGGAAATCAATCCCATTCCGTCCTTAATTTGAGTACAATCAGATCAAAACTTCCGCTCCTCAGCTCTCACAACTCAACAAACATCTTTTAAATCCATAACTATTACGCTGCTAATAAAAATTAAAATTAAATCAAACAACAAGCAAGGAGCTCTCATCACGAGAACCAAACACCAAATCTCCCAACTCAAACCCCTATAACTCAGCATCACATGCAATGAAATCTCTTAATTACATTTAATTTTCTAAATTATCAGCAAGTAAACTTAGCTCCGATTCTTGAGATCTAATATAAATATGTAAAATAATAATTACAAAAGTTAGATCTGATCAGGGAAGAGAAATATTCGAACTAACGAGGATCCTTGATTGTAAATATCAATGGAGACGGAGACGCGCTCAGCTCCGGATTTGAGGCTGCTGAGAGTGGCTTTCTTGTGAGCGACGATGAAGGGAACATCGGAGCTAGCGATTGATGAGGATACCAATAGGAGTGATAGTACGAGAGTGAATAACGGTTTTGTTGTTATTTGATTCGCCATCGATGGTTGGTGGTGGTCGTACGGTGGTGGAGGGGGGTTAGAGTTGTCTCTGACAAATACGTGGAAGAGGAAATCAAAAAACCAAGAAAGACAGACCATACGGTACGTAATTGTTAAATCCAATGCTGTGACATCGAAACGGTAACGTTTCCATATTTCTTATCTTTTCTTTTTTGTCATTTTATCGTGATACTGCGTTTTGTTCTTTCTTTCTTTTTTCTTTTTTTTTTACTTGTGAGCGTGTTAGTTTTTATTTTTTATTGCGTTTTAAAATAAAAGTATGTTAGATTTTAAAAAAAAATAAATTGTTATTTTTTTATTTTTTTAATAATTTTAATATATTAATGTTAAAAATAAAAATTTAATAAATAATTATTTTAATATATTTTTAAATAAAAAATACTTTAAAAAACACAGTACATTTACAATATCAATTATTGTACATAAACTTAGTCATAAATATGACTTGGATTGGATATAAGAAGATTTTATCATCAGTTAAAACACATAAATCAAATTTCATAAATTTTTTTATTAAAATTATGCTATTTTATTTATAAAAAAATCTTTATATTAATCTAATTAAGCTTAAACCAAGTTTAATTAAATCAATCAAATTTAGTTTTTGTCTTGATTTAGTCAAAAACCGAATAGACTAAAAATATTGAATTTATTTTTATAAAATTTTTATTTTTATAAAATAATTAGAAGATCAAAGATTTTAAATTGGAAAGAATTAAAAATCATAAATCAAAATGTGAAATTAAAATAATTTGATTCACACAATTCAATTAACAAACTAATTTTTCACCCCTAGATGTAGGTACTAAAGTAGCATAAATCGGTCTTTTGCATCTTAATTTCATTTCTCTAACCCATAAACTAGCTTGAACTTTCATTTTCTTAACAATTGTTAGCCTAAACTCTAGAGTCAGTGTCCTGAGCTGAGTTTATTATCCTCATTACTCAAAGGAAATAGTTACTATGTATAAATTCTTAAGTCAATTTTTTTTTTATATTACTTGAGTTTAAATTACATCACAATTCTATTTGGAAACGCGGGTTAACTCGTATTTTCAAAAGGTTTAATTTTTTTAAAAAAAAAATTAAAAAAAATTGTACGTTTTGGATTGTTTTGATGCGTTGATCTAAAAAATAATTTTTAAAAAATAAAAAAAATATATCATTTTGATGCATTTCGGCACGAGAATCACTTTAAAAAACAATCGCAACCAGACTCCCAAATAGACCCGAACATGATTTATTCTATATGGAATATAACAATTTTAAGATATATTAAAACAATTTATTTTACTTTTTAAAAAATTATTTATAATATCAACCTATCAAAATAATTTAAAAACATTAAAAATTTAAAAATTTTAAAAACTCCATTAAAACTCCCCTAAAAAAATAAATAAATAAACTCAAGCCAACCCTATATCACATTTCATGGAAGAGCCCCCACATTATTCACGTATTTATATCAAATATCAAATATACTCAATAATGAATCAAATCTATTTTCAATATTTTCATGTAATTGCTATCTTTTATTGGAAAAACAAATCATGATGATCAATGATCCATCCTTTTCTACAAACACATTAATTAAAGATAGGATATGAGCATAATGATGCTCATGTTAAAAAAAAATCACTACACAAACATAATATTTTCATGTAATATTTATTCCAAGAAATTTAACAATTTCTCTACTATCATGCATTTCTATTTTCAAATAAAAAAGTAATGTACTATCAAGTATTTTAATTCCCATTCATGTAAATAATAAAATTTATTCGCATCAGATTTCCCCCCGCGCAAAAATAGGTTTATAATTATGATTCATATCAATAATATATAATATTTATCCAAAAAATATAAAAAACATTTTATTTTAATTTAATCTCATCTTTTAATTATTTTTCATTAAATTCATAAACCCTCCAAAATGTGTTTCCGTGGGCCAATGTGACCCATGGATTGATGTAGAATATAATATAGGTTAATTTTTAAAATAATTAAATAAAAGCTGGCTCCATCAAATACAAGCGACTCATGGAGTCGTGAATTGATTAACTTGATTTAATATTTATTTTTAAATCTAAATTGATATTGATATTGATTTAATTTTATTTGAAAAAATAAATTAAAATGAAGTTATTTTAATTAACACTGATTAAATAGGTAAACTTATTTATTTTATGATTTGGATCTTGAATAAGGTCATAGATGAAACTAGTGTGATAACTTTATTTCAGACCATTGACTAAACATGATGCTAATCAATAATTAATCCATTTGTTCATTGGATGGAATTTTGTTTTAGAAGAGTGATCGATAGGTTTTTTTTTTTTCATTCAAGCATGGGTACTGTAACCAATCACATCTCGTGCAGATTGGATAAGAAATCAAGGTGATGGACCTACTTAAAAGGATATTGAAAAGTGAACCTCATCATTAAAGAGTGGCTGATCATGATCTGTATACTGATATTGTATGATATTAATTACAAGGAATCCTTTGAAAAATATTCAATAAATAATTAATAATAGTGTAATTAAACAAAAATATATATATGTAGTGATATGATACGATCTCTTTTCGTTTTTGTAAGCTCAATACTCATGCAGGAAGTAGTAATTCATTCATGTCATGGCATGCAAGCCCAGATAATCATATGCATTCTTTGTTAATTAGTAAATAAACACCCATAAAATGTTAGTCCGTCCGTGAAATCACGAGTATTAAGCAGGACCTGGCGTGGAAGAAGAGAAGGCCTAGCATGAGAGAGAAGAGCCTGTCAGGCTAGCCAAGGAGACTGCCTGGCAATCAAACAAGAGTTTCATTACATATAATTCCATGCATATTTCGTTCTGATCTCTGTGCAGAAACTCTTGCAAGTAGCAGGCAAGTCATCCTTGGCTATCAAACAAGACTCTTGTCTTCATGTAAGGCCTCCCTTCCTCTCAAATTGATTGCCCAATGGCACCGTACAAGTGTTAGTTTACGTACGCGGCACCAAATTAATAGCATGAGCGAGGGCTTATTGGTGAAGAAGAGAAGGGCATAGCATGACAGGAAAGAGCCAGTCAAGTTAGCCAAGGAGACTGCCTGAAACAAAACAGGGGTTTCGAAATTATACATGTCTGCATTTTTTCTGAAACCTCCTAGAATGGAGCAGGCAAGTCATCCTTGGCTACCAAACAAGACTCTTTACCTTCATGCTAGGCCTCTCTTCCTCTAATATCAGCTACGCACCTCTAGCTATACTCCATTAGTTGTATGCTCAAAACAAATGTTCTCAGTTTCCTTTTATAGCCCATATAAAAGAATCAAGACCATATTCGTATCGTGAATGGAAAAATCATTTCCGGTCAATTATTTATGCGCCTCATCCATTATCAATTTACTTTCTGTATCTTTCTTCCACACCTATCAAGTGCATAATTTAACCTATCCATAATGGAATATATTCTCCCTGCATGATTATTTGCTACATGTCACTGATACAACGATGGAGATAGAATTTCTGCAAGGAAAGAAAGCCCTCGAAGGTTTCGATCATCTAGCACGTTAGTCGGGCAAGAGGCAACTTGCATTTGACGTTCAGATCATTCACTGGATACTTGTCCCCCTAGCTAGTCCCTGCGACAGTCAAGATATGCCTCATCAACTTGTCTTGATTAATTCCCATTGATATTGGGATGTGTGCAGTGTCCGTTCAATAAATTTGGCATCATTAATTTGATGATATTAACAGTAGTTAATCACAATATGATTTGCATGAAAATGTACTTGATTAACACAAAATTAGCATAAATTTTGAAGTTAAAGAGCGTTCGTCCGCTTAATTACTTGCTTTCATGCTCTTTTTGTGGTTTCGAATTCTGGACCGCTGCATAAAAAGCAGTAGCATGATTTGAAGGCAAATGGGCCTCTGACGTGATTTATTCTTCGTTTCCTAGTAATTTCAATGACCTTCATACATGCCTTAAATCATTATGATTGGAAGGAATCACAAAATCTTGAGAAAAAGATAACCTGAATATTGCATGGCTTCTCTCTTGGCCTTTTTATATGCTTTAATGTTGAAAGCACATGATTCCCAAGGCAATACCGAGCCACTAGTGATAGGCAGATGCCCCCACCGAAAAATTCAGGTCAATGGCGTTGCCACCGTGTAAAGGTTCTATTGTTCCGATTGACTTTGAGATTGAGGCCGCGTCAGTGCTTACACATTGAATTACTCTCTTTCCCTCGTTTAAAGCTGAGAAGTTATACGCAGAAGAATAAAACTCAATATTTCATGCAAAATGCTAACCTTTTCAAGTCAGTACTGATTTACACGAACATATGTATGGAAAAAGTCATGAAGATATTTTCTTGGTAAGAAGACGAGCATAAAAGGTATAAAATCACAACAAAGATTACTCAATTCTTTAAAGAGTGTAGTTTAATCAAGAACCAAGCAAAAAAATATTTATTCTCTTACAAAAATATTTATGCGTCAATATGCAACAATTAATGTGTATTACAATATGAAAATTAAATCTTACAAAAAAATATTTATACTATCACTACAAGATTTAATAGTTTTACCGATGGAATTTTTTCGTCGGCGTAAGACACATATTCCATCGGTAATTAATTTACCGATGAAATCACCGACGGAAATGCTTCGTCAATGAATCTTTCATCGGTAATTTTTTATCCGTCAGTAAATCCGTTGGTAATAAAAAATAAAATTACCCGCTTCATTTCGTCGGTATATCCCTCGGTAATAATATTTTTTTATTACCAACGGATTTACCGACGGAAATTCCGTCAATAATTCCATCGGTAATTATTTAAAAATATTTTAAAAAATTAATTTTATAAAATTATAAAATAATTAAATTAACATAAATCAACACTGTATAATATATACTCAAAATGCTTGGAAAAAAGAATAAGAAAATCAACTCAAACAAATTTGCAACAAATAAATAAAACAAAAAAATAAATTCAACTAAAAAAATTCATATGAAAAAAATGAAGTTGCAATTGCTAAAAATTTAAAAATCCTATAAATAAATCAACTAAAAATTGATCTCATATGAAAAAAAAATCTCACAACAACATTTATACAATTATTAAGAACAAAAACAATTAAAAATAAAATAAAAAACAAATATAGTGAAAAAAATCATGAAAAAAGAAGAAAAAAGAAAAATCTTACCTTAATGTAGTTGCAAGTGAAGCTAAGGAAAGAATTTTTTTTTTGTAAAGCATATTAATTAAAAAAAACAAAGAGGATAAAAGAAGAAAGAAGAAGAAGACATACTCGAGTATGGAGGAAAAGAGAAGGAGATGAGGAGAGAAAAGAAAAGAAATAAATAAATATTGATGTTTTTTACATATAGTGAAGAAGAAGAAGAAGAAATGAGTCTGTCTCTTGTGAAATAAGGGGATTTGGGTTTTTTATTAAGGTGTGTTAGCGACGGATTTACCGACGAATAATTAAATATTAATATTTCTTAATTATTCTGTTGGTAATTCCATCGGTAATATTTAATTTAAATTTTCAATTTTGTAAAAATTTTTCAGAAACCGCCAACAATTACCGAAGATTTTTTAATTTGTCGGTGATTCCGTCTGTAATATTTAAATGAAAATTTTAAATCAATTGATTTTTTTCAGAAAACCACCAAATAACATCAACGATTTTTCAATCCATCAGTGATTTTTTCCGTAAAGAACAACAATTAACAGTGCAATTGGAAAGTGAACAGTTAGAGTTCTCTGGAAAATACAGATGGACAATTCTGTCGGTGATTCCGTCTGTAATATTTAAATGAAAATTTTAAATCAATTGATTTTTTTCAGAAAACCACCAAATAACACCAACGATTTTTCAATCCGTCAGTGATTTTGTCCGTAAAGAACAACAATTAACAGTGCAATTGAAAAGTGAATAGTTAGAGTTCTCTGGAAAATACAGACGGACAATTCTGTCGGTGATTCCCTTTGTAATTGACATGATGAACAGTGTTCACAGTTTACCAACGGATTTACCGACAGAATTTATTTCGTTGGTAAAAATGACATGTCATCATTTTTTTTTTTTGCTTTGTTTTAAGTTTTAAGTTTTTTTCCCACTGTAATTCCCTCGGTATATACCGAGGGAATATTTTCGTCGGTAAAATCCCTTGGAAATTTACCGATGGAAATATTCCCTTGGTATTTCCGTTTGTATTTATCGATTTTCTGGTAATGTATTAGAAATAAACCTCTAAGATAACTTAATGGGCTTACTTAATTGAATTTGAAACTATATCCAAAATAACCCAAAAACAAACTAACTAACTTAAAAATAATTAAATAAATATTCTGAAATTTTTATCCTATGGTGCTGCAACTAATACCTAAAAACAATACAAGAGAAATAATTGTTTGAATGTAAAATCCCTCCATGCCGCCACTTCTCTTTGAGAAATAAATTAGGAGATTTTCTTGTCCCAATAATTCTGGTTTGCTGCTACCTGTGGTGTCTATGGTAGAGTAGGACTCTCATTGCAATTAAATCTTCTTGATAGATTAGACTTTTTTTTCCAAGTAATTCATGATTTTCTTGTTGGATTAGAAAACACAAAATATATACTTGACAAAACAAGCTCAATAATGCTGAAATTACTCCCTTGGGCGAAACCCATGGTTCTTAAGCCCGTCTTGGATACGAATCAAATTTATTAAGGCTTGTTCTTCTTGTGTTGTTGTTTTTTTGTAGTTCACCTTGGTGACGTTTGTTGTAAAAGCTCATTAAAGACTTTCTTGAACTTCTTTACCCTAGCTCTTGTGATTAGGTCTGCAAGAACTACTAATGGATTCTTTGGTGTGGATTGGATTGCATCACATATCTCTTTAAATTAAAAAAAAAAAAAGAACTATTTTTTCTTAGATATTAGTTTATTCCGAAGTTCAAAACAAAAAAATAATAATGGAGGAAATATGAAATGATAAGTAAAGCATTAAACCTAACAAAATAAATCACTTAAAAAAACAAAGAACTTTTTGATACTTAAATTAAGTAAGTACGTATATAAGAAAAATATATAAAAAGAGAAAAATTAAAATGAGAGTCAGGGAGTGTATATCTATCTTAGAAATTGTATGGACTAGTCTGAGTTGACTTAAATTTCAATGATTTGGACCTAGCTATTATGACTTTTGACTGATTTTCATGGCCTGTAGCTAGCTTTTCTTTCTAAAAATTGTTCTTTGGTTCTGTTTTGGCTTTCATGGCGGGTGACTAGATGTATTTATTTATAGATCTAGATCTTGAATTTTTTTTAAATGGAAAGGAGATTGTATCCTTGGTGAAAGAATCGGTGTTGTAATGGTTTAATTAAAAATAGTGATTCTTAGTTTTTTTTTTTAGTTTAACGTGGGTGTCCGGGCCAGCTTACGCGCATCTCGACTAATCCCACGGCCCCTGAAGTTAACGACCATGTAAGCCTCCAGTGGCTATCATATGAGCAACCACAGGGCTCGAACCTGAGACCACAGAGGAAGCAAACCTCTTGGCTCCAAGTTCTTACCACTGAACCACCACCTAGATGGTTGGTTAAAAAAATAGTGATTTTTAGTTGATATGTAATGTCATGATTATTGTGTAATGCATGCTATTGATGAAAAATATTGAAGATAATGTGCTAGTAGTGTAGAAAATAAATAGATGCTCGGCATATAAAAAATTATACCAAGAAAAAAAAGAGAGAAAAATTAAGTTAGATTGATTGATAATTATGGCTAGTGTGGTGATTGATGGGCTTAGTTTTTTTTTTTTTTCCTATGAATGAGAAAATTAACTAATGAAAATAGATTTAAGGACCTTCAGTTCAATCGACCCCAACAACTTCGGCAAGATTACTTTTCTTTTGCGGCCATGATTATTCTTAAATTGACTCCGTTCGAAGAATGCACCTTTACTGCAAGAATTGGTGGGCTTAATTATATTGCATATATTCGATGTAAAAGAAAAAAATCAATCAATCAATCAATCACACATGCAAAGGTGGAACTCGAGATTTTTGAACTGGATTTTATCACCAAAAACAAAAGGAATAAAACTAAAGATTATTCAAGCCAAGGAAAAATATATTATTTTTTGGGGAGACATTATGAAAAAATTAAAATTATAGTATTTTACTGATTTGGGGTGCCGTAATTCTCCAAAGCAGAGGGTAGTTCGCACGCAAAAATTAAAACAATTAGCCCCCAACGTGGCAGTGCCATTCTTGCCACACGTCATTCCTCTTCTTACACTTTAATCCTTGAAATTTTAATTTTTCTCATGTCTTCCTAAAATTCAAGATAACTCCTCATGAATATTTGAGTCTTGTTTCAGTACTCAATTATGCACAGTGGATTTGGGTTATATATTTCTTTATCTAATTCATCTAACCAAGATAGGCTTTTAAGAATATCTTTAATTTTAGTTTTTGTTAAACAAATATGTAGGGTAGCTTTAAGATTACTATGTGCTAAATAAGTGGTCCACGCTGTATTGCTGATTGGGTCAAAGTTTAATTAATGTAAAAAAATAAATTTACATGATGATAGCATTTTATTTTTTTTAAAGAGTAAGAAAATTTTGAAACTCAAGTCATTGATTCGAATAAATTCAATGAACTTTGTTACTTTAATAGTATGATTGTAAAATAAAAAGGTAATGATAATTAAAAAAAATAACAATGACTATTTGAAGAAAAAAAATGCTTGTCGACATTATAAAAAAATAGCCTATAAATATTTTTAAAAAGTCTCAACGATTTATTTGATAACTAGCAAGGTGTGCTATTTTTAAAAGGTCTTAACGATTTATTTGATAACTAATAGCGTGTGTGCCTAAAATGGGCGGACACTTAACATGCCCGGCATTGGCTAGGGCTTTTTGCTTGAGTCCATGCATCCTAGGGAGTTGGGCTCGAGCTACCATGCCTAAGCCCATTCTCATTGGGCCACAACTGTATATTAGGCTTATGCTTGGTAACCTAACCCTAAGAAGCGTTTTATGGGCTTTTTCCTTTAGGGGGGTTGTGTCCATTTTATTTGGATCCATCAAATAACTTCTTACAAATTTTTATTTTAAATAAGATGTTTTCTACCTTGAGAATTCTAGGGGATCCTTGTCTATAGTTAATAAGAAATCTTAGGTTATATAACAAAATGTACTAAAAAAAAATGGTGAAATCCACAACACAAATTACTGTAACTCTAGATTCAGTGGCCCTGTAGGTTTCAATAGTAAGGTTACGACTTTTCCTTTCATGACAAAAATACTTGGCTTGACTAACGGGGCTAATAGGATCTTTTTGTTAATTTTTGAATAGTTAAAATACAAAATTACCCTTAGAGCAAAAACATTAGACTTGATAGTTAGGGGTATTTTTGTCTTTTTAATTTTAAATGCATAATGAATTTATTAGGCTGCCCTCGAAGTCAAAAATGTTTTAACTTTGGTCCAAGGTCATTTTTTCATTTCACCTTGTTTTTTTTGTTATTATTAAGTGGGGTCAGGGATAGATTTGTACTTTACTGTATAATAAATAATTGAAAAAATAGATTACACGTGCCTTGCATGTGTTATCTCATGCATTTTCATCATCGTCTTTAGGTGATGCGTTTGACATTGTCCTACGGCTAAACAACGACTTCCAGAGTGGTTTTGAATCCATCTCGGTGGCCTCTCTGACCCTGAACATTATGCATAATCAACGAACATTCGGTTTTGTATTGGCAACCCTTTTCCCTCTTGCATTTCTCTTTTCTTATTGGTTTTCTTACCCGACCCTCTGAATTTTCAAAACAACCTCTCAATTTGTTTTTTCTTTAGATTTGGTCCATTTTTTATTTATTTATTTTCTTGGACTTTTAGTAAACTTTTGATTTATTTTTAATTTCATCATTTAATCTCAATTTACCATGTCTTGTTTTTTCCACTTTAATCTTCATTCTTTTTATTTTTGATTTCTTTTTTTTTTTTTCATGTGTAATCTTCATTGGTTTTTAATTTCATACCCCAATCCAAATTTATGGTATATATTTTTTCTTCAATTTGATCCTCATTATTTTTATTTTCTTGTCCTTTTGTTAAAGTTGTTTTCCTTTACAGTTTCACCCTTCAATCTAAAATTTGTAGTTGCCATCTAATTTATTTTTCATTTAAACTTATTCTTCTAATTAAATCCTTTTGTATAATAGATTTTTTTTTTAATTTTATCCTTTAATGTTTGATTTATAAGGGATTGAGTTTCATGATTTTTCCACGTATAGTGCTCCCATTATAATGACTTGGGTCACGAGTTTGAAGAGTTAACGCGGATCAACATCTTTTTTTATTTTGACTTATTTTCTTTTAAGATTCCATTGCTCGATGATTAGTACTTAAAAGTATATTTTTATCAAGGTTTTATATCATCATTTTGCACTTGAAGTATCAATAACTCCTTAACTAGAACATGTTTTATAATAACATGTCTGATAATATAAGATACCTTTAATTTATGGTAAATGTCCATCTTAAATGTAGGCCTATCACATAAATGAAAGGATTGATTGATGAGTTTAACTACTTAAATTGAGAAGACAAAGAAAGGGCTAAGCTTAGAAAAGAGATGTTGGTTCAGTCCAAACTGGAACACCATTTGGTTGTTGGATTATAACTGGAGCTGTAGAATTTGGATTTAAATCTAGTTTATATGTATGAAAAGCTAAGACATAGGCCTAAAACTTTCATGAAGAGTCCAAGATTCAAAAAGGTCGTTTTCAAGTTCAAATTGTAGCAACAACGTAGAAGTCAGAATCTGTCCTACAACCTAGATACTGTTCAGTGTTCAACCCATATCTCGAGTTCTAGAAGTCCAAATGTGCCAATTCTTATTTTGTTGGAAAGTTGAGACAATTTACTAGAACTTTCATGAAGACTATCTGTTCAAATTATGATGTTAGTTATGACGTTTTGTTCAAACAAGAAGATAAGGATTATCACCAAGTCAAGATGTGGCCCCCACTTAACAATTAGTCATCAAATCAATAGTTCTGAATTTTAGCCTATAAAAGGAGGCATTTGTCATGCATTTAGGTATCTTGGTTTTCAGATCAAGATCATGTTCTTGCTCTCTCTCTTTATATTTTTGTAATGCTTAAGTTTTATTTATATTAATCTCTTGTTTATGCTTTTCATTTCATTTTCTTTACTTAGTTAACTTATATCTTATTTATGCTCTTATCTTGTTTATTTATGTTTCTCTTTTTCATTATGTTTAGCTAAGTTTATTATGTCAAGGTGAAAAGGTTACACTAATGGTGTAAGAATAAGTATAGGATAAACTCAACATGGACTTTAATGTTTGATACTAACATATTTTGTATTTGTTATCTTGTTCACTTTTAATATTTTACTTGTTAAATGGTTAATCTAGATTTATGTTGTATAACCCTTAGTACAACAAATACTTGGCACTTTCATCGCCCAACCGTATGGTATAACCGACACCTATGCTATGAAATGAACTTGATTTGTTGTTAACATAAGTTATAATCATGAATACCTGACAACATTTACAAGTATTAGCATTATTCGAATAAGATAACTAATGTAATCATGTTAACAATTTATAATCCGATTGAAACCTCATTTGTGTGTGGTTTCCATTTGAGTAATAAAAAGAGTTTATACTATACTTGTTTGAAATACCATTAGTGGACCCTCTAACCTTGACTATTATTTTATCCTTGTTTAATCCGTATATCAATATCACATCTCAAAGCTCTCTTCAACTCCTTTTCTATTATTATCTATTTCTTTATTTGTAGTTTATACAGTTAACCTCCATATGGTTCGATCCCGATCTTGTCGGGTTATTATTACTTCGACACTCCTCCACTTGGGAGAAGACATCAACTCTTTGGTCATGTCACTGGACATTAATTTTTTTATAAAAAATTAGCTTTGTGGTTTTCTTTGATTTTTTATCAAGTTATCTTGTTCTTATTACATGAATCACGAGTTAACTCGAGTTAGCTTACCTCTTATTACCTATATTATATGTCTATCATGCTACCTCAATTTGACCCAAGCTTTTTTTGTCAATTTTTATTCAATTTTGCACTTCAAGGGATTTTTTACCATGTTATTGTTATCATTTTAAAAAAAGAAAATTTCCGTTTGTTTACTATCATTACCTATTTTTTTATCGCTTAATTAAAACAAAACCAACTTATTAGACCCAATCAATGCTATAACTCGAGTTATTGATTTTTTTCATTCTTTGAAACATGTTTGCGACTCCTAAACATCATTTTTTATTAGAGAAAAAAACATGGACCTATGTCATAGTACAAGCTCACATCTAGTTATTGCTTATGATTACTTAGGGCTTTATGTCTTGTTTGTTGTAAAGTCATACCACCTTTGTTATCTTTTTATCTTGAAGATATATTTACTTTTATTCTATTTTAAAGATTTCCTTTATTTTTATCTTCTAGTAGGTAAAACATGTAACACAAATGGTCCTCTTCTAAGATGAAGTTTTTTTTTTTAATTTAGCATATTAAAAATAAATTAAAAAATAACACATTAAAAAATATATTTAGAAGATAACATAATTTAGAGAGTTACGAATAACATTTGCAACTCGTAAGTCTCAAGTGTCATTAGCAAGTCTCTTAAATTATAAAATGGCTAAAGAGAAAGGAGAAAAGAGAGATAAAAAAAAGGGAGACCTTATAGGCACACCAAAACTCCAATGACGACACCACCAATACTGCCAAAAACATTATTGATGATATGAATTCAACTATAAACAGAGTGGGCCACACAGGCGCCCAAAGGTGGCAGTGCTCGCTTGTCTTTAAATGGCTCATATGACCCATTATAATCACCGTTGATGACCTTCCTTGGTGTTTTTAGATTTGTCTAATTGAAATTTTTTTTATGGTACACGTGGTGTCAACATTGAAGCTTTAATATGCCTTTGAAATCTTTTTATTTTTTTCTTTCATTGTTTTTCTCTTTCTCCTCTATCTAAATTGTGCTATTTCCCTAAATATTGTTTGTAATGTGTTATTTTCCATATTGTTTTTACTATGCTAGAGTCTAAAAATACTCAAAGAGTTAGCGGTAACCTTACCCTTATAGTTTATGTCATGTGAAGCTTTATGTCTGTATGAGTGTTTATTTTTGCGTTACAACTATTCCTTTTTCATTATCAATCACGTGTAAATAAGATAATTTTTTTTACACGGTCTTTACTCTTTTTAATATGTTTTTGTTGTCACATATGATACAAATGTTACATTGCACAATATTCATTTTATAAAGTGTTTCTTTTCCTTTTATTTTCATTTAAGAAATTTTTTAATTTTAATAAAATTTCGTTAGAGTTTCCTCTATAAGCAACTCTACCTAAAATTTATCTTGCATTAAAATACCTATAACAACACTAACAACTCAATACATAACATTTCACTCAATCCATAATCATAGGTAGCCTTATTTGCATACCCTTTAAATTACAATCCAATATCATCATTGTCACCCTAATTTGCATCATTAATACACACACACACACACACACCAGATAAGATAAAAAAAATGATCAGAAATCAGTACGTGGCGTTGTTATACCTGAGAATGATCTAAAAGATCGGGTCACAGGTTTCCAGCCTATATACTGATTTTATAAAAGAACAAGAACAAAGAAACGAAGAATATAAACACAGATTTCTGATGCGAATGAACAAGGCAAGACCAACAATGTCAGGATCCTTGATCAAACACAGAGCATACTTAAATATAACAAGAATAAAAAGAACAAGAACAGATATAACAAAAACGTAGATAAAAATAAGATTATCTTACTTAATTTTGTAACGAAAATTAATATAGAAGATATTGGTTACAGAGGATAACGGAGATGGGTTACAGATATGAGTTACAGGGAGAGTAAAATTTTCTGGGGAAAAACTAGTCTGTCCTCTGAGGTTTTAAGACTCTCCTTTTTATAGATGAGTTGTCATGGAAGAGGCCAAAACATCTTGTTGAAAAGTTTGGAGATGCTTTCAGAACCCATGTGAACCCATGTGGTGTTGCCTGTCATGATTCGGTGATGACAAAATGGAAGATGCCCATGTTTTTTGTGGGACTTTCATTTGTTGTCGTTTTGCTACCGACACTTGATTTGTATGTTTGTAGTAGCAGGTAATATTTGTAGAAAAAACCTAAAACAAATGGGCTTTTTAGCAAAAAGACTCAGAACAAGTGAGTCAAAAAGATATGAGCTCTAAACAGATGAGCTTGAGAAAGTCCGAAATACTTTTTTTTTTAATGTCTCTTGATAGATGGCAAGATACCAAAGCAGTCATCTTCATTATCATCTCTAAGGGAAATGGCAGGAGATATCGAGCCAGATGAACTGGAGTGGGACAAGACTGTTTTTGGATCTTGGCTTTGTATAATGCCTTATACTATTTGTAGGTATTCCTCTTCAGTTCTAGCAGAGGCAAGGAGAGCTGCCGTTTGAGCCTTTTAGGCTAGAAACTTTGATTCAGGATGATGATCAATGATGGGAGCCGTTTGATGTTTTTGTAACCATTCCGTAACAGCTAATTTGGAACTTTTGAACTCAGCTGCAAAGGAATCCCACCATTTAATTTTGAATTTCCGAACAAGTACTAGATGTCCGTTTTGTAAATTATAGTCATAGAACCAGGAACATACCCATGGAACAAAAAATTTTGTACAGAAAATGAGAAGGGAAGAAAACTTCCTTTCAGAAGGGGCTGGTTAAAAATTATTTTTGAAATAGAGGTAACCATTTTCAACCATTTAAGGTATTCAATGTGACACCCATAGTAGTCCCACCATTAGAGGAACCAGAGGGGAAGGTTTGTAGTATTCATTGTATTATGGAAGTAGAAAAGCCAAGAATAGCTATGGTTGTGATTCTATAGGAGGAAGGCATTGAACCATGCTTGTTGGTAATCCCAATATGTATAGGTAGTATTGAAGTCCTGAGGATTTGTAAGGAAGTGCATGAGGAAGGAGAGAGGTTGATGTAAGGGTTGCCCCCAATATTTAGGGTGAATGACTTTGTGAATGATGCATGTAGAATATGCGGGTTCAGTGTGATCAAAATATAGTTTGAAGTGTTTGAACTTGACAGAATTGGTAATCTCAAGAATGGTGGCATAGTAGGATTGTGGTTGGGCTAAATTCCAGGGTTTGTAGTACCAATTTGAAGGGAAAATCTTTGAAGCAGCAATGGAAGGATTTTCATGATAAAATCCTTCTTCCATAGTTAAAATATTTTGGAAAGTAGTTTTGAAAATATATTTGGATTTGGTTTTTGGAAAACTGGTTTGTTGTAAAGAAAGGAGGGGTTTTGAAGTAGAAAAACCTCCTTGGGGTTTTGAAAGGGATTTGAAAATACTACCTGTTGGAGATACAGAGTCGTTAGAGGCCTGTTGGGACACTTTTTATAATGCCAGGAGTAATTCTGGTGATTTGGAGATGGTGTCAACCCAATGTTGAACTGTGTCGGGTTGGACCTGTGGTGGTTTGGTAGGTTCTTCTTCTTTAATAACTGCCTCATACCAGGATTTGACAGGTTTGGCAGAAAGAATGGTGGAAGACATGAGTTTTGCAGAAGGCTTGGGGCTTTCTGGTTTTGTAGGCTGTGTTTGGGGGGCTTTTCCCTTGTCTTTAGCCCTTGCTTTAGGTGGCATCAGGACCTGTTTTGGAGGAATTCTCGGGTTAGAAAATCAGGAATAGAATTTGAATCTCCTTTAATGTAGACAATATCGAAATAAAAAATGCTTAAAATAGCTTGCCATTGGGCAAAAATCTGTTTTGAAGCAAGATTTTGGACATCTTTTTGTAAAACTTCTTTTGCAGATTTACAGTTAACACGTAAAAGAAATTTTTTACTTAATAAATCGCTTTGGAATTTTGTAATACAAAGAACAATTGAAAGGATCTCCTTTTTTATAGTAAAGTAATTTTTTTGACAATCATTCTAGTGGGCGGATGTATACTGAAGTATTTTTTCTTTGTTATCTTGTACTTGTTTAAGAATCCCACCATATCCTATGTCAGAGGCATCGGTCTCGACTATTTTAGGAGCTAAAGGATTAGCTAAATGAAGGAGAGGAATGATTTGAACCTGTTTCTTGATCTTTTTGACTAGATCAGTATGGAGGTCAGACCAAGGAATGGGGTTGGTTTTTAACCTATCATGTAAAGGCTTGGCTAGACGACTAATATTGGGATAGTAGTCTAGAACATAATTTAGACTGCCTAAAAATCTCTACAATTGGGTTTTATCAGTGATTTTATCAGGAAATTTACTTGTAAAGGTTAAAGATCTCTCAATTGGTGTGACAGTACCTTGACAGATATAATGGCCTAAGAAACGGACACGGGTTTGGAAAAGAGAAATTTTTGTTTTAGAAACAACTAACCCATTTTGTTTTGCAGTATGAAAGAATGTATGTAGATGTTTGAAATGTTGATCTATGGATTATGAAAAAATAAGTACATTGTCAATATAAACAATGCAAAATTTTGAATGTGCATTGAAGATGTCATTCATGACGCATTGAAATTTAGATGGGGCATTTTTTAAACCAAAAGGCATGACATTCCATTCATATTGACCAAAAGGAACTATAAAAGTAGTTTTGTATCTATCTTTGGGATCAATCTGGATTTGCCAAAATCCGGATTTCATATCAAATTTAGAAAATATGAATGCAGAGTGTAATTTTTATAACAAATCTTTTTTGTTGGGGATTGGATATCTGATCCATTTTAAAGTAGAATTTAGAGGTTTGTAATTGATCACAAGTCTTGGTGTGCCTCATTCAATTTTAGAGTTTTTATTAACATAAAAGGCTGCACACGACCATGGTGATCGGGACTTTTGGATAAGACCTTTAGACTCGAGATCGCGGATTTCAAGTCTGCAATGCTGTTCTAAATCAGCATTCATTTGTATAGGTCTTGCTTTTGTAGGAATGAGTTTTTCTAAAAAACTATCTTCATAAGAAAGATCAACAATATGTTGTTTTCTTTTCCAGAAAGCATTAGGTAAATCTGAACAAATCTATTGTTCAATCTTAGTTTGTAAATCAATGATTTTCTTTTATAAATCGGAGTTTTGTAATTGCCTGTTGATACGACAAAAAGAAACATGGTTTTGTAAATCATGTAAATGGAATTGTTTTCCATGAATTAGTGCATTGATATGATATGTATGTATGGAACATGCTTTAATTAAATTTAAATTTCTAGTCTTAGATTTTTCTAAGAATGGGAAAACAGGTTTAATGCCATTGATTTTGGTAATAATACAATTATGATGTGCTTGATATGGAGTGATCATATCAATAAATGGAGTGCCAAGAATGATGGTATGGTTTATATCTTTTGTAACAACAAAGAATGTTTTAAGAGAAATACCCGTGTTGAAAACAGAGGCTTGGGTTTTTTCTGCAATATGCAATTTTAAATTATTAGCAGCAGAGAGTTTTTTAGAGGTATTTTGTAAAAATTATTTTGGAACGACGCTTTCTTTGATGCAGTTTAAATCTGCATCTATGTCAAATAAGGCGATAGTGTCCAGTTTAAAATCTTCTGAAAAAATAAGAGTAATTTTAATCAAATATTTTTTTAAAGATATTTGTGTTAATACATTCAGGAAATCATCTGGGATATGCTCAATGTTTGTAAGTGTATGGGGTAATGCATGAGATTCAATGGTTTAATCTTCTGGTGTCAGACTAGCTTTCAATTTTAGACAGGAGATGTTGTAATATGGCAGAGTCTTTCTGTTGGGCTTGTTTCAAGGTTTGTAATTCGGTTTTAAGGGTTTTGATCTCAAAATATAATTTTGGAATGGTGGCTGTGATTTTGAACTTCTTTTTGTTAAGAATCTTTGTAAGGTCATATGTATTGGTGCTGGTAGAGGGTAATAGAGAGCGGTTTGGATGATTATATGGAGGGTGCTCTGGTTGGTTAAAATCTTTCAACAGTCTATCCAAGTAGGTTTTTTGAAGATGAGGATCATTAAGTCTCTTGATAGCCTCAAGAATGAATTCTTGGTCTTGGGTTAGGACGTTAATTTGTTTGGAATCCGTAGAGGCATCTGAAGTAGCACTGGTGGTTACTATTTCATCAATTTGAAATTCTTCTTCAGAAGTGTCTAAAGGAGAGTGGTCAATGTCTATGGCTTCAATATAAAGATTTTGTATTTGATTGATGGTATCTTCGTCTATTTGGAGGTCATGAAGTTTGGTATTGACTTTGCAGAAACGGGTTGTATGTCCTTTCTGGTTACATTTGTAACAGGTAATATTTTTGGGGTCAAATTTTGGTTTGGGTTTTGACTGGAAGGGTCTGTGGGGTTTGTTGAATTTGTAGGGCTTTTAGTAGTAAGGCTGATCTGGTTTGGGATAAAATTATTGTCGGTATTTATGGGCCGATTATTTATAAGGAGGCTTGTGGTTCGAATATTTTTTGGGCTGTGAACAGGTTCCACTGCAGGAGGGTTTTTTGGTGGAAAGGTCAAACTGGTGATAGAAACTACCAAGTTCTTGCCTGGTACGTTTCATTTCCTAATTTAGGTGTTTTTGGAGTTTGAGATCCTGGCAGATCTTAAGACCTTCTTTTTGTGTAAAGCTCACAAGTTCACCGTATGTAAGCTGGTCATATGGTATGGTTTTGGTTGTAAAGGTATCTTTGATCTTGTTTCGGACCTTTTCTCCTAAGAGAATCGGTAAGCCTGCAAGGAATTTTTCTTTCCAGAATGGTTGGTTTGAATCTTCTCGAAGCATAACACGAGTAAGGAAGGTATTTTTGTACCACTGAAAGTCACTAAGTTTCTTACATCGCAAGTTGGAGAGAAGTTCAGCATTTTTGTCTTTCAAATGGGAAGGATCTCCAACAAAATGTAAAGAGATGGTAAGGATAAGGGTAGACACATCATCTTGGATGGTGTTTCCTAAAGGGTCAAGGATAGGTGTTTAGTCTTCATAGGTTTGTACAGAGTTCAGAATATGTAGGTGATCTGTTTCAGTGAGATGGTAATCCTACCATCCTTTAAGCTGGCCATAAAAGCCTACAATAAGAAGTTCAGCTATGGCTTTGTCTGAGGTTCTTGTTTGGGTTTTGTAGGCATTAGCTGTTATGATCATTTGTTGGAGGGTGTTTAGGATATTATATTCGGACATGCCATCTATGTTCCATTCATAGATGGAAGATGCATTATATTTATGCTGGCTGATGATAGTTGGTTCAGTAGATATGGAAATATCTGGAGCAATGGTTGTTTTGGGAGCTTGCCAGGTAAGTATGTTTAGTTGAAGAGGTTGTTCTTGAATAGTGTTTGTATCGGAAGTTGATACAGGGTTATTTTGGAGAGTATTAACTTAATTTGTAGAGGATGAAGGGTTAGATTGTTGAGGTGTGTCTGGGACAGTCAAGGTTGTCCGGTCAAGGTTTTGTAAGTGTATTTTAATGGCTCTAAGAAAATCTGTTTGATTTTCTTGAATTTGTGCTTGGCTCGTTTGAGTAACTTGATATGGTTTGAATACTGGGTTTTTGAGTTTAAGGTCGGTTGGGGTTTTATCAGTTATGAAGTGGGCTGGGTTTCTTTGTATTTGTTTTTCTAATCGGGTAAGCTGTTTACCAATGGTATGGAGGTTGGTATTTGTAAAATTGTTTTCTTGGATGACATGTTTTGTATTTGTGAGGGTATCTTCACCAGGTAATTTGTATGGGGCTGCATCAACTGTTTAATCTCTGTGGGTAAGTTGTATGTTGCGTAAAGGTGGATGATCAGACTCAACTGTTGGTCCACTGGTGAGGATCCATGTAGGGGTTTTTGAACGAGTTGTAATAAGACATGCATGTTTACTGGATGCAAATGAATATGCAATATGTTGTGCTGAAACATAATGGAATTCAAACCAATCAAAGAATAAAATTTGCACGTTATGGGTCTCAATGTAAGCATAAAATTATTTTTGAATATCATTCCTCTGTTGGAGAAAATGTTTAAAAAACCAAGATCGTTTTTCCATATTATGATCACCATAAAAATCACTTCGAAGAAGAGTTTTGTTTATGACAAAATGCTTTTCTGAAGTCAAAACATTTAGCTCATTTTGGATGTTTTCAGTAACAGCTGAAAAAGTTGGTGAAGTTGGAGGAGATGATTGCTCAAGGTCTGTATAAACTGATTTTGGTATATTTGTAGTATAGTCTGCATTTTGGAAACTGGTAGAATGGATGTCAGATGTATATTTTCCAGGAAGGTTTGCATGATAAGGGATATTGATAATAGAAGGGATTTTGGAAATTCTACCCAGATCTATTGTACTGGAAGAGGAAGAGGTTTCTGAGAATCTGGAACTTGTAGAGTGTCGATGGAAAGACAGTTTAACTTTTCCATCTGTGTATTGGGTAATATTTTTAATTTGGACATTGGGTTGAGGTGGTGGTGGTAGTTCTAGTGGTGCTGAACCTTCGAGGATCCAATCTTTTGGTAGGGATATGTCTTTCCATTGGATTGCTTTTGGGACAACAGTGTTTGAGCGGGATAAATCTGTTTGTAATAGGAGTGTTTCTCCTTTTTGAGATTGGAATTTGTGTTTGCTGGCAAAGGCTGAGAACATGGCTTTGTAATGGATTTGAATATGAGAGCAACAGGGATAGATCCTTCGAGCATGTCATAATTATGGGTCTTTATTTGTAGTAGCATACTTTGCAAGATATTTTTGTCTTTGAGGGATATGGTTATGTTTGGATAACAGTCAAATGATACCGGACCACTGCAAAGGCTAGACTCAATAGAATTGAGGAGGGAGTCTTGGAAGTTTTGAAATCTAGCATCACGAATGACAGTTAGAATGGAGGTGTTTAAGCCTTCCTTTGTAACGGGTTTTATTCCGACCTGGACAAGGCCAACATGAATATATTTATAGTTTCAGACTAGATGTTATTGTAGGGATTTTTGAGAGAGGAGTTGAATGGTTTCAAAAGGTTTTGTAAGCTGAATATCTCTTTCTTCAGTTTTGATAGTAAAATCTATTTTGAAAATATCATATTTAGATTTTTGATAAATCTGAGTTTGAGAAATTTTTGGAATTTTCCAATCATCAATATTTTTTGTAAAGTCTTCAATAGTTATTTCTTCACTTTGTACTATCCTTTTGCTTTCAGAAGATTCAGAGGTAGAGGAAGCCAAAATAGAAGTAGTCCTGTGAAAGACGGAATCCATAGAAAGGAAAGATAAACTAGGAAACAGGCTACAGGTTATATGGATTTATTACCCTAAAACTCAATCAGGTCTTACACCATTCAGTTGCATACCTATAGTCTAATGGTCTCTTGTTCTTTCTAAGAAAACTGTCTTTTATGTTACTATTCCTATCCAGATCCCATTAGGCTTTGATAACAGATATATATATATACCATCAAAAATCTGCTTTTGAACTTTTGGACTCAGCTACAAAGGAATCCAACCACTTGATTTTGAATTTGCGAACAAGTACTGGGTGTCCGTTTTGTAGATTATAATCATAGAACCATGAACATACTCACGGAACAAAAAAAATTGTACAGAAGATAAGAAGGGAAGAAAACTTTCTTTCAGAAGGAGTTGATTGGAAATTATTTTTGAAATGCAGATAACCATTTTCAACTAAATGATGTTCTTTAAGGTAGTCAACATGACAACCATAAAAATCCCACCATTGAAGGAACCAGAGGGGGAGATTTGATATATATATATATATATAACATTGTTTCATGGAGCCTATAAAATAATATAACATACATACACAATAAAAGTTACATTACTTAACAATTGAACATTCTACAAATTACAATTCCAAAATATTTAGACTAGACATGTGCATTAGTTAGTTATATATCATGCCATGGAATTCAAAAAATTCTACCTGATATAAACTATCAAGACCTAGCTACGATGTTACTACTACAATGACAGATGGAATAAACATGTAATACATACACATAAAATAAATAGAAACTAATTACAAAGAAGTACACACTTAGGCAACATATTACTACTTAAAATTCACACCCAAATACAATAATTGTCTTTACATAGAATAATTTTCTTTTCAAATACAACACCTTCATTTCGATCCGCCCACATCACACAACTAGTTCTATCAGGTTACAACCTTTACATAATTAGTTCCATCAACGTAACTTATTATTTTTTTCACCCAAAACCATCGCTCTTATAATTGGTTTTAGCCTTTTTAATATGGACTCCACTTATGTGATTCATTTTACTTCACATGACAATAGCCCATGCTCATGCAGTCATTTAATTTTTTAATCTAATTTAACAACCTTTCCTTATACAATTGACGTAATTCCTTTAAATCAACAAATCTCGTTCACAAGGTCGACTAAATACTTTTAAATCAAAAGCCCCAACTTGTCCAGCTCGCTAAACTATTTTTCATAAGTTATCAAACCTTGCTTGTGCGGCTGGTTTAAACCAATTTTTTTTTTCCAAATCAATAGCCCTTATTCATACGAGCGACTTAATTCTTTACAACAATTATTTTTACTATGTTTCCTTTCAACAACTCAATTCTCAAATAAACATAATTATTGAAATGACATTACCGAAATTAAAAAGGCAGGGTGTTAGGCACCTACCTGGTCCTCCTATCAAGCGGGCGCCTTTTGTTAACGGTCCAACATCGGATGTCTCTCCTAATTTCAATGAGCCATTCATATCAGTACCTAAAATTATTTTAATGTTTTAAATCATAAAACACAAACACATCATCATTCATTACCATGCTACCATTTAACTTCCAAATACAATCATTTATATCTTTGCACCTCTTTTTTACTTCCATATATATAATTTATATTCCGTTATATTTCATTACTTCCGAACATATGATCTACAATATTTTCAATTTATCCAATTATACTCAAACACATACAAGTTCATGTTTTTCATACCAACCCATATGAATCCAATTTCTTTTCATATTACCCCTTTACAATTAAATATAGAACCCTCACAACCTATATAACCAATTTTTATTTTTAAAATGTCATTAAGTACTACCATATCAAATTTGCATCCAAACATATATAATTCCCTACATATTCCATATTAATATATATTAACCCATTCTATACACCACCCATAAATCTTACATTTCATATCGTTGAACTTCCCAAAAATATGTTACACATACTTTCATGTTATCCTTTTTGTAATCCAATATTCACACACACACACACACACACGTGTGTGTGTGTGTGTGTGTGTGTGTGTATTCTTCCATTTTTTTATTCTTTTCTATTAATTACGTCTACACACCTTATTGCATTTTCCTACCATAAATTTCATATCCAACATGTAGCCCTATATTTTCATAATATGAAAATCAACATAATATAATTACATTCCTAATTTCCCTAATTATGGTTGGCCACTAAACCTTTGACTTTTTGTATGATTGGCTTTTCCTTTCACTAATTTAATGCTTAATCATGTAGTGCTCATTCAATTCATCAACAATTAACATAAACTCATTTTTCTCAAAACAAATCACATAAACCCTAAAATTCAAGATTTAAGGTTTTTTTCAATTTTTCACATAATTGACCAAATTCAAACAATTTCTATGCATTCTCTTAGCCCAACAACAATAATGAACAATCCAATTAAACATTCAATCACAAAAAACATTATGAATCTTAATTTCAAAAATTGGAGAAATTTCAATCCAAATATAAAAATCCATAACACATGAAACTAATTTGTTAGAACCCTTACCACAACCAAAGCAACCAAATAGAATATGTTTCTTCAAAAACTCTAATGACTCCCTTTTCCGTTTCACTTTTCCACACTTTCTATATCAAGTTTCTAAACTTCCAACTCATTTCTCTCTCTAATTTCTCCTAATTTGATTTGATATTATGGATGAAAATCACTTAATCACTCTCCATAACCTATAACGCAAATAAACTTGAAGAAAATAAGAAGAAGATCATAGATTTTATGTTTTTTCCACTTTACTTGGCAACGGGTTTTATTAAGAGAGGAGGGAGATTATTTCAAGTCTACAATAATGCACTCCTTTTTTATACCCTACATGGTATTCTTGTCAAAACTCAATCACTGGTATTTTTTTTCATATTCATTTCTTTTTTTATATGATTTTTTTCCAGGTTTCAAACATAAAAATTTCGCCATTAGTCGTCATAAAATTTCTCTAAATTTTATTGTTTTTTGGTTAAAAGTCATGTTATTAAGTGCAGGTTTATTTCAACCAACAATATTTTCATGCACAAATTTATACTTTAATTTGTTTAGGGTTTTACACCAACTTACCAAGAATTTTCACCACCACACATATACACACACAGAGTTTAAATTTAAGTGATTTATCATAAGGTTTACAATTCTCCTATATTTAGGATTTTATCTGTAAAATTAGGAATTACCTTCTTTAAAAAAAAGTTTCAGATACTTATTTTTTATTTTACTCTCTTTTCCAAGTTTCCTCTTTTACGTGAGAGTTCATCCACATCATTATTATTAGAGGCACCACCTTATTTTGCAATTTATTTTATGCTCGATCAATAACCCTTGCCAGTTTAACCTTAAATGTTAAGTATTTTTAAATTTCTATTGGCACTTTGAGAAATACTTGAGACAAATTTCTATTGGCACTTTGAGAAATACTTGAGACGCATGAAACACGTTGTTTATCTTTGATAAGTGTGCTAACAATGCTAATTGGTAGGCCATTAGTCTGATCCTCTCTCTAACTTCAAAGGGATTGATATTTCTTGGTACTAGTTTCCCTTTCTTTCCAAATCAAATTATATTTTTTTAGGGAGTGCCTTCAATAACACTTGATCTCTTACCTCAAATTCTAACAGTCTTATTTGATTATCAATATAATTTCTCTGTCTATCTTAGCCTTTTTTTCATTTTAGCCTTAATTGTTTGAACATTAACTATAGTCATTTACACTAACTCTTATCCTAGTAGTTTCATTTTGCCAACTTTATCCCAATATAAAAGAGTATGATATTTCTTCCTATGTAATGCCTCAAACAAGGTTATATCTATGATGGTCTAATAACTTTTATTATACACAATTTCTAGCAATAGCAAATGATTCTCTTAGCTCCCTCTATAATCTAAAGCACATAACCTTAGAAGGTCCTATAATATTTGAATAGTAATTTCTGATTGCCTATCAGTCTGAGGGTGAAAAGTGATACTCAAATTCAATTTCATCCCTAAGATATTTTGTACACCTGACCATAAATAGAAAGTAAATTAGGGATCCTGATATAAAACAGTTGACACTAGGGGACTTCATATAATCTAATTACGTCATAAATATATAATTTGGCCAATTTATCCACTAAATATGTCATCTTCATTGGTATAAACAAAATAGACTTGGTCAACCGATCAATAGCCACCCAAATTGCATCATTTATTTCATTACTCTTTGGTAGTTTAAGATTAGACTATAAAAATAATAATTAATCATTACTGATATAGACCAAAGACTATGTTAGGATTAGCTCTAGGATATATGTTGTACTTGTTGTAGCTTTCATGTTCTAAAGTTTTGAGCCATCCATCAATGGTCATACATTCATGTACTAACTTGTTGTATTTTAAAAATTAGTTTTTATAATTGTTTTGTGTATCTTTCAATGTTAATACCTTTATTTTCTTACATATCTCTTGAGATAGTTCATCTATCTTTTTCTTTCAATTTTTCTTGTTTGGAAGGAACTATTTTTCTGTATTGGTTTAGTTTGTTTTTTTTTTTTTTTGAGTTTCACCTGTAACTAGAAAAATGAAACTCTCTCAAAGTATTTATATTGTACCTCCAAACTCATAGGCTAATATAATCTCATATTTGGGCTCATTTTTAGGCTTATCTTCATAATATTCAAGAGAACTATCTCTATTAGTATTTATTTTATGGATTAACTTTGACTTAAGATTATAAGTATCCTTACTCACCATGGTAGCTCTTATCTTAATATTGAAAAAAGAGATCATATAACTTAGTTTGGATTTGAGTGATGTGATTCCTTAGCAACCTCTCTTGTCAGACTATATATATATGCTAAAAAAATATCTTTACATACAATATATTTAATATCAAATTAAAATTAGCAAACCATACCTACCATCCAATCAATCTTTTGTTCGCTAATACTGACTCAGGTTATTGTATATAAAGGCTTTAACTTGTTTATTATTACTTCTAACTAAAAATATTTTAGGAAAAAGTATATATTTTAAACTTCTCAATACCTATTTTTATGGCTAAAAGTTCATTTTTATTAGAGTGATAATTACGTTCACTAGCTTTAAGGTGTTTAATGAGTATCAAGATGATATTTATTTCCTTCAATACTCCTAACCAATATATGTAAAGAATCAATTTCAAGTGATTCTAAAGAAAGTTTTAGATTTTATGGTCTATGATAACAATCTTTTATTAATAATCTTCGGTGGTCTAATTCCATTTATATCATTAACTTAAAAACTAAAACATGTGGGGTGAATACTGTGCAGCCGACATTGTTCATCCTCTCACAAAACATTGTGGATGGCCTTGTTTATTTTTTAAAAATTTATTTTAGTCCTCAAAGTTTTATTTTGGGTGATTTAATCTTGATTGAAGGCCAATTGATTTGGATTTCTTAGGCAATGATGGAATTGTAAGAATAGAGACCAAAATTAAAAATACGCCAAACATGGGTGACGTGCCAGAAGTTTCGGGTAAGATACACTTTGGTCCTCTAATTTTTAAAATAACGCACATTATACGATTTCAGTGTCTCAATCCTTTTTAAATTTAATTTTGGCATAGAAGTTTATTTTGTCGTTTTTTAGTCCATAGTTGAGAGAAGAGAGAGAAAAGTCGCCGGATTTTGGTGATAGAGAGAAAAGAATATCGTTGACACCGATTTAAGCCACCAAAACAGTCGATATTTGTGTCAAATGATTCCATTTGATGAGGAGAGTTCATATTAGATGATTTTTTCCCTTTAAAGTTCGTGAAAAATAGATTTGAGCTCAAATTGTTTTTGTTTTAGGTTGATTTTGGTTTTTGGGATGGTTTTTTTGGGTTTTTTAGGCCATGGATAGGTTTATTCTTAAGGTGTTTTGGGTCAAAATAGGTTGAAAATGAGTTTTTAATTCAAAAAAACTTAAACCCTGATTTTCCAGCTACCATAGCGGCCAGAAACTAGGCAAATTAGACGATGTGTTGATTGCCACAGTAGGCAACGCATTGTCAGATTTTTTTATTTAAAAGAATTTGGCAGGGAGCCCTATTTGCAAAAAAAAAAAGGGGCCCAATCACGCGTGTTTTGATGAAATGAGCTAAACAGGCTGACGTGACTTGCTAAACTCAGCAGCTCCTGGCCTTTGCTTTTTTTCATTTTTTTCCTAATTATTTTTGTTTCTAATTATATTTTTTAAATTAATGTTTTTTATATAGTTTTTTTCTCTTAATGTTTTTTTTATTTAGATTAATATCATTTCTCTCTTTTATTTTATTTAGAAAGACTCTTTTAAACGACAATAATTTCTTTTTCTTATTTATTAAAATTTTTGAAGAGTTTTTCTAATTCATCTATAATTTCTTTTTATCTTCGTTATAGATGAACTTTATTTTAAAAAAAATTATTTTCAGTTAATATTTCTAATATATGCAACCTTACATAATGTTTTTTTTTCATTTTATTTTATTCAATCAATTTAATTGGTGTCTCTATTTCTATTATTATTTGCTTGAATAAAAAATTATTTTAATAAAAAAATTAGCAGATACAACTGGGTAAATTTTCGACTATTGAGATTAAATCTTTTGATGTAATTTGTCTTTCAATTTTTTTTAGTTATTGTTTATGTTTTTTTAACATAAATATTTTTTAATTTATTTGATTACATGTATGCATAAAAAATATTTAATTATAAAAACATGTTGAAAAAACTTGTGCAAACAATTTTTTTATTTGAAAAGAATATTTGACCCGAAGCGAAACACGGATCAAGTATATAGTTTTTTAGCGTTTCTTGTAATGATTTTATCTTTTTAGCTAAATTTTTCAGATATAAATTAAAAAATTTAATAAATTCTACTAAGTAGTAACCCTAAAATTTAAATCCAAGAATTTTTAAAAATAACTAGTGACCCACCATTTGAAAATAGGTTGGGATATTAAACAAAACAAAAACATGTAAAAATACAAATCGTGGTCAAAGCTCAAAACAGAAAAGTACAAGTAAAAAGCACTAAAAGACGCAGATTCACTTTCCCGGCAAAAGAGTGAATCACATGTGGACCCTCACTTATTCTTCAGACATGACGTCTGCATATCTTTCATGCTTATCATGTGCGTCAATACATCCATCACTTGATGACACACCTATATTACTCCATCTAAGCTTCAAGGCTTAAAGCTAATCAAATATCTCTCCCTCTTCTTCACTTAGCCCACCGAAACCAATTCCAATAATTTTTCCTTCACAGTTTCACGATTTTAATACTCAAAGCATAGTATCTTTCTTGGGTTTCTTTTTTCATTCAATTCTACAGTGTTTTGAGCGAGATATTTTTACTTTTGTTTTGTTTTGTTTTTTTGATAATGGAGAAGTGTTTAAATTCTAAACAAAAGAAAGACTCTTTCTTGTTTCTACCATGTGAATTTTGCAACTCAAAAGCAGCAATCTTGTATTGTAGAGCTGATTCTGCTAAGCTTTGTTTGCTATGTGACCAGCAAATTCACTCTTCAAATACTCTGTCTCTCAAGCATGTAAGGTCACAGATCTGTGACGTTTGCAGAGCTGAACCTGCTTCAATTCATTGCTCAAATGATAATCTTTTTCTTTGTCAGGATTGTGATTGGGATTCCCATAACAGCAGTTTTTCTGCATCTTCCCTTCATAATAGAAATCCAGTTCATGGGTTCATGGGTTGCCCTCCAGTTGTTGAGCTTGCTTCTTTGTTTGGGTTTGATTTCAAATCTGATTTTTTTGTGGATTCTGATCCTGGGTCGTGTTCGTTTGAGCAAGAAGCGGTTAATTTTCAAGATTTTGCGGTTTCAAGTGATGATTTCTCTGTTTTGTCAAGTTCTGGGAAGAGTAGGCAAGAAGTGTATAAGCAGTTAGTAGAGATGGGAAAGAGGGGAATGGTGAGAGTGAATGGAGATGGAGCTGAATTGGGGCCTGACACACCACCGAGTAGATGTGCAGTGCAGTGGAATTTGGAGAGTCTTGAATTGGAGAATGGGGATGAAGAATTGTTGCACCAGCAAACGCCATTTACCTCTTTGCTTATGTTGCCAAATCATGTAGATGCAAGTGAGAATGACTGTGTATCTGATCTAGGTTTCATGTGGGATTGCAATTATACCCATCAAGGAGCTCAGGTTTGGGGCCAACCTTTAGAATTGAGATTGCTTTGTGGTAATATGATGCTTGTGTAATTGAACTATCTTGTAATTCTATTGAGAGCTAGGTCCGAGGCAAATGTTTAGTCCTTTGGCTGATGTTAATTACTTTTTGAAACCAACAGTAAATTCTCTACTAATTAGCTAGTTAATTCAAAGCAGTGAGAGGTGGCACCAGTCTGAGATGCACTGTTTGATCCCTAATTTCATTAGCTTAGCATGCCCATGCTATATGATCTTTAAGTAGTTCATTCTAAGTTTGGGAAAGATTGTTGCTGAGTCCTTTTGGGTTCTATTGACTGACATTTTCCCTTAGAAATTCTAGGCCAGCTTTCTGTCTTCAGTAATAGCTGATCTACCCTGTTCCCAGTTACATGAAGCATGCATAATGTGCTTCAATTGGAAAGGGCTAGCTGAGCTATGTGGTTCACCTTCATTTCTGCTCTTTCAGGCATGGAATTTCCAACTTGGAACATCATTAGATTGTACAATACCTGGTCCACAAGAAGAAGGATATGATGTAAAGGATCCTGGTTTCATGGTCAAGAACTATGTCGACTTCACTGAAGATGGTGCCCTCGCTGCACAGAAAGTATTGGATGATGGTCATGTGACGAGCTGCTGCTCTACAACGTGCGAGGATAACTTGTCAAAAAATGTAAGTCACTCCACTGAAGATAAAGTCAGAAATTACATATCCTATTTCTGTATGAATGAATTCAACTACTATTAGATTGTGGGACTAGTGACCAGCAAATTCAAGTCATTTTGGCTTGCCATCACCAACGCAAATATCCTTTGTCCTGATACTTGGCCTTTTAGGGAGAGGCAGGCATGTGGGAAATCATTAGAGGGATGTTTAATGGAATTATTTTTTACCCTTTTGGAATCAGAAAGAAATTTTTTTCATGAGGGTAGCACTCAAGTCATATTTTTTCTTCAATTGAAATCAAATTAACAAACTCGAATATTGGCATCGATGAAATTAAGATTTCTAGTCCTGCAAATTTCATATTTTCAAGCCACATTCTATGGGTTGTTCTTATGAGAACAGGCTAGGGATAGAGAATCATTCAGAATAAGGGGGAACATAAGATATCCCACTTTGGCCTACATATGCAGAATGTAATATCTTATATTTGTGGTTCTAGCCATTTTTTATTGTAATATCAGCGTTAAGATAGTTAAACCTGAATCCTGATGTTGCCTGCACGGCTTATCTGTTCCTGATTGTATTGAAACATGAATAACAAGTGTTAATGAGATTGTTGTCAATTACAGAGTTGCTCCAACCAGCAATTGTCAAGGTACAAACCACCAACAGAAAATTGCAACAATACACCACTAATAGGACTGTCTCCAGAATCCATGCCAGGTGAGCCTAACGCACATATCCAGGTCATGGAGCAGCCTTCTCTCACTTGGTTTGAAACTCTAAATGAGGTGAGACAAAAGGGTGATGCGGGACTTTTTGCACAGAACAGAGGCAACGCCATGTTGCGGTACAGGGAAAAGAAGAAAAATCGAAGGCATGATGACACTGATACCTTTTTACTCATCTGTTTGTATCTTGTCTCTCTTTAGCTCATTTCATTGACCTTGAAAATTTTTAGTAAATTCCAATTTGTGTCACTGAATGGTGTGTTAAACCATGAACAGATATGATAAACGTATCCGTTATGAATCAAGGAAGGCTAGAGCTGATACGAGAAAGCGAGTGAAAGGGCGGTTCGTAAAGGCAGTAGAAAATTACTGATATACATCTTCCTTAGATTTTCCCACTACAACCTGCAGCCTTGCAGCAGTTTCATTTCATTTGAATAAAGTTCTATAGTAGTGTCTCAAATGAGGATGGAGTTCACTGAAGAAATATGTATATATTTGGCTGCCTGCAGTATAGGCAATAAATCTCCATAGCTCTATAAAATCACCCGATTGAGGAAGAGCTGAGAGGCTAGTATGTTCAGATCAGTGCATTTTTTAAAACTTTGAGCGTTGTAGACATGCCTTGTCGACGCAGAGGAAAACCTGTGTTTTTGGGCAAAGCATCGCCATTGATGCTTTGGCCAGAGTTGGTTGTGACCTGCAATCCTTTGGACCACATTAATTGTGAGTGGAGCTTTAATAAAAATTCTCTGCAGCAGTCATTAGAGAGAAGTTCTTACTCTGACCGTAACAATGCTTCATTGTCCTTTGCTTCAACAATGACAATGACAATGCTTCATTTAAGGTTGTTGAGAAATTGAATGTTGATATTCAATAAAATTGAATGGCTACCGTACCCAGTAGATATTACAGTGCTGTAATTTCTATAAATTTTGAAGAATGGGAAACTAGATGATCTTATTGAATTGATATGCTAATTACTTGTGAGCCAGAATTATCCCTGCCTCGTACAATAAATTATTACACAGGCCAAGTTTATGTGGATCAAAAGTGACAATTGTAATGAATCCTTCTGATATGATTAGTTTGTTTTATAAAGATACATGAAAAAAACTATACAAATATTTTTATATAATGTATACACCTTCGTAAATTTATATTCTAGATATTTATAAATATACTAGATATTTATATTAAATATTTTATCAATTAGATATTCATCAGATATTTTTTAAAATATTTATTTTAATAAAGTTTATATAAACAAAACTTCATCTCTCTAGTTAAAAGGTCTATTAAAGCTCATCTTTCTAGATTTTATTTCTCTAAACAATATAAATATAAAAAAAATACACATATAATACAAGATTTAAACAAGACTTAAAGAACATTTAAGTTTATAAAATATTTATTCTCCCTCTCACCTGAACAAATACTATACTAATTTAAACTTTTAAGTTTTTTTCTTACAAGTGTTGTCGGGCTACCAAATTCTCAAAATCTAGTTTTATTAGTTCATGAGAAGCTCTCCTAATCTTTCTACTAAGGATTTTTCTAGCCTCATCAAGTTGTCAAGTTTCATGTAATCACCTTTTTTGTTTTTATGTTTGTAACTTACATACATGACTTTAAAATTTAGTTTAGTGTGATGCTTGGGTCGAATAATTTTTTTTTTCAACATGAAAAATGAATATCTCAATATTTTTTACTTGTTTTTTTTATATAAAAAATTTCAATTCTAAATTGAAAATTTTATGCATATATTTAATTAAATAAATTAAAAATTATTTATGCAATCGAGATAAATTATAAAGCTCGATTCCTAACCAATCTAAATTGAAAATTTTTTGTAAAGTTTTTTTTATATAATTATATGGTAAAAAAATAAACGATCATAAAGTTGAGAACTAATTAATTATAAAGTTATTTGTTTGAGATCACGATAAACCTACAAATATTAAACAAAAACAAACTATATTGCCCAATAAAAAATTGACAAATTATTAAAGAATGAAATTGAAGAAAATTAAGTAAAAAAAATCAATAAAAATCCAATTATAAATGATTTGATTGGGAAAAAACAATCCAAAAAATAAAAAGAAGAAGAAAAATGTCCAATTATGAAGGATCAAATTGAAAAAATAAATATAAAAGCTAAAAAAAAGAAGGAAAAAAAAATCCTAGGATGCATGCCTAGTTGGCCTACCTTTGATTTTTTAGAAAACAAATAGCAGGAGACTGCTTTGCCTAAATTCTAATGATTAAATGTCATCGAAAAGTTAGGCCAGAGGTGTTCAACACCTAAAAAATCTATTTTAATCATTTTATGATAAAACAAAATATTTATAATGTGTTTGGTAGTGCGGTAATTATTATAGTTTTGATTTGAAAAAAGTTGTTTTATAAAAAACACTTTTAGTTGAGGTTGATTTAGAAAAATATATGTTTGGTTAAAATTGTGGTTGAAATTGAGATTGAACAAAAAGTAGTTTAATGTGTTTGGTTAAGAATGCTTTTGAAATTAAGGTTATAAAATAATTTTAAAAAATATATATTAATATTGATGGTTTTTAATTTAAATATTAATTGTAGATTTAACTATTACTATTATATCATGAAATAAATAATACTTTATATAAAATATTTTTTATTATTCCATTAAATTTTTTAAGAGCGCAACAACATCAGATAAAATATAATCAAGAACAAAATTAGGATTGCGATCAAATTCTGTAAATGCTACGTCATCAAGCGATCTCCGTCTAATTTATGTAGTGTCATTGAATAATGTTTAACACTAGTTTTTTGAATAAAACACAGTTAAAAATATTTTATTTTATTTTATTTTGTTGGGTCGGATCCGGTTCAATGCTCTACTGTTCATGAGTTTTTTCAGCACAAGCAGCTTCTTGTAAACCTGTGGTTGTGCCACAGTTGATAGTAGACTCTACCAGTTGAAAATTGATTTTGGAGCATTACCAAACGTTTGTTTTGTTGTGGTTGCTTCAAACGCAGAAGCAACCATGCAAACAAATGGACTCTAAAAACATTAAAGAGAACTAAATAAACTCATTTATATCTTCATATAACCCAAAAAAAATTATAAAAAAAAGTCAACCCAAAACCCAAAACATTCCAACATCAGATCCACCTTTTCAGGCAATTTGAAGATGAAAGAACATTTTATTTGAACTCTTCTCATCGAATGGAGCTCATAAACATCATGATAGATCTTTTTAGTGGTCAAAATCATTATCAACTGACATTTTCTCTCTCTATCACTAGGTGAATTCCTTTTTTTACCTCAAACTAATAACTGAAAAATAGCAAAAATAAAGTTTTGTACCACAATTGAATTTTTAAAATATTTAGGGATCAAGAAGTTATTATTTAAAAAGTAAAAGGACTAGAGTGTATTTTTATCCTATTTTTGAAATTGCCACTTGTTTCCTCTTTGTTTTACACTTCGGTCCTCTTTGTTTTAATTTTATCCCTCATTAACAATTTTTTATAAATCTGTAAGATCCCACATCGGAAGCGAGCGTCCAGAGCCAGGGCCTTATAAGTGCATGCTCAACTTGACTAGTAAGACGCGTTTTGGGGCCATGCGTGGCTGCCAAGAACAAACCCGTGAGGGGGACCTAGGTGGAAACCCTGGACATGGGTGGACTGGGAGGCCCAAAGCGGACAATATCTTGCTAGTGAGGTGGGGTGTTACAAAATCAGTCATGAATCTAGGCATAGAATGATGCAATCGAAGAGAAACAAGGATTTAGTATCAAATTGAAAAAAACTATAGGTATTGTGGATTGATACAGTGAAAAACCCATGTATTTTAGAGTTTTTGTTAATGATCTTAGTAAATACTAGTTTACATGTTGCGCTACAGTGCAGGTCAGATCAAAGTTTTTTTGAAAGTAAAAAATATGTTTAGGTCACAAGAAGTTATTTAGCATTCTTATTAAATCTAGATTAGTTTTGAAACCCCATGACTTGACTCCTTACCTAACCCAAGTTTAAAATTAAACCATGTTCGAGTTTTTCCAATGTATCCCAATTAACTTGGTAGGTCTAAAGCCAACCCAAATTACCAGTAAAAAGTATGATTTGAGCTTTGAATTTTAAAAGTTAATCAAAATAACATTTTATTTTAATATTGGGACACCAATATATTTGATTGACTTAGACAATGTGATAAACAAAAAAAATTATGAAAAAAAAATTCAAAATCAAGAAAATATAAACGAATGAACTTGAGAAAAAGTGGAAGAAAAAGGAGGGGGAAATGGAAGGGAAAGAAAAAAAAAGGGAAAAAAAGAACCTACTTCATTGTTCATATAAATATTTAAGAAATGAGCTGGTAGACCAATTTTCTTGTTGATAGATGAAATTGAGTGAAAAAAATGAAAATGAAATAAAAAAAAGAGGGGAAAATGGAAAGGAAAGAAAAAACAAAAACAAAGAAATGTAAGGAGATCAAATTCTATTTGTCTTGTTTCTGAAATGAACTTTGTATTTAGTTTGATACTTTTACCATAATTTTGGGTGTAATCTCATCAAATTAGGTTATGGAATGGTATAATTATGTCATCATCCAATTTTGGATCCTCAAAAATTATTTTTATTAAAATAAATATTCAAAAATAAAAAAAATCATAAATTCCAATTCCAAAAAATATTTTTGAGACATGAGGAGATAAGCTTTTGAGTTACAAAAGACCAAAATATCAGAAGAATAGGTAGATTATGAGATTTCGACAATATGAGATGAAGAAAGAAAGAAAATTGAGGTTGAAATCCAAACTTGACTAAAAGTGAAAGAATTAATTAAGTTTGAGGACTTAATTAAACTTTTAATGGGTTTTATGAATTCAATTAAAGACTCAATTGAGGAAAAATCAAGTTTGGAGATTTAATTCAGATCAATTTACAAAAGATTGGAAGATTAGAGACATAGTTGAAACTTTGGAAGGCCAAATTGATGCAATCAGGGATTCAATTGCAAGAAATTTAAAGTTTGAAGGCTAAGCGAGGGCCAAATTGAAAAAGATTCAAGACCAAGGACCTTTCTGCAAAAGGCGCGCAACATTGGGAGTTGTACCAAACTTTTTCAGGGACTAAATTGAAAAAAATAAAAGTTTAAGGCTTAATTAGGGATGAAATTAAACAAATTAGAAAACAAGGGCTACTTTGTAAAAGGCTCCAGACTTGAAGGTTCTCGATTGATTTTTAGCAGGGGTCTAATTGTATAAAATTAGTCAGTTTGTCTCAATTAATGACGTTTGAGCTTAGATCGAAACAAATAAATTGGAAAACAATGGCTACTTTGTGAAAGGTGCTAAAATTGAGGGATCTCAATTGATTTTTGGCAGGGGTTTAATTGCATAAAATTTAGCAGTCTTGTCTCAATTAGGAACATTTGAGCTTAGATTGAAACAAAAGGGACCAAATTGAAATTTATCACTCCATTTACTCACACAGCGGCGGCTGTCATTAAGTTGTGCATTGCTGATAATTATTAGTCTCTGACAACCATGAGTCTGGGATTTAAGCCTAGTGAAGAAACGTTGATTGCTGTCATCCATGAACCAGGCTGTCTTGTCGTAAGTAACATGCATGCTGCATCTATGAAGCTTGTACTTCATTTTCTTTATGAGAACTACCCTGCCTATCTCATCTCGCACGTATACAGGAAGCTGCCAGATTTATTTAACCTAGCGCCATTGACGGCAGATCTATCCAAAACCACAGCAGCACTTCTTCTCTATTTAAATATCATTTGACTGCAAAATTCAGTTTTCAGCATAAAGATTAAAAACGAAAAATGAGAAGCAAACACACAGTTTGAACACATTCAACATGGCCATGGAGCTGAGGGTTTTTCCTTGTGATCTATGATTTCATGATGGCTGGACCACATAGCCCAGGAACCCATATCACGGTAATCTGCATAATTCCACCTAAAAGTCTTAAACATCATAGTCTATTTAGTAAAATGTGTTTATAGTCTATTTAGTAAAAGATTAAATTGCTCCTAAGTCAATCTAAATTTAACAAAAAAACCAGAGTGAAAAGACAAAACAATCCTTGGAAAGAGTTTTTTCATTTTTGCTTTTTTAAGGGCTCTACTGCTATTATTCACTACGCAAGAAAAAAAGGATGAAAATGACAATATTTGACGATTCAGTAATTTTTTTTTCTTTTTAAAGGTAATTCAATAACTAATTAACTATGCTTAAAAAATGCAAAACGACCGAGTTGTTCTCTTTAACAATTTCAAAATGATTAATGAACGATGTGCAAAGAATGAATTATCTTTAAAGACAAGTTTCTTGATTTTTTTTCAAAAAAATAAAAATATAATTATACTGTGGTACTGATGAAGTAAAATATATCTATAACCACATTGGTTTTGCTTTCCGTTTTAGCTTTTTTGTTATTACATGTATACTGCAGTACCGGTGGCCCGGATGACTGATCATTAACATTTGTAAGAAATAAGGGAGTTGTCCGCGCGCCTGATGAACAAAATAGGCCATGCTTGTAGCTTGAAAAAAATACAAGTAAACTAAAGAAATTACCATCAGATAAAAAGAAGAATATAGTTAGTAAAAATGGACAAATTAACCAGTAATTAACTGAAAAGCTTACTTGGATTAAAGAAATAATAGTAACACAAGTTGATTATAAATTTTCAAAGAGCTCCTGCAGAGATTTCTACGACGACTCCATGTGAGCCATGTCTCGGTTCCTGAGCTGCCTACTCTCTCTCTCGCTCCCTCTCTAATATCATCAACATTTATAATGCATCCTCGAAGCTTCACATTTTCATCCACTCCTCCTCTTCTCTCTGCACCAATTGTGAGTGATCAAGATCTCATCACTTGTCTGCTTTCTTTATTAACTATGAATCTTCCTGCTCTTATATATCCCACCACTCCATTAATGCTCCTCTCTCTATTATTTTATTACTAATGTTTGTCTTTATTGTTCTTAATTAATCGTTATTAGTTGACACTTCCATTTCTTGTTATCTTCCACTGCTACTTGATCATACTTCTCTTGTATTTGTATAAATAGTGCTATTTGTTTTTCTTGCAACGTATTTTTTATTGAAAGAGAAGCTATATAGAGAGTTTCTTACGTGATATATTTTGTGTAGAATGCTATATTGGAGAGAGCTTGAAAGAAGAAAAAATGGGGTGCAGTGCTTCTATGTACGCAGTCGGGAAGAGAAAGAAGACATGTATACCAGAAGTGGTGGTATATGTTCCTTCTATGAGAATACCAGCACAATCTGATCTTCAAAGGCCACTTAGAGGGTTAATTCTTCAAGATCTTGTTGATAGGTTGGCCTGTCTTCGCAATCAGATTGTGTTAGTGGCTGAGGATACTGGTCTGTTGTTTCTCACAATCCTGCTTATAGTGTTTCATTAGTTTGTGTTTTCTTTGGTTGCTGTGGAGAAATAGGAAAAGGATATACATTATAGTATCTGGGAATTGTGCATTTTTGCTGTTGGAAGGGATTTTTTGAATTTTTTTTAAGAATTGAAGAGGAAATTAAATTGCAATACAAATTGTGGTCAATGCAGGTGGATCTGCTGTAGCTGAACTGAGGAGGGCATTGGAAGAGTACTTGCCTCTTCTTATTGGGCTCACCAAGAAAGGTTTTAAGGGTTCATTTCTAGGTTAATCTTTTCGTCAGTCTCTTTCACATCTATTTTTCTAATGAATTGTCTATGTATCTTGCAGAACATGGACTTGAGGGCTTGGTGGAATTCAACTGGAAAAATCTGGAAGATGGCCGGCTGGTAAGCCTATCGATTCTCTGCTTTCAGCTACTTCTGGAATACCTTTGGTTGGTAGTAGACTGGTAATTTCAAATTGACCAAATATGATTCAGCAGGAAAACTCTGTGGCAAACTCCTGGTTTGAATTACTATCTGTCATTCACATGATAGCAATGCTTAATTTGTCGGAGGCTAACTCGTTGATGATCCCTAAGGATCACTCTGGTTCTGGCATTAGGGTTGTATCTTCAGGTTCGCATTCGTATCCTTAATGGTCTATGTTTAGTCTTCAATTATTATGACAAAGATCTTTTTGTCCAAATCTCAAGGGATTGTGATAAATGTATAACATAAAACTCAGATTGTAAGAGGGATTCTGTTGATTTACTGCTTAAGGCATCAGGATGCTTGGTATTCTGCGTCCGTGAAATCATGGCTCATTTACCACCAGATATCAAGTAAGAAAAGGAAGATGCAGACTTAAGAATTTTTCCTGGAACTTTAAGTCAATATGTAAATGTTTGTGATTGATTCTGTGTATCCAGGAAAAAGTTTTCAGAAGTTTTTCAGGATGGTGTCCTGGAGGCTATATCAATTCAAGCACTAGGCCAGGTATAATGCTAGTCGACCTCCGACATTGTCTTATGCCTAAGTGTTTCCATCAAAATGCAGACTAACAGACATTTGGTTACCTCTACTATTTTGTAACAATCAATTCTAAGGCTGACTGGCATTTTATCATCAAATGCGAATTAGAGGAAACTAATACTATCGTCAATTTCAGGGAACTGAAATTCAGCTTGGTCTAGCTGTCGAAAGTCAAAAGGCTTCATTGTCGGTGAAGAGGAGGTTGGCATGTGAACAGCTGATCTACTTCGGTCAGGTTTGTGATTACGCTCTTATTATCCCCAGGACTTGAACTGGTCAAGCTCCGATACAATGTTCTATTGCATTATTTTGTGGGTTGTGATTTTAGAAGCCTCTTTCAGTAGAATTCATCATTCAACAAGGAGGAACAAATAACTTTTATTTGAAATATACTAGAAGACTATTTTTGAAATACTTTTTCTTGACGTATTTGGTAAACTTTCCTTGTTTGTTTAGATCTTAAGCTTGGCAACCTTCGTTGTTTCTCAAGTCTCATCGTTAGTGTTTGTCTCTATGCTTGTTCAGGCTTATCACTGCTTGTCAGAGTCTAACACGAGTAATATGCATGGAAAGAAGCATCTCTGTTTCATCAAGTGGAAGTTCCTTGAAGCAAAGGTTTCCTTCGCAATAAACTTTAAATCCTGATTACTAAATCAATCTTAGGGCTGCATATCACAATTTTGCATCAACTAATTCTGATTATTCCATATAACCTATCAGGCTGCAGCTTACTACTACCATGGTCTGATCCTTGACAAGGGCACTGAACCAGCCTGTCATGTTACTGCTGTATGCTGTTTTCTAGCTGCGGATGGACTTTTGTCAGAGAGCAAGAAGGCCTGCTTAACTTTTTGCCTCACTGCTCCTGTTACCAGGTTGGTTTTGACAGTCTTTTGTAAGAAGTACCTGAGAATAATATTTGTTTTGTTATCCTTTATTTTCGCTTATTTCTCCAATTTTCCTGAAGATCCCCTCCACTTTGGGGTGCAATGAAGCATTTGCATCAGAAAATTCCTGAAGTTGCAGCAAGGAAGTCTCAGATGTATGGCTACCTCTTGGAAGAAGAGAAGTAAGCAGCTTTCTACTTGACCTTTATTTGTATTTCAGTTCACCTTTTTTTTTTTTTACAATTACTGTCCGAAACTATAATTTTAACATTGTTAATGTTGCAGGGCTCTACAAGCACCGCCTGACCTACCAGATTTCCAATTGTCATTAGCACCTGATGACTATTTATTGCCTGAAATAGATTCAGCATGGGATCGCAACAAGGGGGTAATCCAGAGCCAGCCCTTAAAAGAGCACCCCAAAGATTCTGAAGATGAGACTGAAACTGAATGAAACCCTCTATGACCTCTTCTTCTGTGTAATTGCACATGTACTCTGATGAACTGAAAACTACGCCATGCAAGGCTAGTACAGTACCATACCTTACCGTGGAATAGCAACAAGATACTTTCTTCTTCATCTGTCTCTTCCATTTCCACATCTATGTACATTCTGGTTTTAAAATACTGTCTAATAAAACCTGCAAGATTTTATATCTTTAGAAACATGGTCTTCTGTTTTGATGCAAGACAAAAACAAGAACAATTTTTTTTTGTACGCTTCAAACAGGCAACGGAAGTCAGTTTTCGATCAGTGTTCATCTTTTAGTGGTTATTGTGATTATCACCAAATAAGCTGAGAGATTCTCAGCAACGTTAGCAGGGGAAGTTGGATATGAGAGCTCCAATGATTTCTACAGTCCTGATTTTTTGGCGATAAACAGTACCCTGTGTAATAACATTCTTTCTTAGCAAATATAATTTGAGCATGGTGGAGACTGCAAAAGTGGTTAAGAATTAAGATTCAATTTAAAGGTGATAAAGCATGATCCAAATGCCCTTAAATTTAAAGGCTCGTGACATTCTAGCCACCTACCCTCGAAACTAAAATTTACAACTATCCGAAACACAAATGTTATGTTCTATTAATAAAATGTTGTGTTCTGCAGCAATACTGTAGCTTCCAATGACAGACAAACATAAGAAAGAAAGACACCTATAATCTGCTCTACCCCATCCCTCTTTCATCTTGTAAAACAAAGAGAGGCATCCCAGACCAGAAATCAATGGGTTGTTGATCAGAGGCTCCTTTTTAATACCTTATTGTTTAATCTTCTTGGTCAGCCTCTCCTCTTCTCTGCTCACAATTCACTCAGTTGCTCGAGACATGAGTTTGTGCACAGATAGAATATTAAGTGCCAAGTAGCAAAAGAAAGCAAGGTAAGATAGCACAGTAGATATCAACATTTGGTGGCAGAACTTCTTCACAATATCGCAAACAGGAGACCAATAAGTCTCTGGTTGCCCATATTGACTCAAATAACCCACAGCTGTTGCTGCTGCACAACCAGATATCAACAACAGCGTCATCACCTGCAATCCATACAAATTTCATCTTCGCATCAACTCGTGGGACGATTTAAAGCTAGAGGTGCTTAGCTATTTTAAAGAACGTTGTTTCTACAATATGGTGGTGGATAGAATGTAATCAAACATTTTTTTAGCAAAAATTAAACCAAGAAAATTAAAAAGAAACAGAGTATATAAAGTTTAATACCAAACCAAAAGAAGAGAGACCGGCTGCTTTGCGGTTATACACTATTATCTGCATTTTATAGCATTCTACATGTTATATTGTCGGGAGAATCTTTTCTCGTGAAGCAAATTTGCACGAACGCAGGACGTGAATCGATAGAATCTGTAAATTATATTTAAATAATTTTTTTAATTTTTTAAAAATTATTTTTGATATTAGCATTTCAAAATAATTTAAAAGCACAAAAAAAATAAAAAAAAATTAATTTTTTTTAAAATACTTTTAAAATAAAAAACAAATAAAACAGCTTCCATTGTGATGATTCCATTTACAGGTAAACTGCTTTTAACCTCAGTCAACTGTTTTTATTAAAAGTATTTTATTTCTCTTTATACTCGTCTTCTTATCCGTTTTTTGTGTAGAAAAAAAAAACTTTTGGTGAATGACTTTAATTAGGTAGGTGGCAACTAATTTTTTTGTTGTACCTTGAAATATTTATAGAAGAAGGTGACAATGAATGAATGTTTGTACAATTATGCTTATATTCATGTGTTAGAAAATCAGCATATATTCACTAACCATGTCATGCAAATGAAGAAAAAAATAATTGATAGGCTTTGATCCTGAGCGCCTGAGAGGCCAAACAAAGAGCATTGACAACACAGTGAAGGCAAACACAGTTGCATTGACACCAAGCAAAAACCTGCAGGGTAACCCAGAAGCAAAAAAGCTTAGCATATCTCCTGTCTAGCTAATAATACGTGCTTAAAAGTTCTTAAACCCCACAAAATCAAAGAATATATATGTTTAGTGTGTAATTACTTCATGGCAGAACTTTGTTTGTAACTTGGTGTAATGGCCAGCCCGAGAAGAGAGACTGGTTCCTTTGCAGTGATCATTACGGGGATAGCAGTCACAGTGAAAGCAATGGCTAAGAACCTTAGTGTAATTTGAGCCATGATGAGACTTGTCTGTGATTGACTTGCGGTTGGCATGCCTCCTGGAGAGTTGGCTTGGAAATTATTTTTTTCTGAAGTATTCTGTGGAGAAGCCATGGAAAAAAAAACCCTCTCTGCTGTAGATTCCGAACAACAAAACAAAAAAGCCCGAGAGCAAATAGAGGATGAAATCAAGGGAGCAGAAGGGGATGTACTACAGAGAAAAGAAGGTGTTTTTATGGGGATGCTTCTTGGTTAAAAACTAAGGAAGGGAACTTAGTTTGATCTAAAGTCTGCAATCAGTAATAAATATGTGAAGAAAACCCACCCACCCACCCACTAATTGACAGGTCAGGAAAATCAAAGCAGATGCCAGCCCAGAAGGAATCCTGAAGAAGAAGGAATTGTCTCTCTATTTTTCGGAATTGCATATCCTTTTCTGTTTCCAATTAAACAAAATTCAGTTTTTTTTTAGAATAATCAAAATTTAGTTTAAAAACTCATAAGAATATTAATTTGTAATAATTAATGAAATGGGTAAATGCTAATCTTACCAAATATATATTTAATCTCTGGGAAATCACTTTATAGAAAAAGTCTTATGCGTGGAATTATGAGTGGATCTTATTAGTGTTTATTATAAATCTAATATTTGAAATATTTTAGAAAAAATGTTTTGGTGAGATGTTAATCATTGTATCATTTTTCTATAAATATATTTATATTGAGATAGATAGAGATGGTCAACCGTTGAACATCACTATCTCAATATATTTATTTTACTTTATTGGTTGTTGGACCATGATTAAAAACAAATCAATTATTTGAATAGAAATAAATGATATCACTTATTTAATATATATATATATATATATATATATATATATATATTAAATAGTTGTTATTTTATATGGTAATATTTTGAATTGCTAACAGTAAATTAATTATATAAAAAACAGTAATCAATGGAGCTAAAAACTTATTAGCCACGTAAATATAGATTGAACATTATGGTACGGATTAAATACCAAAAGAAATAACTAAATGAAACGATCCTTTCAATAATAATAATAATAATAAATTACTCATGAACACATTTTTAAATAATCGAAGGACACATTTGTTAATAAAAGTTAGTTATGGTGTTTGTTTCTTGATTAGTATGATTTATTTATTTATTTATTTATTAATGTGATAAACCAACTTCGATTTGTTTTTTTCTTCTTATTTTTATCCAATTTGTGCTCACAGGATATCTGTTCAGTGATGAAATTGTTTGATGAATTATTAAGGAACTATTAATTTATTATTATTATTATTATTATTATAGCAAGAGTTGAAATTAATATCCAAAATAGATTCGTCTTATTCATAAGAAATAAAAATAAAAATCCTCCAACTCTTAGCACATCAAGAAAAAAAATATTTTTAAATATATAAAAATGAAGGTAATCTATACCTTTTTCTTTATTAACAATATCTAAATGGTGTGAGGAATCACTGTTTCCCCACATCTAAATCACTATGGATTACAACAGTAATTCACAATGCTTCTTCTTCTTCTTCTTTTTTATATATTTTTTATTTTTTTCCAACTTTCCCTATTTTTTTCATTTTTTTCAAAAATTACTTTCCTTTTTTATTTTTCCAACTTTGCTTCTTTTTTTTCCATTTAATTTTTTTTAAAAAAATTATCTTTGTTGATTTTACTTTTTAAATATTGAGCTGGTTAAAAATTCCGCTTTGTAATTTTTTTCCTTTAAAATACTGTGGACTGCTACGGTGTTTTCTCACATAGTTTTTCTATTTTATTTTTTTATTTTTCAAAATTATATATGTCGATTTTTTTTTATATTGAGCTGATTGAAAATTAAGTTTTGTAATTCTTTTCTTTAAAACATTGTTAATTGCAACAGTGTTTCTCCGCATGGTTTTTTTTTGTTTTTTTTATGATTTTCTTCAAAATTATCTTTTTTTATTTTTTTTTTAATATTGAACTGGTTAAAAATTACAGTTACAATATGTGAGGAAAGTATTGTAACTTTCCTCGCAAATTACTGTAGATTACTACAGTGTTTTTTCTCATATGGTTTTTTTCTGTTTTGTTATGTTTTTTTCTAAAATTATCTGTCAATTTTATTTTTTAAATATTAAGCTGGTTAATAATTGCAATTATAAATAAATACAAGTTTTTCCTTACAAAACACTATGGATTGATATAGTTTTTCCTCACATGGTTTTTTTCCAGTTTCTTTTGTGTTTTCTTTTTTTTGTAATATTTTTTTCCAAAATTATCATCGTTGATTTCATTTTTTTTAATATTGAGTTGATTAGAATTTAACTTTGTAATAAAACTTAATCATATGAGAAAAGCATTATAACTTTTCTTACAAAACATTGTTGAAAATTACAATTACAAGTCATTACAAATAAGGTTAAATCATGTGGGGAAGTACTGTAACTTTCATCACAAAACACTATGAATTGCTACAGTGTTTTTAACATGATTTTTTTTCTTTTTTTGTGTTTTTTTAATATTTTTTTCCTAAAATTGTCTCTGTCGATTTGATTTTTTTAATATTGAGCTGATTAAAAATTTAGCTTTCTATTTTTTTCTTTAAAACACTGTGAATTATTGCAGTGTTTTCCCATATGATTTTTTTATTATTTTTTCCAAAATTATCTTTGTCCATTTTTTTAATATTAAATTGGTTAAGAATTATAATTACAATAAAGCTAAATCATATGGGGAAAGCATTGTAGTTTTTCTCACAAAACACTATGGATTGCTACAGTATTTCTCTAAATGGTTTTTTATTTTATTTTATTGGGGAAATTACTATAGTTTTCCTCACAAAACATTATCAATTGCTACAACGTTTTTCCTCATAGGTTTTTTTCATTCCAAAATTATCTTTGTTGGTTTTTTTTTAATATTAAGTTGGTAGAGAATTTAGCTTTGTAATTTTTTTTGCTTGTTATTAAAAGAAAAGCTAAATCATGTGGTGAAAGTATTGTATCTTTTCTCTTAAAACACTGTGGATTGCTACGAATCATTTTGTTTAGTCTCTAAGTTTTGATCATCAACACAACTTTTTTTTCCGTCATGAAATATTGATTTCATAATACTTTTAGTTTTTATTACTTATTTAGCGCTGATTTATAATTATAATACTATTAAATATATTTATTTTATAAATCCATGATAACGCATGCATCTCGTATATATTATTCGAGTTCAAGCAAGACGCTACTTCCAAAACACTATAAAAGTAATTGAATTTGATTAAACATGTAGATAGCTACAGGGCAATTGTTCAGGGCCGAAGTAATTATTTTAAAGCATAACGAGGTATAAATAAAGAAAAACACTGAGATCTTCGAGAAGGATATCTATGAAGTATCAATCAAGCTCCATTTGCCGATTTAGGACTTTCATGCCTGAAAATATGGCATCAATCAACTACTTTGAAAAGCTGTAAATAGAGAGAGCAATTTCTTGAATTATAAGAAAATGAATTTTCGAGACAAAACTGAGATTTCTGATCCCAAGGTCTCAATCATGACCTATGAAGAAGACTTATCAGGCCAATCAGCACCTAGTTTGTTTTTTTAAAAAAAACATTATACCTTATATATGTATTTTTTAAAATTAATTTTTTAATTTATATTTAAATTAATAACTCTCTTCTCTTATTTTTAGATTGTTTATTTAATTTTTTTTTAAATGGCAATTGTTTTCTTAATTATTTTGTATGTATTTAATGTTTCAAAAAGATTATTTTAATTCATTTATAATTTTTTTAAACAAAAAAATAATTTCCTTGGTAATAAAAATATGACCTTTAGGATAAAAAAAAATTGGACATTAGCAACTCTTTCTCATTTTATCAAAGAAAATACATGTCTCATCCAAAATTCATGATAATTTTTATTTTGATCTAAAATTTTATTTTATTCATAGAGAGAAGAGAGATCAAGTTGCCCAAAAAAATGAAAAAGAGAGAATGATAGGTTGTCGTGATACCGACAATAAACATGATCAAAATTGCTATCAATGAGTTTTATTCGACTAGAAAAGTTTAGAGATGATGGCTTTTTTAAGGAACTGATGCCCTATTTTTTTCTTAAAAAAAACATTTATCATTGGGTTTTTGATGAATTTTTTTATTGATTTTTTTTTTAATTTTATCATTTACTATTGGGTTGATTTTGAATTAGTTTTTAACATATAATTAAAATAAAAAAATATTATTGAACCCATTGGAATCCACAACCCAGGTTAAGGGTTAAAAGAGTTAACTTAGGTTAACAGGAATCGATCCAATATGTCATCGTCTCAGTGTTAAAAATATATGAGTTTTTTTTAAGCCAAACCCTTTTTTTATGGTCATTTAGGTTGCCTTTAAAACCGCGAGTCTAATCTTTGTTTTTATGTTGTTTTTTTTCCTTTGTTTTTTTTTATCTTTGAACCCGTCAAATCAACTAATTCATACTAAGATAACTCTTATACGATTTAATTAAAAATCTAGACATGACAAGGATTGTACAAAAAAAGCAGTTGCTAATGCAACACAAAATCTTATAATTTCATTTGAAAATAAATCAACGAAAATAACAAGTTCATTTATTTAAATGAAATAATTAAAACAAAAAACTTAAGAGAAGTTATCGTAGTCCAAAAGACATTACACTATTCATTGGAATAGTGAAATAACACAATTGTCTCTGACCAAAAAAAACTTTGAACTAAGCATTGGAGGCAAAGTCGTCTTTTCACCATGCCACAATTATCTTTTATAAATTGTATAGGGTTAGTTTGGTCATTTTTTTATTGTACAATAAAATTACTAGTTTAACATAGCATAAAAAATATAATGCTTCTTACTCATTTCTCTTTTTATTGTATAATAAAATTACAGGACGACATGTGGGGCCCCACGTCATTTGGATGGTGTGTGTGGGACCGTCTGACCACTAAATATCACATTTCAGAGCGGTGTTAGAAAGGTCACGACGCTCCCTTCGTGATGGCGTGGTATTTGAACAAAACACATCTCTAGTTTAGCGTTGGTTGCCATTTTTTTTATTCTGCTTCTCTCTCTCCTCTTTGAATTCAGTGTCAACCCCTTCAAAAGTTTAGATAAGCCCCTTCAATTTTTTTTCCTTCATATTTGGTCCCTATCCTTTTGATTAATAGTTTTTTTTTGTTTTTTGAATAAGCTATAAAATTACAAATATTCTTTCAATTTTACCTCCCTTTTATTTTTAATCTTTCGAATTTGATCTTTATTATATTGAATTCTATTTTTTATTTTGAATTAGCTATAAAAAAAAATTAATTTTATTGCCCTTTCATTTTTTAATCTTTCAATTTTGGTCATCATTTTTTTTATTGCTATTTATCTTGATTAGGCTCATTTTTTAGATATTGTTTTACAATTTCATCCTTTATGGGTTTTTTGTTTATTAAATTTGATCCCATTATTTTTATTGCTATGTTTTTTTCCTATGGCAACTTTTTAAAATTGGATTTTTTATATAATTTCATCCTTCAAAATTAAATTAGTTGGAAATTAAGTTTTTTGGTTGAACTCAGGTCAAGAATTTCACGGCTTGTGAGTTTTAGAGATTAGATCGAGTTTAGAAGATTTACGCTGGGTAGCCTTAGGTTTTTTTAAAAAAAGCTAATGTTTTTTTCACTCTTTGTTTTAGGGTTTTGCTTCTTTTTTTATAGTTTGCTTTCTCTGGAATTAGTCTTGGATTCATGACCAGAGTCACTGATTTCAAAGATTAATATGTGCTGACTTTTTGTTTTATGGATTCTTTTTTTAAAATTAATTTATTTCAATTTCATCCTTCAATATTTTATTTATTTGAAATTGGTATCCCTACTCTCTTTTTTCCTTTCCTTTCTATTGAGTTATCTTAATTTTGTATCCATGGTCGCGGGGTTTGCAAGATACCCGAGTTGACTCAAATTGTTTTTCGTTGCTATGGGTTTATTACCAGAGTCACTAGTTAAAAGGTTAACGCATACTGACTTTTTTTTAAATCTTTTTTTTTAAATTGACTTATTTCAATTTTATCCTTCAACATTTGATTTATTAAAAATTGGTCTTCGTACTTTTTTTCCTTTCATTTCTATTGGATTATCTCGATCTTATGCCTATGGTTGCGAGGTTTGAGGGTTAACCTAGTTTGACTCTTATATTTTCTCCGTTGTTTTTTTAAATGAAATTATGTTTCTCATTTTCATCATTTAACATTAAGTTGTTCGATAATTAAATTTCATTATTTTATTCAATTTGCTTTTGAACACGGTTATCCTATTATCACGACCAAGTCAAATATTTTGCATCTTGACCTGGGTAACCTCGGATCAAGTTTTTTCAACCTTTTCTTAATTATATATTTTTTTTAAAAAAAAATTCATCCTATTGAGCTTCAACTTTTTCTTTTCTTTTCATTTATCTTTCTTTTGAGTTATCATGTTTTCATTTGATTTATTAGGAATTGGTATTAGAACTTCTTGTTTCTTTCTATGAGATTATCTCAATCTTATGTTCATGGTCATAGAGTTTGCGAGTTAACCTGGTTTAACCTGGTTTTTTTGTTATTTTTTTCAGTTTCGCCTTTCAACATTAAGTCCTTTGATAATACAGAAAGGCTTAGTCGAATTCTTTTTGCCTTTTTTTGTTGTCACTTTTTTTCTTAATTTATTTATTGTTGTTGCCTGTTTTTTTAATCATGTTATTTAAATTAATAATTGAATCAATTATTCAGGTCTTAGATTTTTTCCCTGACACTATTTTTTTATGTTGAAACTTTTTTTGTCTAGCCCATGATGGAGTGCGGGCCACAAATCTAATATATATATATATAAAAAAAACAATTGCATTTCTAAATTAAAAAAATTTAAAAAATGCAAATTAAAAAACCCACCAAAGTTAGGCCAGTAGAGAAACTGTTGGCCCAACTCAACGGGCCAAACTTGCGCACCTGGCCTGATTTATTATTCTTTTAATAAATTAGACATACAATGCATCGTTCATCTAATTTATTTATTTATGAAAAAAAATGATATATAACGGACATTGTCTACTATGATAAACGACACACTACTTACTGGAGCACTTTATGGCCATCTCCGGTGGCTGAAAGTCAGAAAAACCTCACCAGCTTAAAAACCCATTTTCTCGCCATTTTTAACCAAAAAAACATCATATAAACACTCTAAAGACCTCATTAAACTCATTTATAGTCTTAAATAATTACTTAATCAATCTAAAAATGAAAAAATAAACCCGAATATTAAAACTTCCTAAACCCCAATCTATTTTTTCAGGGAGTTTAGATGGTAAAAAAAACACTTCAATGGAACTTCTCTCATTGATTGGAACACTTTGACACCAAGAACGACCTTTTACTGGACGACATTCTCTCTCCTCATTATTTTCTAGTGACGTTCTCTCTTCACTCTCAAATCATGAACTAAAAAAATAAAGAAAATAAAGTTGTAGACCAAAATGTTTGATAGAAAAATGAAAGAGACCAAAAAGTACCTTTTCCAAATCCCCAAGATAAAATATGGGGAAAAACTACAAGGACTATTTTGAATCTTTTTTTAATAAAAGGCCTACCGTTTGGATTGTTTCTCGATTTTAGTCCTTTAATTTTCAATTTTTCCTAAACTATAAATCAAATTATTTTTTGTCAAATCACGTACCAACACGAAACCAAGATTTTTTTTAGATCGTGATAACTTCATAGAAACAAATATAAACAAATTGCAAAGCCCAATTTTTAACAAACACAATATCAAATGATTAAATTGAAAAAAATCAAATACAGAAAAGATTGAAGGATTGAGAAAAACCAAGCTACTATATGAATCCACGATAACTTATGAGAAGATGAATAAGATAATCAGAAGCTCCTTTAAATCATAGTTATTAATCCCGGCCCGGGACTTGACCTTGCAAAGGGGCCGAGTACCGGGTTTCATGGGTCAACTCGGGTCAACCCGGATCAACTCGGAAAAATTATAAAAAAATATTTAAAGTTTTAATATTTCATATGAAAAAATTAAGAAAAAACCCATGTAAATAGAGGCTATACATATTGTAAATAATGAAGTTTAAAAGAATATTTTAAAAAGTTTTTTATCCCACATTAAAAAGATACTATGTTAAGTTTTTAAGTTGAAGTATTTAAACCAAAAAAGTTTTTTATCCCACATTGAATAAATAACCTTTTTCTTGGGAACAAACAGTATATATATTAATAGACTAATCCCACATTGAAAAAACATAACTTTTTTCTTGTGAACAAACAGTATATATATTAATAGACAAATCCCACATTGAAAAAACATAACTTTTTTTCTTGTGAACATAGAGTGTATATACAAAAGGGCTTCAAATCCCACATTAAAAAGATATTATGTTATTCTTTTAAGTTGAAGTATTTAAACCAAAAAATTTTTTAATCCCATATTGAAAAAACATGATTTTTTTCTTAGAAACATAGAATATATATACTAATGGGTTTCAAATTCCACATTGAAAAAATATATTTTTTTTCTTATGAACATAGAATATATATATGAAAGGACTTCAAATCCCACATTGAAAATATATTATGTTATCCTTTTAAGTTAGTATTTAAACCAAAAAGGTTTTTTATCCCACATTAAAAAAACATGGCTTTTTTCTTAGGAACATAGAGTATATATACTAATGGATTTCAAATCCCACATTGAAAAAACATAACTTTTTTGTTATGAACATAGATTATATATACGAAACGGCTTCAAATCCGACATTGAAAAGATACTATTTTATACTTTTATGTTGAAATATTTAAACCAAAAGGTTTTTTATCCTACATTGAGAAAACATGATTTTTTTCTTGGGAACATAGAATATATATGTTTCAAATCCCACATTGAAAAAAAATATTTACTTTTTTCTTGCGAATATAGAATATATATACGAAAGGGCTTCAAATCCCACATTGAAAAGATAGAGGAACATAGAGTATATATACTAATGGGTTTCAAATCCCACATTGAAAAAACATAACTTTTTTTTTTGAACATAGAGTATATATACGAAACGGCTTCAAATTCCATATTGAAAAGATATTATGTTATCCTTTTAAGTTGAAATATTTAAACCAAAAAGTTTTTTATCCCACATTGAAAAAACATAACTTTTTTTCTTGGGAACATAGAGTTATATACTAATGAGTTTCAAATCCCGCATTGAAAAAACATAACCTTTTTTCTTGGGAATATAGAGTATATATACTAATGGGTTTCAAATCTCACATTTTTTTTAAAAAAAACATCTGGTCTCATCCGGGTTCGCCTAGGTCATGGTTTGACCCGCCAGGTTGCTCGAATTATTGCCCCGACCTGTCTTTTATTAAACCTGGATCAGTCCAGCCACCGGGTCGATCGGGTCGAGCCGGGTTTAATAACCAAGCTTTAAATTTCTTCTTAATTGTGATATATAAAGAATCTCGGCAATATTCTAGTAATTACAATTCACTTTTGTAATGAACTATTTATAAAGATTACCCCCTCAGTGTTCTTTGTATGATGATTGGCAGTATAACATCATTATCAGTTTATGATTTGTTTTGTTATCGAATATCAGTTGGGTTTGACAAGTCAATTTAATGACTTATCATTCTAAAATCCTGCCAAGTAGGGTTTACTTTCAAACTACTGGGGAGAGTTATAATAACATGAAATTGTTCAATAATTTATATTTTACTCTAAAGTTAACCATTTCAAAAACTTAGGTGAGTTAATGGAGCAATTTATGACCCGGATGACTTAGTGAATTTACCCGTGATTTAAGTGACTCGATCAAAACTTTGGAGAAACCTATTTATTTTTTTAAAATTTTTATTTAAAATGACATTGATTCAGTTTTTTTAAAAAAATTATTTAAAACATCATTGTTTTGAAAAAAATAAAATATATTTTTTTAGCAAAAAATAATATACCCAAGCCAAACCATTAATCCAGCAAATTATCCCACCCAACTTATAACTTGAATCATGTACCGAACTATGATTTATAACTATGATTGTTGTCAACTAAAACCAGTTGCCTCTTCGACATTTTCAATTTTATATCACTAACATTTTCTATATTCAATAGCAGGGATGACCCTTTTTGAAATATTATCTAATGAGCAGCATAAATTATATAAAAGCGATGTGATTAACATCTTTCTTCAACACACTAGTTATTGTCCTTCAGCAAAACTATATAATAAACCAAAAATAAGAGGGCGAAGCATGGAACCTTCTATCAACCATCTGGAAGAACTTTGTCTTTTCAATGTGAGCTTACTTGTTCGTCAGGCTGAGCTTTCCTTCGTTTGATTAATAAGTAAATAAATAATAAGCATAAATCACATCAAGCTGCACATTATGAGAGCTCGACACCATAATATGGTTGTATCCCATCTGCTATGTCTCCACATACGACACAAGTTAATATATGCTCTCGATTTCGACTTCTTGCATGGAACTCTCTATTTTAGATAGTACTAACACTTAATTGATAATAAATTGTAGGTGTTTTTCCATAAGTATTTTTAGATTGATGTTTCCTTCTTTTTTTCCTTTTCCTTTTTCTTTTTTCTTTTATAATAAAATTAGTGTTTTTTAACCAATTTAATATTAATACATTAAGATCATAAAAAAAATTATACAAAATCATTAATTTAAAACTGCATAAACAAGATTCTAAGCTATTAATATTAGAATCTGTTTAATACTATGGTAGTAATTATTTTATAAAATATTTAGTGTTTTTTAACTATTTTAATATTAATACATTAAGACCATAAAATGTTTTTATACAAAATCATCAATTTAAAACAGCATAAACAAAATTCTTAACTCTATTAATATTAGAGTCTGTTTGATATTATGATAATAATTACTTTATAAAATATTTTTTTCTGCTTAAAAATACATTCAAATAATATATATATATTAAGAATTTATTTTTATAATAACTACATCAAAATTATCTAAAAATATAAAAATATACAATATACAATATTTATTAGAGTTGTTTAATATTATAGTAGTAGTTGTTTTATTTGGTTAGTTTTTTTTATATTTATTTATAAATATATAAAAAAATAAAAAATCAAAATCAAAACTTTAATTACTAATAAATAATAATCCTACCTCACATCAAATCAGGCAGCATGTGGTTGAGACCTATCTTGGTATTGTCAGCGCACAGGACCCCTGTGACGGCCTGTCCTGTGCCTTTCCCAATAGATGATTCTCTTAATCATAAATTCTAAAGAGGTAAAAGTAAAACGTTAAACATCTGAGCCGGCTTGTCATTATTAAAACCGACCCGGGGTGTTCTCTGCGTAAGTTTGGATCAGATATGTTAATTTAGATTAATTATTTTTTATGAGTTAAAATAACATAGCTTAAGAAATAATAAATCTTAATCAGATAATCACAGGTCTAGCCTCTAAATCAATTTCTTTTTTTAGACTTGAGCTAAATCAGGTCGATCCACCATAGCTGTGCTTCCTCAAATCATTGACATCTTGTCATATATTTTAAAAAAAACCCACTCAAATTTGAATTTCCTAGCTCAATCATGCAAAGAAATTGTGTAATTTCAATTCATAACCGTTCAGAAAAAAGAAAAAAAAATCCAGTTCACTCGTATTTATTCTTCAGTTTTGTGCTGATATTATAAATTAAAAGAGAAGAAGAAGAAGAAGAAAGATTGCCACCAAGAAATTTCTACAATCATAAATATTAATTTGGCCTTGATTATCTTAATATTTTAACGGTGAAATCAAGAGGTGATGAATTATATAGATGACAAAATGTAGAGAGTTTTTGTATTATTCTATAATTAGAAATTACTTTAAAGAAAATCAGCAATCTGCTAGCTAGTTCTTGTCAATTTTTTTAATAATAATCAATTCCGTTATAAATAAATTTACAAAGCCAGACAAAGAGAAAGAGATCAGTGTGAAGTTTACTGTACCATGGCTGTAAATGGAGCTTGTTTTTTCGCGGCCGGTTTTCCAACGACGGTCCGTTGTTGTGCAAAACCATTGTCGTCCGGTAAATTCAAACCGAATCCAGCGGTGGCAAATACGATTCGTCGTTTTGCTGTTTCAACAGAGGAATCGATAACAACTGAAACGACAACGGATTTTGTAGGGGATGGAAGGTTGAAGAAGAAGGTGGTGGAAGGCGAAAAGATGAACCCATACGTCTTGGAGTTGGAGAAAACTGAATTGGAGTATAAAAGTAGCAGAAAAGGTTTGAATGATTATTTTGAGGAATCCAGAAATTTCATCAAATCAAGCGGCGGCGGTGTTGGTGGTCCGCCTCGGTGGTTCTCTCCTTTGGACTGTGGGTCGCGCTTGGATAACTCTCCTCTCCTCCTCTATTTGCCTGGTCAATCCTTTTAATCAACTCCTTATTTTAATTAATAATGATAATTCCTTTAATCCATTTTATTCTTTCTGTAGTTTTTTTTAATTATTATTATTAATAATAATATTTTGCAGGGATTGATGGCGTCGGCCTAGGCCTTAGCACGCATCATTCAACTCTTGGAAAGCAAGTATTAATTAAATTTTTATCGGCTTAAAATTATCTTCAAAATTATTATTATTATTATTTTTATAGATTTTGCGGGTATAATTTTCAACCAGGAAAAAAGGACCGTAATTAATGCTTGAAACTACTGCCGGGAGTAATGGGAAAATTTAAATGAAAAAAAAGAAATAATACCAGGATTATTACATATCCTTTTGTTGTTTAATGATGAAATGTTAATGATGGTATTGATCTTGGTGCCTTGTTTTGGACATTGAAACTAGGATTTTCGACATATGGTGCTTGCATATTCCAGTCAAGGACAGAACATCTTTTCTAGGTCCTCTTTTGTCCTGCCCTGTCACTAGCTTGATACATAACTGTGTAACAGACATTAAATTTTGTATGCCTGGTTGGATTTCTTTATGCTGAGGGAAGTTTTCATGGTTCAGGACTAGTGAAGTTGGTGGAGAGAACAGTAAGATCGGAGAATCACCGTTCACCTAGTAAACCTATATATCTCGTCGGAGAGTCTCTTGGAGCCTGCCTTGCGCTTGCTGTGGCGGCTCGCAACCCTGATATTGATCTCGTCCTTGTTTTGGTTAATCCAGGTGAAGATCCTTGCATCCTTATGCATCATTGGTGGGAGTTCGAAATTCAGTGTTTTTCCTGTGTTTATGAGTGTCTGGAGATAGAGGGAAATGGCCAACAATGGCATCATGTGAAACAAATCTGTAGGATGTATCAAAGACTTGAATGAATGGAATCTGCACTGGGGCACCTTGTATGTGGCATGTCTTCTTTTAGGCTAGAACTGAAGTTTTTTTGGTTTAAAATTTGTAGATGTCTATATTACATTGTGTTTAATTTTTATCAAATAAATAAGGATGATAAGATCCGAACTCGTGATCGCTTGATCATCAAGGTTTTAATACCATATCAAAAAAACTAATTTAACTTAAAAACTTAAGTTGTTAATTAAAATTTTAAAGTATAATTTTTATTATTATTTGACATTTAGTTATTTTCAACGTAGTTTACTTAATTGAAGAAGGTGGTGTTCGTTAGTAAATACTTTATTTACTCTGTATTTGTTTGATCTTTTCACTGCAGCAACATGTTTTGAGAAGTCACAACTGCAGCCTCTTATGCCTTTGTTAGAGATCATGCCCATCCAACATCAGTTCGGCCTGCCTTATATTCTAAGCTTAATGACAGGTCCCATTTCAGTGTTCATAGAATTACATTTTATGCTTTTACCAGTTGCTTGAGATGCATATTTGATTTTACCAAGAGCTAACAACAATTGTTTGGTTTCAAAATGTGCTAATGGGTGCTCGAACCATTTTTCAAGATATTCTAAAACAATAGTCTTCAAAATTGCTTGGGTTGGACAAGGGATAAATGAGTGTTGGAACTATTCTGCAGTGGTGCACACCTTCAGAAGCTTGGTGTGCATTGCTTGGTTAATACCATGTAGGTCTTGTGCTACAAAGATGGTGGTGGCACCTTCAATATTATTAAAACAACTAATTTGCCTGGAGACGGTTTAACTATTCATATGAATAATAAAATAGCTTGATGTATTATCTTATATATTTAGTTTACAAATTTATATATTAGCTCAATGGTTCCCGTGTAGCGGTGATAACCCGAGAATGTGGGTATGGACAACATACTTGATGAATTATTTTGCGGAAATAATGTGATGTTGTGGGTTGGATCAATAGGAGGCAGCAATATTCTCCTTTATAATATAAACATGTAGTTTGTTTGTTTGTTTTTTTTTTTTAAGTACAAATAACAAAAAATAAAATCCAAGCTTAGACTTACGAGGCTCGCTCAAGCCCACATATCTAGGCTTTTGTTAATAGATCTTTTTGTTTTTTTAAAAAAATAAATGACAAAAAATAATACAAACCCTAGCTTGCGGGTCTTGTTTAGACCCACGTGTCTGAGCTTTTATTAACATGTTTTATTTTAGAAAATAGAAAGGGAGGATGACAAAAAAAATAAAAAAAACAAGTCAGGCTTGCAAGCTTTGCTCAAGCCCACATGCCCGGGCTATTGTTAATAGGTCCATGACTTAATTAATTGGTCGTTTTTTTTTTAATTTTATCATTTAATATAAGGTTTTTATTTAATTTTATTCTTCACTATTGAGTGAGGGTAAATTGTTTATTGTATTTTTTATCATATAATAAAAGTTTTTTTGCTTTTTTTTTTTGTTTTTTTTAGTTTCATCATTTAATATGAGTTTTTTTATTTAATTTTATCTTTCAATATTAAATTGATTTTAAATTGTTTATTGTATTTTTTATCATATAATAAAAGTTTTTTTGTTTTTTTTAGTTTCATCATTTAATATGAGTTTTTTATTTAATTTTATCTTTTAATATTAAATTGATTTTTTTTCTTTGAATTTACTTAGTAAACAAGGTTATATTAAAACAATTTTCATATAATTTAATTTGAAACTCAGTCTAAGCAAATAATTAAGTCAGAATTTTTGAAGTTTGAATTATTATATCGAGTTTCCTGACAATGTGAAAAAAATTTTTTGTTAGTCTTGGATGATTCTATGCTATTTCATGAAAATTAAGACCCCGTCTGCATTCTACTATCTGATTAGGAATAGGTGCAAAATTAGGTGATCAAGTATCAACACACACCTGGAGGCAAGCTGAGCGTAATTCTGCAAGCCATCTCCTTGTTATTTTATTTTTAGAGGGGCTAAATGCATAATTTTTATGAAAAATTGAAGATTTAAGGACTAAAATTAAATTTTAAAAAAACTTTGAAGACAAAATTTATATGTATAGTGCTCTAAATTTGATAAACAGTGGCAAACAGTTGATGATGGCCCATGCGTTAGGAAATTCTATGCATCTTCATGAACTTGGACCACCTACAATGCACCTAGCTGGTTTCCATGCTTACAGGTGGAGAAGGTTTCAAGGGAGTAAATAAAACATCCACTTCTTTTAATGCAATGGAAGTTAACGAATGAAGGTTAATGTTTCAAAGTAAAAAATTACAGGCCTAATGATCATCACCGGTAGTTTTATTATGCATAGATACAGGAAACTACAGCAAGTTTGGGGGTGCCAAGCTCCCCCCAAAGCTTGCCGTGGGTCTGCCCCGTGAGAGATGTATCTGTAGGCTTTGTACGGGTGATTTTGCAGAAGTCAATAATTTCTTTTTTCAGAAAGAGGAGCTTGTTTTCTATTATTCATGCTACTAGTTTTCCTAGTTCACACCATTGATTGTGAGGTATACATTTAGGTGATCCTTTGAAGATGGTAATCGATAATGCGAGAAAGGGAGTTCCTCTACTGGAAATAGTTGAAGGATTATCACAAGATGCTGTCGTGATTCCATCTAACCTCAATGTAAGACGATACACTTTTTACTCAAATTGTGAAGAACTCCTTTATTTCTCCAATGACGGTAGACATGATTAGCATCAAATCATCTAAAGTGTTGAAAAATGAAACATAGGCATTGCTAAACCACCTGTTGATGTTCTTTGGCATGCTATGGAGTGTCTTGTCATTCTTGTGAAACTAAAAAGAGTGATTGTTTCTGCTACAGGTTTTAGCTGCTCTCTTACCTCGAGAAACACTTCTATGGAAGCTAAATATGTTGAAAGTGGCTTCAAAATTTGCAAATTCACACCTCCATGCTGTAAAAGCTCAAACACTTGTACTTTCTAGGTCTTTCTCTTTGGCAATCCATTGTGTTACAATAGTTTCTTGGAAATATGTAATCTCTGTGCAAATCTGTTGAGATTTTTATAATATTTTGAAATAGCTCAAGACAACAAAAACACCAGAATTCCTCTGTTTCCTGTTTTTTTGGTCTGTAAAATGCTTAGTTGTAGATTTGTTGACTGTATCTTTATTGAATAGAAGAAACCTGAAATATCAAAAATCTCAGACTACATTAAATTGGTATCCTCGCTCACTGGTCTCTGATGCTAAATAAACAGCTTCGTTTGTGAACGCCTAAATAGAGGCCATAAGTTACCCTTATCATTTGAATTGCAGAATGAACATCCGCAGTTGTTTTTATTCATAAACAGCAACATTTCTTTATCATTGCATTGCATTAGAATTCGAGTCAATGGAAGTCAACAGCCATTTGCATGAAGAATTACAGCAGGAACTTCCACACATACATTTCTTTTTTTTATTTAATGAATGTAAATGTCATGTTTCTTGGATGTGGTGGTGCTTTTTGTTTTTGCCCCTTCAAGTCCGATAATTTTCAAAATGATGAGGTTGTGTTCATTGTTTGTCCTTTTTAGCGGAAGGGATCAGTTGCTACCAAGTGAAGAGGAAGGTCAAAGACTTAATCGTGTTCTCCCAAAGTGTCAGAATCGCAGTTATAGTGGAAGTGGTCATTTTCTTCTCCTGGTAACAAAAAAAAAAATTCTCTCTTTCTGTTTGTGCATCTAAAATATATCGCGTGTCAGCAGTTGCCTTCCAATTTTTTTAAAGAAAAAAGTGGTACCTGTGCTCAATTTTGGCAGGAAGATGTCTTTGATTTGGCAACACTCATCAAAGGTTCTGCTTTTTATCGTCGGGGAGCACACCAAGATTATGTTTCGGATTATGTACCACCAACTCCTTTAGAATTTAGACAAATATACGAACCAAACAGGTACTATCATTTTGCCATTTTATAGAGATAAGCTATAATTCCTGTTTCTCAAAACCATACAGGATCGTGTGCTATGGTAGTATATTTTGTAGTAGATAATGGTTACTTCAGTAATCGTCATTTTACAAGTTTCTGTAATTGAGGTGCAGTGAATAAGGTTTATCATGAGTAATCCTTTCTCTCAAATGTGATGTTTTAGGTTGTTTCTGCTTGCCATAAGTTCTGTCATGCTCTCAACCTTAGAAGATGGGAAGATAGTGAGGGGCCTTGCAGGAATCCCTTCGGAGGGACCTGTTTTGTTCGTTGGTTATCACATGTTAATGGGATTTGAGCTGGCCCCGATGGTATCCAATTTTTTGTTGGAAAGAAATATTTTTCTGAGAGGTTTAGCTCATCCAGTTCTATTCATAAGAACCAAAAAAGAGCGATTGCTACCTCCATTGTCACAGTTTGACACATTTAGAGCAATGGGAGCAGTTCCTGTTTCAGGAACCAATTTATACAAACTTCTAGCTTCAAAGGCTCATGTGTTATTGTACCCAGGAGGTGGCCGTGAGGCCTCTCATCGCAAGGTAACTTTGAATGGTTGAATTTTGTCATCGTAATCAAAACTAAATTTTGAAAGAAGTTCCACATTCATATTGTTCATGAATTAGAATTTTCATCTAATGATTGCAATCCTATTGTAGCATAGCATCATACAATCCTTCTAGTACTCTGCCTTCCTTCCTGAAGGAAATTGTTTCAGAAAATAGGAAGACAGTGAAGTAATGATGGCTCTTCTCCTTTTCTATTAGCTCACACAAGATGAGAAGAACCTCGTGATTAATTTGTATTGAGATATGGCACCATTGGTTCTTTCATGATATGTTTCCTCCTCTTAGATTCTAATTGCTAATGTTTTTTAGTTAATATATCCTGTATGATGTCAAGTTGCCGATTTCAACTGTATATAGTCCTCCACTCCACAAAAATTGTGATTTAGCATTGATTTACTGAACAGAAAGGAAACTCAGGTCTGTTTCGAGTTGGTTGTGTGTATCGTGTTGCTATTAAAATGATGAAGTATTTTGGATTCGAAAAGCTCAAGCCTCAAATAGTTTGGATTTCTAATCATTTCATACTTCTCAGGGTGAACAATACAAGTTGTTCTGGCCACAACAGTCTGAGTTTGTTAGGATGGCAGCTAGGTTCGGAGCAAAAATCGTGCCATTTGGTGTTGTTGGAGAAGATGATTTTGGTGAAGTAAGAAGCCCTATGAAACTCTCTTCTCTACTTTATTTGTTTCCATCTGTTCATTTCTAGCGAGCAATGTTCTTCTGTGTAGCGATTTTTTTTTATAATTGCCTTGCTATATGAATATATCCTGCTGAATGATGAATGATTTAATCGTTATCCAAAATGGCATTTGTCATCAAAGTGTGCTAGAAATGTTTGATGTGGTAGAACAAGCAAAAACTAAAATGAAAGCAATCTCTTCATGAACTTACTAATGCTGCAAGGGAGTCGCATAAGAGCTTGTGATCTCAAGTTTACTGGTATTTATACATATGTTGGGGATTGACACCATGCATAACTCACCTGTGTCGAATTCAAAATCTCTTAAACTAGCTCTGAAATAAGCTCTATTCTCTAAGAAATAATCGGCTCCATATTCATAAACTCAGGTTGTTTTTGACTATGATGATCAAATGAGGATTCCTTTCCTTAGGGATTACATAGAAGCAGTAACAGATGAACTGGGCGTGAGAGTGAGGTATGTTTACTGAGATCATTAAATCATTTTGGTACCACATCCTTATTTCGAGTTCCCTTTCCTTTCCTTTTCAGCTTTGCGTTTTAGAGATATCATATTGCTGTGATGACAGGACTGAAGAAGATGGTGAGGTGGGAAATCAAAATATGCATCGTTTGGGAATTTTACCAAAATTTCCAGGCAGGTTCTATTACTACTTTGGAAAACCGATAGAAACAGAAGGTATGTTCATTGGTCACCCCTTGTATTTAAACCCCAGAATGCATAGCATAAATTCAATTAATCACTGTGACCAATTTCAAGGACCCAGTTCACTTTGGTAGCTGATAATTAACTTAAATAGGGTAGGTGTCATTGAAAGTTTGTAACTTTTGCTTAAAATTCTTAATGCAAGGAGGTTTCATTGAATAGTTGATCATATATGTTGTGAAGGGAGGAGGCATGAATTAAAAGACAGGGAGAAAGCTCATGAATTATACCTGCAAATCAAATCTGAGGTGGAGAAGTGCATTGGTTTTTTGAAGGAGAAGAGAGAGACCGATCCTTATAGGAACATATTGGCCCGGACATCTTACCAGGCCACGAACGGCTCTACTTCTCAAGTTCCAACATTTGATATTTGATTCTTCTGCTCAAATGAAAATTGATTTTCACCATGCTGATCTCGAAGAAGCTCAAGATCTTTCAGTGGGATAATGGTAGCTGGGGTATCATGTAACTTACAGGGAGTTATAAGAATTTTCATATATAGTTGAAAAATGACTTCCAACCACCGTTCTGGTTTTTTTTTTCTAATAATAAAATGTTTTACTTGCCCCAAGCATTAAGATATATTTATTAACTCTCGAACACATTAGTTTCTTTGTAAATCACAAAAGGAATTCAGAATAAAAACCTTTGTCGGAATCCATTTCGTGTTTTGAGTTACGATCTTCCTCTTCGTATTCGTCATGATGCTCTCTTCTTGAAGTTCATGCTTGATTTTTCTTCTCTCCTCCAGTGAATAATCTAGGTTTTGGTATGCCATCGCTTCTGTATCAATGGTTAATTTTCTTAGAACTGTTGTCGGATATTGTCCGCAAATCATCTCCTGTATCACATGATGACTGATGTTAGAGCTCAAAGAAAACCGAAATCCAGAAAAATAGTTTCTAGTTTTTGTTCTGATTCCTTGTTTCTTGTTTTTGTATTGCATTGAGTTTGTTCAGTTCTAGCTCTGACCAGACCACCACAGATGCAAATGAATAGCTTTCAACTTTAATATTTCTTGGCAATCAAACACATAAAACAAAATTACTTTCCAGTCTCACCCTTCCTTTCAACATCCTCAATTTCCCAGCACAATCCATCCAGCTTTCAATCGCTTAGCCCGGGTTAGATCATTTTTTTTCAGTAAAAAAAAAAATTACTGACAATAATTTTCTCTTTTTATCACCTATGTCTAGACCTAAATGCAAGATTTAATTATTTTTTTTGCCAGAATGTCAACAACAATTTTCTCTTTTTCTTACCAATGTCTAGCAATCCCATTTCTCTCCGTCAAGGACTAGAAATTAAAAAAAAAAATTATAGATCAAAATTGAGTTTTTGATATTTAATGGACCTAAATGATATTACTTATAAAGATGAAGGATGAAAGTGTACATTTTTCAATAACTCTGGACACACCACCCATTTTTGGTAAAAAAAATTTCGCTTTGGCCATTAATCTTTCAATTGTTCCTTTTCATAAAAAATCAGAAGCAATTGATCTTTTATTAGGATCAAATTGCAAATGCATAGTGAATCCACAATAATTTATGAGTGTGTTAACAGTATAGCACAATGTTTTTTTAATAGTTTTTAAACCAAGCCCGGTTCAAGGCCCGGGTTCCGGGTTTTGAATCAAAATGACATCGTTTTAGTAAAAACAAAAAATAAAAGTCAACGGGTTACAACCAGGTCTTGTCAGGTCAACCGAGTCGTCGGGTCAACCGGGTCACACCGGGTTTTTTCTTCCTTATTTTCTTTTCAACCCGACCTGGTTCTAACCCCGGGTCGGCTGGGTCCCGGGTCAACCCGCTGGGTCGGGCCGGGTTTCAAAACTATGATTTTTTCTTTAACCTACACACACACACACACACACACACACACACACACACACACACATATATATATATATATATATATATATATATATATAAAACAAGCCATGTGTGGGTCAACCCATGCGCCTAGCCCATACAAATGGCTTGGCCACCATGCTAGGTGTCACTGGGGTTAAATTTTTCGCACCGAAATTCAACCCAATGCGGCAGTCTAGTCCCAACTAGATTAAGCCTTGCCTCACCTTTTCGCTCGTGTTTCCCTACGACTATGTGTTTCGCTCACCCAAAGAGGTTCTCACAATTGCCTCGTCGTAAACAAAGAATAAACACAAGCAAGCACACCGAACTTTACAAGAATAACTCTCAACCTTTATTTATCTCGTTAACAAAGGATTACACAATAAGAGTGTGTGTGCTATGCACATAAATCGCATGCTACACAGCAAAGGCTTTGCAACCTATTTATAGACAAACATGTGAGCTGCAGGGCTCACCCATGATCTCCTATTTTTCAGGACCTAATGGGGCACTTTCTCCCCCATGATCTCCATGATCTTAGTGGCCTATTTTCTAGCAAGTGATGGGGCCCACGATCTCAGCAGCTTGGAGAGCACCCCAGTTATGCTCCCACGTTCTGCCCCCATGATGCTGCCACTTCACCCACATTCTGCCCCCATGAGGCTGCCACTTCACCCACGTTATGCCTGTCCACAAGGCAGTCCCACCTACCTGTTCTGCTGCGTTAGCTGCTGACTTAGAAGGTCCATTATCTAAGCCCTCACGTCCATGCCAAGTCGCAAGCTCAAAGACTCGCATAGACCATCGCACGCTGCCTGCCGAATTCGTTTATGCCTACGCAAGGCTGCCGCTGTCCGTCACTGCCGAATTCTAGAGCTCTAACAAACCACCCCCACTAGAAGAGTCTGACGTCCTTGTAGGAATAGACGTGAGGTAGTCTTGTACTTGATCCTCAAATTGCCACAAATTTGTATCCTTCTCCCACAAAACCTCCTCATTTTTCTTCCATTTTACCAAGAATTCTGTTCGCCAATTCTTCCTATGTTGGCCGAGTCAACGATGATCCATGATCTTGACGCTACCATCATCAAATTGCTTGTGAATCGTAGGAGGAGCTCATTGCGACTTACTTCTTTTCAGATCCTCGTTGTCTTCATAAAAGGGCCGCAAGTTACTTACGTGGAAAGTTGGATGAATCTTTAGCCGCTCGGGCAGCTTCAACCTGTATATGACAGCCCCTACCTTTTCGATGATCTCGAAAGGTCCATCGTATCTTGGCACCAACCCTTGGTGCTTCGTCGTCCCCATAATTTTCTTCCAAATTTGCGGAGTTAACTTGAGCAACACCTTGTCACCCACGCTGAATTCCAGCAATCTTCGCTTTTGATTGGCATATTTGAGCATCCTTTTCCTTGCCTTACGCAAGCTGTCTTGGGCTTGCTCAAACAGTTCATGTCGCTCCATCGCAAACCTGTACGCCGCTGGACTCTTCCCACCCGATATCTGCACTGCAATCTCGGAAGGAGTTTGGGGTTGTGCCCCCAAAACCAGCTCAAACGGACTTGCTTCCGTTGCCGAGGATTTCTGAAGATTATAGCAAAACTGTGCACTATCCAGCAACTCCAATCAGTTTTGCTGCATCGCTGTCACGTAGTGTCTCAAATATTCCTCCAGCAAAGCATTTATCCTTTTCGTCTGCTAATCGGTTTGCGGATGATTGGCAGTCGAAAACTTTAGCCTTGTTCCCATCATGTTGAACAACGCTGTCCAAAATCTGCCTGTGAATCGCACATCACGATCGCTTACAATGTCTGAAGGTACTCCAAAGTACTTCACCACGTTGCGGTAGAATAATTCAGCGGCCACTTCGGCTGTACACACCGCAGGGGTAGCCATAAACATTGCGTACTTGGTGAATCTGTCCATGACAACCATGATCGTGTTCATGCCATCCACCTTTGGAAAACCAACAATGAAGTCCATCGAAATCGATACCTAAGGCTTTTCTGGAATTGACAGCGGTTGTAACAAGATTGCCTCACGCTGCCGTAAAGTCTTGTCTTGCTGGCACACTAGACAAGTCCTGACGTAAAGTTCTACGTCGTCCTCCATCTTCGGCCAATAATAAGTCTGCGACAGGAGAGCAACCATCCTTTCCCTGCTTGGATGTCCAGCCTACTGCGGGTCATGAGTCTCCGTCAATAAATATTTCTGCAGCTCTCCCTTCGACACGAAGATTCGACCCCCTTTTGCATAGAACAGGTCTTGTTCCAGCCAATACCTCCATATTGTCCCTTCTCGTACAAGCTCAACCATTTTCTTGTACGCTGCGTCTTCCCCAGCAGCTTGGTGAAGTCAACCCAGCATGTCCGACTCCACTTGAACAATAGCAAGAACAGTAGCAATTACCTCGCGTCTGCTGAGTGCATCCGTAACCTGATTGTGGCTCCCAGGTTTGTGCTCCCATATGAAATCATATTCGGCCAAGAATTCCTGCCACCGGGCTTGTCGCTGCGACAATTTCTTCTGTGTCCTGAAAAATGTGTTAGCAACGTTGTCGGTCTTAACAAGAAATTTCAGCCCCAACAGATATATTCTCCATATGCCAAGGCAGTGCACTACTATCGTCATCTCTTTCTCATGCGTCGAGTAATTCTACTCCGCGTCACTTAGCTTCCGACTCTCGAAAGCAATCGGATGCCCCTCTTGTACGAGCACTCCACCAATGGCCCTATCCGAAGCATCAGTATGCACTTCGAATGGCTTCTCGAAATCAGGCAGCCCCAAGACTGGAGCTGACGCTACTGCTGTCTTTAGCTTTTCAAAAGCTTGTTAGCAGTCAACCGTCCATTCCCATCTCCGATTCTTCTTGAAAAGATCCAAGAGAGGAGTTGTCTTCTTGCTATAGCCCTCAATGAATCGTCTATAGTAGTTTGCAAGCCCCAAAAATGACCTCAATTCCGGGACTGATTTTGGTGCTGACCATTCGACGATGGCTTGAATCTTTCGTGGATCCATCTTCACCTGTCCTTCTCCAATCAAGTGGCCTAAGAACATAATTTCATCTTTTGCAAACTCACACTTTTCTCTCTTCACATACAATTCATATTCTCTCAATCTATCTAGGACTTTAGAAAGATGAGTTACATGATCTTCAATGCCTCTACTATAGATTACAATATCATCTAAGTAGACTACAACGAAATTGTCTAAGAAATCATATAACACATCATTCATTAGATTGCAAAATGTTGCTGGAGCATTTGTTAGGCCGAATGGCATAACTAGAAACTCGTATGAGCCATACCTTGTCACACAAATAGTTTTATGCTCGTCACCGTCAGCAACCCACACTTGCTAATACCCCGATTGCAAGTCCAATTTCATAAAGATTGAGGCTCCATACAATCTGTCCATCAAATCCTGAATCAAAGGAACAAGATATTTGTTTTTGATTGTTACCTTGTTGAGTGCTCGGTAGTCCACACACATGCGAAGGCTCTCATCCGCCTTCTTTTGAAACAAAACCGGAGCACCATATGGAGCCTTGGAAGCGCGGACAAACCCCGAGTGAATCAGCTCTTCCAATTGTTTCGTCAATTCTGCCAATTCCATTGGCGACATTCGGTAAGGGGCTTGAGATGGTGGCTTTATCCCCAGCACCAGCTTAATTCGATGGTCGATGGCCCTCCTAGGCGGGAGTTTCTTCGGCAGCTGAGGTGACATCACATCTTTGAATTGCTGCAGCACGCTAGCAATCTCTTTCGGCACCTCACCATAATAGTCTACCTTCTCGTCCACTATTGTCGCCAGAAACACTTCCCCTCCTTTCCGCAATGCTTTATCAATAGCAATTGCCAAGACCAAGCTTTTTCCCCCTTTCACGACATTCACAGTTGCGATGTTACAACATGGGACGAAACATGGGCATCCTTCACTCGCAATCATCACTCCATTGAGATACGGCATCAAAACAATCTTGGCTTTTCGTAAGAAATCAAGGCAAAGAATAATATCGTAATCGTCAAGATTTACGACCAGCACGTCCTGTTTACCTCTCCACTGATCCAACATTATCGGCACATCATAAGACATCCCAGCAATCCTCTGTGCCTTCGAGTTTACTACCTTCATTGTTGTATGGTTGTCACTCAGCCGCAGGCCAAGTTCCTTCACCAACCGATCTGTCACAAACATGTGGGCTGCGCTTGAATCCAGCATAGCATTGATGTCTTTGCCATTTATCCCAATCTTCACATATATTAGATTGTCCGTAGCCCCTGACTTCCCTTTCCACAGTGCAACAATCCTCGCCAAGTCTTTATCAACAGGGCGGTTTTCGGCAGTCGTGTCCCCTGATTTAGCTACCAGGCAGTTTATCACACGCATAGGATTGACGTGCGTAACTACCCCCTTATCCTCATCGCTATCCCCAGCCCGAATAGCATTCAACTTCTCCCTCTTCGGACATTCCCTTGCAAAGTGCGGACCATCACAAATGAAGCAAGTGAAGTTCGGTTTAGTACTCTTACCTTGTGCACTCATAAACTTAGCCTTGCCCTTATCCGCAGCAGCAGCCCTCAATGCACCCCCATCAAACTTCTTCTTCATCCTTTCCTCCTTGTTTCTTCCCTTAGACTTGAAGGAGGCTGATGTATAGCCCTCTCTAGTAGTTGATTTAAAAACAACCAAAATGTCCACAACAGCAATAGCGGAGGACAAATCATTTACGTTCTGTCGCCTTAGTTCCACTTGCGCCCAAGTTTGCAATCCAGACATGAAGTTGAACAACCTGTCCTCCTTGGACATATTCTCAATGTCGAGAATCAAAGAACTGAAAGATTTAACATACTCATGAACTGACCTTTCATGTTTGAGCCTTTTCAATTCCTCCCGCGCAATCCAAGATGTGTTGTTCGGAAGGAACTGCTCCTTCAGCTCTTGCTTGAGACGATCCCACGTCTCAATCTTTGGACATCCAGCACTTAAGTCATCTATGGTTCTCGTCCTCCACCAAAGCTTCGCATCACCCGTGAGATACGTCACGGTAAGATCCACTTGTTCAACCACGTCGATCTTCGCAACGCTAAAGTATTGCTCCATGTCCCACAAGAAATTCTCAAGTTCTTTGGAACTTTTTGCACCACCAAAACACTTCGGTTCAAGCACTTTAGGTTTAGAAGAACTTACCCCAACAAGAGAGTTTGTCACTGCCTTTTTCAGAATGGCAATCGTCTCTTCGGCAGCTTTTAATCGTTCACTCGATTCTGCCGCAAGAGAAATGTACAAGCTCTCAGCCCTTTTAACGCTTTCCATAGCTTCCTTCAAGCGATCAATAATAGAACGTTCTTCGCCTTCTTCATCCGACCCTATCAAAGTCTCAAGACGCATCAACCGTTCCCGAATAGCTTCCATGATTTCTGCTGCACGCTTTTTGAATCAACCATGCTTTGATACCAATTGTCACGGGGTTAAATTTTTCGCACCGAAATTCAACCCAATACGGCAGCCTAGTCCCAACTAGACTAAGCCTTGCCTCACCTTTTTCGCTCGTGTTTCCCTACGACTATGTGTTTCGCTCACCCAAAGAGATTCTCACAATTGCCTCGTCGTAAACAAAGAATAAACACAAGCAAGCACACCAAACTTTACAAGAATAACTCTCAACCTTTATTTATCTCGTCAATAAAGGATTACACAATAAGAGTGTGTGTGTGCTATGCACATAAATCGCATGCTACACAACAAATGCTTTGCAGCCTATTTATAGACAAACATGTGAGCTGCAGGGCTCACCCATGATCTTCTTTTTTTCAGGACCTAGTGGGGCATTTTCTCCCCCATGATCTCCATAATCTTAGTAGCCTATTTTCTAGCAAGTGATGAGGCATGATCCCACGATCTCAGCAGCTTGGAGAGCACCCCAGTTATGCTCCCACGTTCTACCCCCATGATGCTGCCACTTCACCCACGTTCTGTCTGTCCACAAGGCAGTCCCACCTACCTGCTCTGCTGCGTCAGCTGCTGACTTAGAAGGTCCATTATCTAAGCCCCCACGTCCATGCCAAGTCGCAAGCTCAAAGACTCGCATAGACCATCGAACGCTGCCTACCGAATTTGTTTCTGCCTACGCAAGGCTGCCGCTGTCCGTCGCTGCCGAATTCTAGGCAGTGTGCTTTCGTTGGCGCGTCCCCGCGCCTAGAGCTCTAACACTAGGCCTCTATTTTTTTTTCCAAATAATATATGACAACACATCATACACTCATTTTTTTTTATAGAAAAAGATAACATAAACAACGTGTTGTTTATATATGTAGGCGATGATGCGCTGTCAAAATCCAACAACTGGAGAGTCGCTGGAAAAACAAGATAGTGAGTTTTCAACATAAAAGAGTTGTTTTTCAACCCTTTTCTGATCCAAAAAATACCAAGAAAACCATCTAGAGATCTAAATAAAACTTGTTTATGCCTTCAAACAACCCAAACATCGATCTAAAAACCAAAAATCAACAAAAAAAATATCTCAAGTCTAATTCTACTTTCTTGGACAATATTAGGGTTAAATAACACTTAAGTTAAACTCTTCTAATCAAATGAAACCTGTTAAATCCAAGATTGATCTTTTTCGTAGTTGAAATCAGTGTCAATGATAACTTTCTTTCTATATAATTAATATCTAGCGACCCCCCCCCCTTCTCTCTCCTTTCTCTTAACAATGGACTAAAATTAAAAAAAAATGAAGTTCTTGATCAAAATTAAATTTTTGACATTTAAATGGACCTAAATGATATTATTTGTAAAGATGTAAGATCAAAATGCACATTTAATCCTCTGGACATGTCACCCATTTTGGGCGATTGTTTTACTTTGGCTATTTGTTTTTCAATTGTTTTTTTTTTAAGAAATCAGAAGTAATTAACATTGAATTAGGATTATATCATCCAAAATAAAAGTTTTATGATAAAAAAATGCATAGTGAATCTACAACTATGAGTTTCTTATCAGTGCAACACAATATTTTTTATATATATAGAAAAAACACCACATTTTAGAGTTTTCTGTAATAATTATAACTATTTTGGATTGTTATGATTATAGTGTTGTTCATTGTTTGTTAATAATTGAGGTTTAATATAGAAAATTGTCATTTGGGAACTTGATTGAAATTTTAATAATAATTGAAAGAATATATATATATATATATATATATATATATATATATATATATAGAAAAGTTTCTCAAATAAAAATATAGCAAATAAAAAATAGATAAAATTAAATAAAGTATAGATGATAAAGTTAAACAAATTCTCTTATGCTATCTATTGAAAATAATATAATATGAGACAGAAAGAAAACTCCACGTGACATCAATTTGTGGGTGAAACAATCACATCTGGGTCATCATACGAAGAGGTCATGCATGAGCCTAGTGCCACTTTTTATTATTATTATTATTATTATTATTATTATTATTATTTATGATAATAGTATAGAAGGTTCTATAAATTAGTTTTGCAATCTACTAATTTCCAATTGGTAAATTCTAAGAAGAAAGAAAGGAGGACTAGCCATCATACATCAATAAGCTTCTAAAGAGACATAAAGAGTGGACAGAGTCTATCCAAAGATCCAAGATTCGTACGGTTATAAGACAATCAATCAAACATAAACTCCTCATTACTGACAACAAAACGAATCAAAATGAAAAACACCCTTGGAATTTCAGATAAACTAGCTCAAAGTATTTTTCTGGAAAGACATTATTATATTTACGTTTTAGATATCCACTATATATGTTGCAGACACATATGATAGATTATTTATTTGTTGCAGACACATATGTTGCAGACACATGTGAAATTGAAAATCATTTGTAATATTATAGATTATTTATAGATTAAAAAATGATGGGGGTGTAATAGAAAAATATTATTGAGGGCTAACGAAATAGAATCAAATTGAGAAAAATAAGAAAACAAAAGTTAAAAAAAAAAAGAATTAACAAAACAAAAGATAAAAAAAAAAATAAGACAACGTCAATTTAGAAAAAGAGAAAAAACATGGCAAACCTCTTAAACCTGATTTAATCTCTAAAAGTCGCATCCCATTAAATTTTTTACCCAGATTCAATCCAGAAACATAATTCTCAACCAATTTAATTAAAAAAAACTTGTCAAAGCAAAAAAAAAAAGATAACAAAAAAAGCCTCGAGCGAACCCGATAGCCGACCTAGGTCAACAAATCAAACACATGCCCTACGACATGAAATTGGAATGTTCCTAGAAATAGGAAAGCAAAAAACAAATACTGGCAAAAAATATTAAAAAAATGCTTTTAAAAAAGTTGGAAGTCGACTCGAGCTAATCCCTCAGATCCATTATCCGGGTCATGAGACTGAAGTTACCTTATTAAAGGCAAACCCAAAAAAACAATAAAGTACGATTCTTAATCAAACAAACATTGAGGGATGAAATTGAGGAAAAAAAACAATGTAAAACAAAAAAAAATAGCAATTCAAAGAATTAGGACTAAATTCGATATAAAAATCAAATGAAATTAAATGTCTAGGGAAAAATCAAATGAAATTAAATGTTTAGGGATGGAATTGTACAAAACAAATGCATTAAGAAAATGATTTAAAAAACAATAATTAAAAGAATTAGGACCAAATTTGACATAAAAATTAAATGAAAATAAATGTCTAGGGGTGGAATTGGAAGAAAAAAAGTCAATCAAGAAAATGATTCAAAACAAAGCAAATATAAATTAAAAGAATGAGAACTAAATTTGAAAATAAATTTAAAAAATCAGATAATTAGGGATGGAATAAAAAATAAAATCAAATTAGAAACAATCAATGTAAATAAAACAATTGTGAATAAGAAAAGAAAGACTGGATCAAAAAAGAAAATTAATTGAAGAGTTGATATGAATCTTTGCATGGTCAGCATGCAATCCGAGGAACAAAGAGAATGAAAACAGAGAGAGAGAGAAGAAAAGCAATTCCAGGCCAAATCATATCGAACTACCATACACGTGTCACCCATAGAAGAGAGGATGTCGAGACGAATTAAATGATGCAGTGGAATCACAGTTACAACCTCTGAAGCCAGTTGCACGCCCTGCCAGAAAGCGGCAGCTAATACGTGCAAGGCACGCATCAACTTTTTTGTTTTTTTATACAAAAACTGAAAATGCCCTTAGGACTAAACAATAGTAGCTAACAAACCATGATGAAATTACAACCAAGCCCCTGAAACTAAGGCTAAAAAATTTGAATTGTAAGGGTAATGTAGTAATTCAATTGTTCTATAAAATTTAAAAATACAAAAATGCCCTTGTGCAAAAGGCATTGGATTATTTTATTAAAGGGCTATATTAGTAATTTTACTGTACATTTAAAAATTAAATTACCAAAATAATCATGCACAATCCTCAAAAGATATTTATGTCATGGTGAAAAGATCATCCTACCCCCAAAGCCAAGACAAAAAAAATAAAAATCAAGGGACAAAAAATCATGACACTATTGTAATGAATAGTGTTTTATGTCTTGAGACATACTGAGAATTAATATTTTGGATAATTGTTTTTTTCCCAAGTTTCTTACATGTTTGATTTTCGAGTATCAAGACTAAATTTTTTTATCTTGTGTTGTAGACCATCTATTTATATTTGAATCAGTGCATTCATTATTTTTTTTAAAATAATTTCCTCTAAGATTTTAAATCAAGACTTGAAATGATAACTAGAAAGCAAATCCACTTAACGTATTAAAACCAGTATTATAAAACTAGAACTAGTCTAAAAGTCGACACAAAACCTGGATTGGTCTATATTTTTAAAAATAGAAGAAGGAATTGATCCGGATAACTTGATCAAAAATTCAAATTAACTTGCAACAATGATTGAGCCTATGGAAATTATCAATTTTTTTTTTAATTTGTTTTGCTAAAAAAGATTGTTTTGATCTTTAGAATGCTATCAATCATATGATTCGTTAAAGTGTGTTTAGAAATGAAATGTGATTGGTGGAGGTTGAGGTTTTTTACTTTAGATAAATTCCTCTTAAAACACAAATCATAACTTATAAAAAAACTAAAAATACATGTTTTTTATTTTTTTTTATTCTATAAAAAAAACATAACACCTGAATCTCAAACCTTTCTAATTTTTATCTAAATCTTGGACAGCTCTTCGCTCTCCTCGTTCTTGTCATTAATTTATTTTTTTAACCTTATCGCTTTCAATCAAACTTCTTTTAAATTTTCCAACACCAAGATATATAGAAAGAGAGAGAGAGAGATTATAGAGGTTATTAGAATGTCGACGGTCACCGGAGGTTGCCTTTTTACGGCAGTTCATTGTTGTGTAATGCCCTCATCGTTGTCATTAACAAGTAAACTAAAACTACAGCCCCCACCAACACCGACTCTTCGTTTTGCTGTTTCTGGTCAGATATCAGCGGAAACGACACCATCAAAAACTGAAACGACAACGACCAATTTAAATGGGAATGGAAGGTTTAAAAAGAAGCGGGAAGAAGAAGCAGAAACAGAGGGAAAAAAAGAAAAGCAAAATCCATATGTATTAGAGATAGAGAAAAAAGAAATCGAGTTTACAAGTAGTAGAAAAGGCTTGGATGCTTACTTTGAAGGCTGCAGGAATTTCATTAAATCGGACGGCGGTCCGCCACGGTGGTTCTCTCCGTTAGAGTGTGGTTCTCGCTTGGACAATTCGCCTCTCCTCCTCTTTTTGCCTGGTGATCAATCTCTATTATTTTTCTTTTATTGATCGAAAATTTCAAAACATCTTTCTTTGTTCGCCATTATAAGTATTAATAGTAGTGTATTATATATATCCAGGGATTGATGGTGTTGGGCTAGGACTTTGTAAACATCACCATACTCTTGGAAGGTAAGTATTCCTTCAAGTTAAATAGGATTGGCATAACCTAGCGCGGCTAATCCCAAGCCCTAGGTAATTGGTTGTGGTGGCTTGAAATGATCCACAAATACCCCATTGTTTGTATATAGAAGAAAAAAAAATCCAAATTCTTGACGGTGCAACTACCACGATCGTAGGGATGAAAATAACTTAAGTTTTTAAGTTGGGATAGTTTTTTTTTCTTTTTTGACAAATGCATAATCGAAACCTACTTGATTAATGATATAGAGGTTCTAATTACTGAACGAAAAGCTCTGTCTAATATATGATTTCTTTCTTTTTTTTCCTCTTTTGAAAATCTAGGATTTTTGACATTTGGTGCTTGCATATTCCAGTGAAGGACAGAACGCCCTTTTTAGGTTAGCTTCTATGTTTACTCTTTCACTTGTTTTGTCCTGCAATACAGGTGGGAAAGATTGATGCCATATATGCATTTAATTACTTAATAAAATTCAATGAACCAGGCCTTGTGAAGCTTGTTGAGCGAACAGTAAGATCAGAGAATTACCATTCACCGAAAAGGCCAATATATCTTGTTGGAGAATCTCTTGGAGCATGCCTTGCTTTGGCTGTTGCGGCTCGTAACCCTGACATTAATTTCTCTCTCGTTTTGTCAAATCCAGGTGAAAAATTGCTTGAACAACAATGAAAGTTTGCTCTCAAAAAAGATGTGGCAGCTTATTACTATGTAGTTTATGATTCAAAATGATGCTTGTTAATTAATTTGATGTTTGTACGGCAGCAACATCTTTTGAGGAGTCACCACTGCAACCTCTTATCTCTTTCTTGGAAATCATACCCGTCGAACACCAACTTAGCCTTTCCTATATCCTGAGCTTAATGACAGGTTTGTTGAATAACCATCTCGATTTAAAAACTTAAGTTTTTAGGTGAATTATGAATATATAATTTATATCATGACAAGGTTCACCTTTCTTATATAAGATCATTGCCTATTCTGCCTTTTTTCTACTTGATTGAGATACACATTTCATTTTGCTAATAGTTAATGACAATTTAATTACTAGCTTTTAGGAAATGGGATAATACTGACATGAACAAAAGTATCTTTTAAATGAAAAAAAAATCATTTATGTTGGATATTGCATAAATGAGTCTTAGACCAGCTTCATTGTGATTGGACCTGCTACAGTATTGATTTTAGTAAACTACCTATACATTATTTTTCCCAATTGACTCCAGCCACTGTGTTGCACACATTTAGGTGATTCTTTGAGGATGGTAATGGACAATGCAGTAAAGGGAATTCCTCTACATCAAATAATTGGAGGGTTATCAAAAGATGTTATTGCTATGTCATCTCACCTCAACGTCAGATCAACAAAAAGCCTTTAGTTGACTCTTTTATTAGAGATATTCATGGTTTGTCATGTGTAGTCGGTCTTGTTAATGGAAGTTGATGGTTTATGCCACAGGATTTAGCTGCCCTCTTGCCTAGAGAAACACTCCTCTGGAAGCTACAGATGCTTAGACCAGCTTCAAAATTCGCCAATTCACGACTCAGTGCTGTAAAAGCTCAAACGCTTGTACTTTCCAGGTCTGTCTCTTTTGGAATCCATTGCGTGGTAGAAAAAGAAAATCAAAAGCATACAACAAAAGCTGTAATCTGCATTGACATTCGCGTTGCACTTGAATTTGAAATAACTACAGGGAATCAACAATTATTGCATTAAGAATTATTGTCTTAACTCTTACAAATTGTTTTCGTTCAAGGAGTGCCCACACTATTTCCTGCATGATAATTGTGAGTTTTGCTTCTCCAAGTATAAATAATTGGTTCGTTGCTTGTCTTTTTCAGTGGAAAGGATCAGTTTCTACCAAGTGAAGAGGAAGGTCAAAGACTTTTTCGTGCACTCCCAAAATGTGAGAATCGTAAGTTTAATGACAGTGGACATTTCCTCTTTCTGGTAAGATAATCTCTCTCAGCTTTTGTGTCTTTGTGTTGCGTATAAAATATATTATGTTCCATTTAGTGGCCGTGCCTGTTTGTGGCAGGAAGATGGCATTGATTTGGCAACAATCATCAAAGGTTCCGTTGCTTTCTATCGCCGTGGAATGTACCATGACTATGTTTCAGATTATGTACCACCGACCCCTACTGAACTCAAAATGTTATACGAATCGAATAGGTTCATTATCTTATTCTCTTACAAGAACAAGTGATCATTTTCTATTATCAGGTCATGAAAAAACTTCTAATCACTAAGCTTTTCCATCAATGGCATAATATTTGTGGGCAATGGAAAAATTATGCTTATTTCAACTTCCTCTCAAGAAATATATAGATTCGATGGACTTTTTCCAATGTGATTTGCCACCTTAATTTGTAATTACGTTATGGTAGACAATATTTACACCAGCCTGCCAACTACTTAGTACATCCTCCAGTATTATAGGTGTTGAGGTGATTGAAATTGCAGCAGAATCATGTTACGATAAATATTGTTTTCTAATAATTATTGTGTTTTTAGGTTGTTCTTATTAGCTACAAGCTCTGTCATGCTCTCAACTCTGGAAGATGGGAAGGTTGTGAAAGGCCTTGCAGGAATTCCTTCAGATGGACCCGTCCTTTTCGTTGGATATCACATGTTAATGGGACATGAACTGGCCCCTATGATAACCCAGTTGTTGTTGGAAAGAAATATTCTTCTGAGAGGGCTAGCTCATCCACTTGTTTTCACGAGGAAGAAGAAAGAAGGGAGGCTACCTCCATTATCAGATTTTGATCCAGTGAGGGTTATGGGTGCAGTTCCAGTTTCAGGAACCAACTTATTCAAACTTTTATCTTCAAAGGCTCATGTGCTACTGTACCCAGGAGGAGCGCGCGAGGCTGTTCATCGGAAGGTAGCTTAGCTTTCAAGGTTTCATCTCGATAAACATGCCTACATTGTGAAATAGTTGCTTCAACATTTGTGTTATCCCAGCTCCATATAGTGTGATTTAGCATTTATTCATACACATAGTAAAATTGGAACCAAAGTTTGTTCGCAGCTTTTGTGACCATCTTCTGGCATTGAGACTTTATGTGCTTGACGCTCAAAAGGTTTTAACATTTTATATTATGGAACAATCAAATGTTTTCATACTTTTCAGGGTGAACAGTACAAATTATTCTGGCCAGAACATTCTGAGTTTGTTAGGACAGCTGCCAGATTTGGAGCCAAAATTGTGCCATTTGGAGTTGTTGGAGAAGATGATTTTGGTGAAGTAAGTCCTCCTGGGAGCTAAATGTCAGTCTTAATCTCATTCTTTTCCATCACTTTATTTCTACCCTTCAATGAATAACTGATCGCATGTTCATCATCTCAGGTGATTTTTGATTATGATGATCAAATGAAGTTTCCTTGCCTAAGAGAAGACATTAGAAGATACACAGAAGAAGAGGGAATCAAAGTGAGGTGCTGAGTTTTTCATTTTCATTTCTTTTTACTTCAATCAGAACATCCCACTACCTTATAAATAAAGCTTTGTCCTCGTTCTAAATGTTTATCTTTACGTTGTTAGCTTGTTTCAGATTTTTCACTTTCTTGTGATGACAGGGCTCAAGTAAATGGTGAGCTGGGAAACGAAGATATGCATTATCCATGGATTCTACCAAAACTTCCTGGCAGGTTCTATTACTATTTTGGAAAACCGATTGAAACAGAAGGTATGGCCATCTTCACACAAGATAAACGTCATCTTTTAATAGAAGAGACAGTTGTGGACGTATGCAAAACGAACATACCTCATCTTGTCGAAGCTAAATGCAGTGTGTTGACTTGAATAATTGATATGTTTTGAAGGCAGGGAGCTGGAACTGAGGGACAAGGACAAAGCTCAAGAACTGTACTTACAAATCAAATCTGAGGTGGAGAAAAACCTTGCTTTTTTGAAGGAGAAGAGAGAAAGCGATCCGTACAGGAACGTAGTGGCCAGATTAGCCTACCAGGCCATGCACGGTTTTACTTCTGAAGTTCCAACATTTGAGATTTGATTGTTCTGCTCAAAGAAAGTTTGCTTTCTATAAAGAAGATCAAAGAGCTTTCACTGGCATAAAGATAACTACATGCGTGGTCTAAATCATACTTGGTGACGAACAAATGTATTTCCTTTCTCCCATGGAGAAAAAATAAGTTCAAATTTTCAATTTCACTATTGGCTCCAATCTGGTATACATTTTTTATGAATTAAAATCCATAATGTTTTGAACTCGTTAATCTATTTATTAAATGATATCTCGATCTAATCTGATGATAATTTGATCTAAAATTATTTTTTAATAAATATCATTAAGAAATTCTCAGAAATCACCTGGAATTAAGATCAACTCAGGGCAGCAATCTATTTTCAACTCCACCAGAGCTGTGCAGTGTGGTACGCTTGGAATGGATGTCAGCTTCTTACACCACCGTATCCTCAAGAATTGAAGAGACGTGAAGCCATGAAATTCACCACATGAATATCTCGGTTCATCACAATCTTCAATTTCAAATTCTACAAGAGATGAAAGACGACATATCGGAACGCTTTTCAACTTGCCACACCTCCATATGCTCAACTTTTCAAGACAAGGAAATACTTGATCACCTTCTCCACCTGATACCATCCATTCTTCAAGACCATCCATGTCGAACAGACTGAATTCTTTTAGTGCTGGAAACAATACTGCTACACTGCCGCTACTACTATAGAACTCATTGCCTATACATTTTACAGTTACCCATTCCTCTCATCTCTAGAATCTTAAAGCGAGGAAGGCATCAAGTGTTGAGAGTTACCTCAACTTGCCACACCTCTTTATGCTCAACTTTTTTGTTATTTACTTCTTGCCGGATTGAAATTGATTTTAACCTTTAATATAATTTTTTTATTAGGATTATTTCCTTCTTAGATCATTTGATTCATTTTCTTCGGATTAATTAATGAGTTAATTATAACTAATTAATTTGTTTTTATAGAATTTTAAATAATTAAATAGTCCCTTGATTGATGTTGATCATCATCAATTTAGTAATTTCTTATTCAAAAATACCTTATTTTGTAATCAAATATTTTCATTACATCAATTTTTTTTCTTTCTTTCTATTTTTCAAGAAAGAAAAAAATAAAGTAAATTAAAAAAAATGAAATTGACCCAATAAAAACTTTAAACCAATTCAAAAATACAAGGATTAAAAATATAACTTCTAAAAATATTAAGATGAATTAGCTAGTTTTGTTAAATCACAAAAACTTTACTCACTCATGTTAAATAAAAAACTTTAATTATTATTTTTTTTTATCTCAAGTCAATGATCAAAATTTTATATTTAAAAAAAAAATTACATTATCTTAATATCTTTTCCACAATGAAAAAAAATTGATAGACATATAGCATAACGATAGCCACTTATCTAGTTAGTTAAGCTAAAGTCAAGCAATTTAGGGTCAATTAAGACTAATATTGATGGACTTAGGGTTTAGGCTAGAAGTCATGTGCCCCCAAAGTTGATATCCGAGATGGGACCAGGTATTGGCAAGGAACTAGTTGATTATGCTATATATTTAGTTTGATTAAAGCCTGTTTGAAAGCATGGTAGAAATTGTTTTTTAAATTGTTTTTCGTTCAGAAATCAAGATAATGTTTTTTATTTTTTAAAATTTATTTTTGAAACCAGCACATTAAAACGATTCAAAAACATCCAAAAAAATTAATTTGAAACTAAAAATAAAATTCAAAAGCACGGCTAGATTGTAATGCCAAATGGGATCTAAAATGACTCATGTGTCAGCATACGATCTAAAAGACCTATGTATTGTTCCAAGACGATCCATTGGTTCATTATTTTTCAAGAAATAAAAATGAAAAGAAAATTATGCAAACTAAATTAATATGTATTTAGTTAAAACTAATATGAAATGAATTTTTATATGTAAAATAAATAAAACTTAGGTTTTCATAAATGAAAAATATGTTATTTTAGCTTTCATAAAACCAAGATTTGAAACATAATTATATATAAGGTTGGTATAAAAAAACAGAAATTATTTGACTAACTAACCAATTTTTTTTGTTGAATAAAAAAACAGAAACTACTACAATACCAAATAATCTAACATATCATCACTTTTTAAGAAACAAAAAAAAAATTAAAATGATATCAAATGCCCTCCTTGTGTCATGAATTGTACTGGTAGATGCCACATCCATTAATTTTAAATGAAAACCAGGGTTATTATACCCGATCCATTCTAGACGGTCAATTCTGTGATCTACCAATTAAGGACCTAGTCCAGGTCTACTTCATATGAAATCATATATAAGTTAACCTGATAGGTCTACCTGTGACTCAGTTAACTCAATCAACTCCAAAACAAACTTGAATTAACTTTTAAAAAAATAAAAATAACTTCATTTTAACTAGGTTTTTTTAAAAAAAAGAAAAAACATTAAAATAACATTACTTTGGATTAATTAAGTCAATCTAGTTTTATCTACCCAACCCTTAAGTTCAAATATTGTATCTACTCATGAACCCGAGCTGAATTTAATAAAACTAATCAAAACCATTGAAATAAAAAGAGAAAAAGGGGGAGAAATCTACTCCTCGGTGAAATCAAGAACTCATGAATCTTGGGTTCCATATGCTATTATTATTTTGATGGCACATGAATGGAAGGTTCTAAAAATCACTTGCTAGCATTTCGCACTCGTCAGAAATTAAAATTTTCGTCACTTTAAAACTTACCTTTCCAAAATCACTTTGACAATGATTCCAGATATATATATATATATATATATATATATATATATATATATATACACGGTGAAATCAAAGCACTCATGGATGGGTCTTGTATTCTGAGTTTCTTTATTTTTTATGATTAAAAAACCGGAATGTTCTATTAATCACTTCACTTCCCTAGCATCTCCTGTAGTTGAACAAGCTTGCAAAGTACAAAAGGAGACGACACCAGATCCGATCCTTCAAACTATAAACAAATATAAGAATTCATTCAACTTTTTAGAAAAAAATTAAAAAAAAGGTGTCAAAATCAATAATAATAAAAAATTGTTTTATTTGTCATGCTTACGTTTTCAACTTAATTCTAAGTTGCTAATAAATACAGCGATACTTTATTTATTATAAAATAATTAGTTAGGCTTTTTTATTATACTATTTCGCTATTTTGCCCTTCTCTTCATTAAATAATTAGCTATGTGACCTCTGCTACTGTTGTTGCGGGTTAAATATTTTTATTTTTTATAAAAAATTATATACAGGTTTTTTTAATGTACTTTTATAGTTCAAAAATCTAATAAATCAAAAAGTTTATGCACATGTAATCAAATAAATTAAGAACTATATACACTAATAAATAAATAAAAAGTCATTAACAACAGCTAAATTTTTTTTTGAAAAACCAAGAGAAAGATCTAAATCAAAATATTTAATCTCACAAGACGGGACATTTACCCGATCATGTTTGCTAATTTTTATTTAATCAAACAAAAATAAACAAATATATTAAAATGATTAAATAAAATAAAAATAATAAAAATATATAAAGCTACACATATTAGAAATATCATTTGAAAATAAATATTTTTTATTTTTAAAAATACAGCTCATTAGTACAAAAGATTAAAAAATTGATAAATCAGAAAAACTTCTTTGAAAATTAAACGCATAACCAAAAAATTATTATTATTTAAAATAGGCTCTCTAAACAAAATAAAAGAGTGAAGAGGTATCAATGTAAATATAATTATGTTTTTTTAAAAAAAAAACATTAATTGAAATAAAAAAATTAAAAAAAAAGATTAGGTGTTATTGGATCTGGCTGCCCACCAACCGTTTTATTAGGACCCACGTGATTGGGCTCTTTTATTTTTAACTGCACCTGGGAGGACGACATGTCACCCCCCTTATTTTCTTGAAAAAAAATCAGACGACATGTCGTCTATTTTGTCTAAATTTCAGCCGGTAGCCGGAAAATTGAGCTCAAGGTTCTTTTAACCTAAAAACCCATTTTTCAAGTTGTTTTTTTTTTTTTTCAAAACACCTTAAAAACCATGATAAACTTATCTACAACATCAAAAAAACATCCCAAAAAATAGAACTCAACTCAAAATAAAAAATCAACCATAACTTAGATTCGTTTTTTCACGAACTTTTAATAAATAAAAATACATAATATGAACTTCTTTCATTAAATGGAATAATTTGACATAAATATCGTTTATTTTAGTAGCTAAATGAATATTCATGATATATATATATTTTTTTATCACTGAAATTCAGCGATCTTTCTCTATTCTCTCTCAACTAGAAATAAAAATAATAATAAAAATAAATTTTTATAACAAAATAAATTAAAAAAACATTACTACACCTGTATAATTTATATAATTGTTTAATTTAAAGAATCATTATATATTTTTTCAAAACTTATATCACATCATTCATATTTTTTATATTTTTTATTTTTATTTTCTTTGTTTCAATTTTATTTTTTTATAAGGGTTCAAAATTAATTATTATTTAATTAAAATTAAATCATTCAAAAAAAATTAAAAAACCAAACTGAAAAGATATAAAATTTTAGTGAAAACATCACACCAATTTATAGGTAATGACATCCAAACAAGAGAAATAGAGAAAGATAGAAGAAGGTACTACACCATGTCAACCGTGACCACCGTAGGTAGTTTTTTCCCGTCAGTCCGTTGCTGTGCACCGCCGTCCACATCGCCTTTGTCAAACGGTAGATTGAAACTGAACCATGTATCAAATACGCTCGTCGTTTGGCTGTTTCAACAGAGCAAGCGATATCAACTGAAACGACAACGGAGAGAAATGAAACGACGATGAGGAATCATGTAAGCAATGGAAGGTTGAAGGAGAGTGAAGAAGGAGAAGGAATGAAAGAGAAGCAAAAGAATCCGTATGCACTGGAGTTAGAGAAAACTGAGATGGAGTTGAGAAGTAGTAGAAAAAGCCTGGAGGATTATTTTGAGGAGTCGAAGAATTTTATTGCTAAATCAGACGGTGGTGGTGGCGGCCCGCCACGGTGGTTCTCTCCGTTGGAGTGTGGATCCCGGTTGGATAACTCTCCTCTTCTTCTATTTTTGCCTGGTCAGTCCTTTTTTGCCAATTTATTATCTGATTATTTTAGTAGATTAGCTAATATGTATTTACATAAGTAGATCACGAATTTACTGGAATGTGGAAAGTTTCCTTTTATAAGAATAACAACTTCGTCAAATCGTAAAATGCTCCCTGAACTGTACTTATTTCAAAAACGAACACCTCCCTGAACCAAAAACATTCTTGATTTTTCATCCTAAACAATATGATTCTTCGAATTTACCTCTAAATAATAGAAATTGATGAAAAAGCCCAAAAAATTCCTCTTAATTCCACAATCAACAAGAACTAATTGAGTAGATGTCTTCCCCTCTTCTCTTTCTTTGTGTTTTTTTTTTAATTTTATTTTTGTTTCAATTTATCTTGATTATTAGATTTATTAAAAACTAAGTTTTATTTATTTATTTTAATTTATATTTTATAAAGTTATTTTAATTTTATAACTCAAGTCATAATTTTTATGAATTAACCCAGTTGATTAGATTTTTTAGTTCTTTTTATAATTATTTTTTCAATTTCATTATTTATTATTTAGGTTGATTGAAAATTAAACTTCATAATTTATTTCGATTTGCTTTTTATTAGGTTATTTTAGTCTCATTATTTGAGTCAAGGATTTGGTGGGATAAACCGAGTTGACTCAGGTTTTTTTATCATCTTTTTAATTGATTTTTTTTTTAATTTTTTCATTCAATGTTGGATTGATTGAAAATTGAACCTCATAGTTTGCTTTAATTTTCTTTCTATTAGATTCACTCGGTTTCATGATTCAGGTTTGATAAGTTAAACTCAAGTTGACCGGGTCATATCAAATTGATCTTTACACTATTTTTTTTTTTTTTCAAAACATGTTATCAATGCTCCAATATTTCTTAACTTAAAAAAAAATGATCCATGGGTAAATAATCTAGTCTTTCTTTGCAACTCTGATAAAAAAAGACAAGATAATTCATTTTCATTGATTGTTGGTTTAATTTGAATTTTGATTTGAATGGTTAATGTTGATTATGTTTAATTAAAAATAGATTTCAATATTTTTTACTCATAGAGAAAAGGAGAGGGATTAGAAGAATTTTAAGAATTTCTCATCAATTTCTCAATGTTGATATTTAATTTTTGATGATGTTTAATTTTTTTAATTTACTCCTAAATAATAGAAATGGATGGAAAAGCCCATGAAAATCCAAATGCAAAAGGTATTTTTTAATATATATATATATATATATATATATATATATATATATATATATATTATTTTATTTTGTTTAAAATGAAAAATTATGATTTTGTTTTTATTCTAAGTGGTTTTGTTTTTGTTTTTTTCCCTAATATTCAAGGCTTTTTTTAACAATTTAACCTTTTTCTATTAATAAAAGTAATTATTGGAAGATAGTAATGTAAATTTAATTCAAACCTAACGGATGCCAACTCAAATTGATCTTGATAAATTACCTTAGCTAATAGGTAAATAGATAGAGTATATGTATTGTCAAACCTAATTTAAAATCACTTGTGTGGGTGATATCACTATTTTATTTTATTTTATTTTGGATATAAATGGTATTTAAATAATTATATGAATACCTAAATCTTAATATTTTATTTAAAAAAAAAACGAAAAAGGTAGAAATATAGTAGAAATCCGATTGCCATCCTTTTAGAAGATTTAGTTTCCTTTTCATTACGGTAAGAGAGCTTTGCTCTCTCTCTCTCTCTCTTAATCACCGCATCTTTAAAATTATTTGAAAAGAGAATTTATTTTCAGTTGATGTTGATGGACAAGCTGGTTAGATGATAACCCATATTGTCGGGGAAAAAAGAGAACAGAAAAGTAATGGGAGACATGGACTTAACTCTGGTTTACAAAAATACACAAGGTTTAATGATTGTTGAATGATGCAAACCTTTTTTCTTTTCTCTAGTTTGGTTAATAAGGTTTGCTGGACCTTGGATTGTATATTAGTCCTCAATCATTTTTATTTTTGTTTTTTGAAATTTCACTTTTTTATATCTAAATTTAAAATTTTGTAGATTAGGACTGAAGTTTATGCAATGTTGATGGCACTTCCATTTTCAAGTTTTCAGCCTGTTGGTACTGGGTTTTCATTTCTCACTTTCAAATTAGTCAGTTCAAACTTCTACAGTTGCTGTTCCAAAAAAAAAAAACTTTAACTGTTAAGTAAAAGATTCTGAATTTTGCAGGGATTGATGGTATTGGACTAGGACTTAGCAAGCAGCACAATACTCTGGGGAAGTAAGTATTTCCTCAGATACCTTGACACTATTACATCAGATTTTTTTTTTTATTTTTTTGTGGATCATCCAAAACCAACATAATCATTACATGACTTTCTATTTCCTGTCCACACATTCTGCCTTACGTTAATGGCTATGCTGGTTAATATATGATTTTTCTCTCTTCTTGAAACTAGGATTTTCGACATATGGTGCTTGCATATTCCTGTTAAGGACAGAACATCCTTTCTAGGTAGTTTTTTTTACCCTGTAACCTGTTTGATTCGTGTTATTTGTAATAGAGATGAGCTCTTGTATTTGTATAAGCAATTTTTAAAAGGATTCTCATGATTCAGGCCTAGTGAAGCTTATTGAAAGGACAGTAAGATCAGAGAGTTACTGTTTCCCTAGTAGACCTATATATCTTGCTGGAGAATCTCTTGGAGCATGTCTTGCCCTGGCTGTCGCAGCTCGTAACCCTGATGTTGATCTTGTACTTGTTTTGGCTAATCCAGGTGAAAAATTGATACCTTATCTATCATCGAATGAAATTTGAGACATTTAGTACTTTCCCCATATCTATGAGAGGAGGTAATAGAGAATCAACATGAGCAAGCACCCATGTGACTGAGCAAATAAATGGAATTTTTTTATGCCAATGAATAACATAAATGGATCTTTAACTTCGGATAATTAATGTAAAGCAGAGCTCTCTGTTAGATCATGAGAAGAAAAGCTTAGATTTAGTCCAATAATCACATGCGCTTTTAGAAGAGTTTGTTCATCTTGCTCAGTTACATATGATTTTTGTTTGATGATTTATTGCAGCAACGTCTTTTGAGAAGTCACAGCTGCAGCCTCTAATACCCTTATTGGAAGTCTTACCCTTCCAGCACCAGCTTACCATTCCTTACATGTTGAGCTTGATGACAGGTTGACCTTGTCCACTAGAGTTATATTTCCTGATATTTTTTGTTGCTTCAAATTGATATTTGATTATGCTAAGAGGTAAAACAACCTGTTTATTTTTTAGAATATTGACCATACCAAAATATTTGAAAAGTAAACGTTTTATGCAATATTTTGTTCTGCATACGAACTGATGTTTGGTGTCAGTTGCAATGCAAGTTTCTGATTAGTTCTATAAGATTTTGTCTGTTAATCTTTTGATTTATTGGGGGAATCTTTTGATTTTCCTGAAAATAACCTTGCAATCCACCCTTAGTAGCTCTGGCTTCCTGCATTATCCTTATCCGATTTCATCGTGAAAATTGGGAAACAATTTACATGGTCCTCTATCGATTGAAACTTGAGAGTAGGTGCTCAGTTATGTAAATCCATAAATCAAAGAGGGTTTACTTGGAAGTGAGCTGAAAATTGGGCATGGAGGTGTAGCTGAAGAGTTTTATATTATTATGCTTCTCTACTGGTACCGAAAAAATTCAGAGGCCGGTGCCAACAAATTTCTGGTTAGTTTGGATGGTGGAAATGAAAATGTGGAGGAAGGATGAATGAAGGATAGGTGTTTTTTTCAACCCTTTAGAGATACAGAAAAAATAATCACCTCAGAGATTAGAGGTTAGGATAGCTCACCACCCAATGGAATCCACCAAAAAGATACAGGGCTAAATATCAAGCTTAATAAGCTCAATTTGATTTTACAGTGTGGTTTACAGTCTTGTTTTGCAGTTTTGATGGATTTTTATTTTCCTCTGTTTTTCCCATTTGCTTGTTATTATCTGCATATTGATAACTCAATAAATCATGGAAAATAAAGTGTCATGTATACAATATTTTATCCTGCTTACACCAGCAATTATGTTCCATCTATCTAGGTGATTCTTTGAGGATGGCCATGGACAATGCAGTGAAGGGATTTCCTCTAGAACAAACAATTGGAGGATTATCACAAGATTTGGTTGCAATGTCATCTTACCTCAACGTAAGATTTCACTTTAGGACATGTTAACCTGATTGATATAAATTACACTTGTTTGAAAAACGATAGTACAGTCTTAATGAAACTATAAAAGACTGGTTTCACTTGACTTCTCATCAACTCTTAAGTGTCTCCTGTAATATTTATGAAGATGGCATTGACAGGCCATATTTCTAATTGATCATTAAGAGAAATTAATCAAAATATATAGCCTAGCTGACATTTAAAAGTTTATGTAAGATGATGGTGTCATCTCGTCTTCACTTTTCTTATGCTGGTGCTTACACCAAGTCATGTGGTGTTACTCTTGTGGAAAGAAACTGATCGTAGCTGTTGCAGGCTCTGGCTAATATATTACCTAGAGAAACCCTTCTTTGGAAGCTACAGATGCTTAAAACAGCTTCGGCATATGCCAATTCACGCCTCCATGCTGTGAAATCTCAAACACTAGTCCTTTCTAGGTCTGTTTCTCATACATAATTTATCAAATGTCAGTTGTATAAATGTTTCAACTCTTTTTCAAACTTGTTTAAATAGCTAAATAGCAACAAAAGCGTGAGAATTATTATTTAGCACCCAGCTTTAACTCTACTAAATGCATCTTTATTTAGTTAATCCATGAATAATAAAATTTTCGATTAGAACAATAAAAAATTCTCCTTTATGAAGTCTATAATATAAACTATGACATCATAAGCAGTAACTAGGCATTGTCATTTCCATATCATTGGAATTTAAATCGATGAAAAATCCAAATACATTTGCTTCTAGAATTGGAGTTCTAACTTCCATAAATTTATTTTCGTTGTGTTTCCTGCATACTAGCACCTTTGCTGCTTAGAGTCTGATTTGTTGTTTGCCTTTTCTCAGTGGAAGAGATCAGCTTCTTCCAAGTGAAGAAGAAGGTCAAAGGCTTTATGTTGCACTCCCAAAATGTGAGATTCGCAAGTTTAACGACAGTGGTCATTTCCTCTTCTTGGTAAGATAATTTCTCTCACTCTCATCTATCCTTGGCTATGCACTGAAAAGATATCATGTTTCAATATGTTATCTTTCAAGTTTCCTTGTAATTATACCCATTTGTGGCAGGAACATGATGTTGATTTGGCAAATATCATCAAGGGAGCTAGTTGCTATCGTCGTGGAAAGTATCTTGACTACATATCAGATTACATACCACCAACCCCTCTTGAATTCAAAAAATTATATGATTCGAACAGGTAGCCCTATTTTACTGTCTTACATATTAAAGGTATATTTTCTATCAGTTGAACAGGGAAACAATTTCTCTAACTTCATCAGTCTATTGTTGGCATGACATTAGGGGGTATGGGAAATACTATGCTTATATCAACTTCTTGTCAAGCATTAATTTGAAGATCACTTCTTGGTAGGGTTTGTGCAATGTATCATGCAACATTGATTTGTATATGGTCAAAGCCAACCTGAAATTTGCTTTAGTCCTCATCATTAAATGAGTCCTGAAATTATGTTTGCTTTAACTACAATTTCTCATAATTATTACTATGTTTTAGATTGTTTGTGCTGGCCACAAGTCCTGTGATGCTCTCATATTTTCAAGATGGGAAGATTGTGAGGGGCCTTGCTGGAGTTCCTTCAGAAGGACCAGTATTGTATGTTGGTTATCACATGCTAATGGGATTTGAAGTGATCCCATTGATATCCAACTTTTTGTTGGAAAGAAATATTCTTATAAGAGGGATAACACATCCAATGTTGTACGTGAAATTGAAGAAAGAGGGGATGATGCCTCCATTGCAACAATTCGATGTGGTCAGAACTATGGGTGCAGTTCCTGTTTCAGGAAGCAATTTCTACAAACTTATGTCTTCAAAGGCTCATGCACTATTATACCCAGGAGGAATGCGGGAGGCCTATCATCGGAAGGTAATGCTTCTGATAGATACATTTTACTGAGATAGGTGGTTTTACATTTCAAAAGAAGTTTAATTTTATGTTCTTTTAAGTTTGAATCTTGAATCTAACAATCGCAAGACTATACAAGAATAAAGTAACATATTTCTACTGTTCTACTTGCCTTCCAAGAAAAAAAAGAGAACTAATTTGTTTCAAAGACTGAAAATATAATGAAGTGGCAATGGTCCATTTGGCCACTAAGAGAAAACGGACTTAACATATATAAACAAATTGAAATAGCTCTGCAAATGATTGACTCTTCATGCTATTCAGGGTGAAGAATACAAGTTATTCTGGCCAGAAAAGTCAGAGTTTGTCAGAATGGCATCTAGGTTTGGAGCCAAAATTGTGCCATTTGGTGTTGTTGGAGAGGATGATTTTGGAGAAGTAAGTCTTAAGGACTTCATTTCTATCTGATTGATTTACATCACTTTTTTGCATATAGATGTGCCAAGTTATGATTTATTTATTTTTATCTTGCTAATGGAATATATCTTGCTCTGTGACGAATGCTCTTTACTCAAAATCTTGACACTAAGGGCATGTATATTTTTGTGTGCATTTGTCATCAGAGCATGTTTGACTTCTTATTATTTGGGAAACCCAAAGGAGACATTAAAAAGAAAGCACTAATTTTTTTTATAACTCACAAGTTTTATAACAATGTAGTATAAGGCTAGATTTCTCAATATCAGTTAGTGTGTGCTTGCAGAAATTCTGTGCATGAACTTTTTCTTGCTGTCTCTTCGCTGGCGTATCTATGTTAACACTAAGCCTTGTGTTCGGCTCATATCAGACACGAAATCTCTTACAGTCAATTAAAATCAAGCTGGGTTAGTCTCATAATAATTGATTGCTTGTATTCATGGTTTTTCAGGTGGTATTTGATTATGATGATCAAATGAAAATTCCTTTCCTTAGGGATTACATAAAAGGGTTATCAGAAGAGGTTGTGAGTTTGAGGTATGTGAATCTTTGTTTTCCTTGATTTCCTTCCATTAAATCTCACCCATATTGAGTTTATCTTCTTGGCTCCAATTTTTTTTTCTTTTACTTGACTGCTTCAATGTTTAGATCTTTCATATTGTTTTGCTGATAGGACTGAAGCGGATGGTGAGGTGGGACAACAAGATCCGCACCAGGTAGGAATTGTACCAAAATTCCCAGGCAGGTTCTATTACTATTTTGGGAAACCAATTGAAACAGAAGGTATGGTCATTGGACAACTCGTTACCATTGACTATCTGCATAGTAATAATAATCATGGATGTAGCAGAAAAAACATGTGCCAACACTATACACCTAAGGCTTTCCAGCCAGCCTAATTATATGCTTCTGCACCTTGCCAATATCATGTCTAAAACATTACCCACAACTATTGTTGCTGCTTCATGTCTGCATTTCTCAAGAAGTTCAAGATCAGCTCCGAGTAATGAAAGTGGCTTATTCTGAACTAAAATTATAAAGAAAGCTGCTAAAACTGTTTTATGAACTTGTCCAAGAATGTTCAATTAATAACAGCATTTGAGTAACAGTGGTAGAAATTTTGCAATATTTTTTTATACATATTCTTAATGCCAGTAGAGTACTGACTTGAATTCTCAATTTTGTGCTGAAGGGAGGAAGCAGGAATTAAGAGACCGGGAAAAAGCTCATGAATTATACTTGCATGTCAAATCTGAGGTGGAAAACTGCATTGCTTTTCTGAAGGAGAAAAGAGAAAGTGATCCTTACAGGAATATATTGGCCCGGTTGGCTTACCAGGCCTCTCATGGCTTTGATGCTGAAGTTCCAACATTTGATATTTGAGCATTCATTCCTGCTCATTGAAGATTGATTTTCTCCCATATTTTCAAAGAAAATTGAAAATCTTCCCTGGGCATAAAGGCACTAAACCTCACAGAATGGTGTAAACTACAGTCTCAGCATTGGCAAATGTTTCACTCTCTAATAAAGGAGAAAGAAGTAAGAAACTCTGATTTCCCTATTGGGTGCCTTTGCCGAGCAAAGCTACATAAGATTCTTAATAGTTTATTCCCTTCAGATTGATCATAGGTATCTGATAAGTGTATTTGATTATTGGCAGAAACCTTTTCTGCACTGAAGTTTATGTAAATTTATAAACTATGTATGCAGCATTTAAGATGCTTGGATTTACAACGTCAAAATGTTCGCATTACCTATGCATTGAAAAGTTAGAAACTTCACCTCTTTTTCAATCCCCAAAACGGGAAAATGCTTCCACTGTGAGCTCCTGATGAAGCTGCAACTGCTGAGTTTGGGGTGGTGGAATTGGTGAGCTCAAGTACGAACTCAGTTTTATCATACCACAAAGCATATCATTTTTCGATGCATGGAATGGAACAAGTTCTCAATTGATAGATTTTTCTTCTTGAACAACTCTATTTATAGGTGTTTGGACGCGTGGACAGACGCTAGAAAACAGTGACTTTCACAAAGCATTTAAATCAGGATAAGTTAACAGTGACTTTGATCATTGAACTAAACTCTGGGTGGCCAGTCGCCTGAATCCACTGGAATATAAAATTATTTCTTCGGAAAACAGATGCATCAAAACAGATCACATGATTTATACACCAAAACAGATCACAGGATTGCAAGATAAAGAGTTCGGTCCTTGTTATGAAGAACGATTTGCCTAAACGACTTGGTGTCTAGTTATATACCATTGTATGCTAGTGTTTGGAGCCTGTTTAACTTCCAAACTACAAAAGAAATGATTTTCATTGATAATTTGGTGGGATTCTCTTGTTGATGACAAGAAAGTACGCAGCATTGTTCGGAAAATCGATGAAAACGATGGGTTTTTTTTCCCATATTTTGGATGGTAAATGAACTCAATGGTTGGAAAGAGCAAGAAGCAGAACATGCACATAGCTTATATGATTCATTTTTTCCAGCTAGACCAAAGTATAATGCATCCACTGATGTGCCAACGCGGTTGGTAAAACCATGAAGTCGATGGACTGATCGGTTAGAAGATGATAAGGTGCTAGCTAGTCACATGACCAAGATATGGGTGGAGCGGGTGGATGTTGAATTGTAGATACCCTTCCAAGAAAAGTTACCAGCTGATATGACGAGTAAATGAAGATGGGATTGCACTCTGTATTTCTAGTGTCCTTTATATTATTTTCGATACAAGATTTAAAGAAACAATAAATTGCAAAATAAGAGGCCAATGGACCCTTTGGTTTGGAACCAAACCAGTCAAAATTGTCACAAAATGATAACTTAAGAACCCATTGCCTACTTCAACCCATTCACAAGTTGCTCTTGTTTGGAAGAAAAATCTGTGTTCCAGAAGATTGCAAAACTAGAATTATATCGCAAAAAGTCTCCCTTATTTCTTTAAGAGCCCATCAAAATGGAGGTTTCCACGGCTTCACTTGTTAAACACTGCATGATTCATGGAAAGCATGTGAAAATAGAATGCAATTGAAGACCTTGTGGGGGAGAGAATATGCTTGTGAAGTACTTCTTCATCAAAATACACTCTTAAGTGACCCCAAAATGATTGTTTGATCAACTAGGTAGGAGCAGAGGCTGCCTCCTTTTCTTCAGTGTGAAAAGGAATAGGTTTAGTCGGGGCAGGCAAGCGGCCTATGCTATCAACTTTATCTTTCAGCTTTGGTGGAGGCCTGGCAGCCTTTGGCAACAACCTGCCCTTCTTTTCAAACCACTCAGGCTTAAGCAATGCCCGGAAACCCAGCTTATTGTAATGCACTCGTCTGACGGATCCACCAGCAGCTTCAACTGCTTCCTTTGCCCTGACAGTAACTCTTGACACCTGTATACATCATTTATGAGCATAAGTTTAATCAATTTCAGCAAACATGTCAAGAAATTCCATGACACTGTTACAGTACAAATTGGTATAGTTAGTTAGTAGGAATAGTATTGATGGGAAGATTCAATTAGTTAGTTAGTAGTCTTGAAAGGGGAGACGGTTAGAGTCAACTATCAAGTCCTACATGTCTTGAAAGGACTTTAGCTTAGGGTTCTAGGTATCTTTTGGCATTTGTGATTCCCTCTCTCTGAATTCTGTTTCCTGTCACTTTCTCTATTTCAACCAATAAGATTTCTTCCTGTTTCCTACCATTATTGGTTAATATTCCTCTTCCCCTCTTCGGGGACATATTTATAGCTAATTCAACTCCTCAATAATTGGATTGTATCAATTGGTAGCAGTGCAGTTCATCCTTGGCCATTAATTGCTCAATTCCTTTTTATTCATATCTCAACATCTCTACTGTCCATAAATCTTGAATCTTGAAGGCCAGAATGGAAGTTCCTACAGTAAGGGTTCATTACCAGATTATTACAAAAGATGTCCTGCATCAGGTCTTTAATCCATATGGTTGTGTGCCCTAAATTGAAGAGTTTGAAGGGCTTTCTCTGGTCTATTTTCAATCCTTTCAAAATGCACTATCAGCTACAACTTCCCTTCATGGAAGATGCATTTATGATGGGTTTTGTAGATTAGATATTAGATATTAAATTTCGCAACCTGGTTTTGAGGAGACACAATTAGAAAGCGTTGAAGTGAATTCAAGCCATGGCAAGCACCATTGCTCCTGCTTGCAAAATCAAGAATCTGATCAGTATTCAGTATCAAAGACTTGCATACCAAAGTCTCGCAACCCAGCAGTGTTGGATAAAGATTCGTAGCAGACCACTCAAGAATTGACTTTGAAGCTTAATCAGTCAAAGAATGAGATTCTTGAGAGTTTGGAGAGGCTATTGCAAGATGAAAGCACTACAGATGAAAAGGAGATGCTGCCATTGATGAATCAACAGGAAACAGAGATTAGAGAATGAGAACCTTCCTTGCATACCCAAGAATCAAGTCAGATTGAATCCAAGTCCTATTTTACAGCTGTTGATTTGATTAATTTTGTGGGCCTTGATGAAATACAGGATAAAAGATGATCATTGCTCTGAGTTCTTTGCTAAAAATCAGAACATGGATGGGATTTCTTTAGGAACTGATTGCATCGGGTCTGATATCAAAGAAACTGTTGAAACTGTTTAAGAAATGCCTGGAAACTGAATTATCCATTGAGAATAATTTGGTGAAGGTTTGTTGCTACAAGATTGTCAAAACATGGAAGATAATGTAGTGATTAATCAAGATAAGGTCAATTTGTTCTTGATGCTATTGATAAAGCTAATCAAGAGCATTTAACTGATATTAGGAATCAATGGCAGCATTGTGATGATTTTGAGGTTCAATTTGTGGTATTCTGAGGGATGTAATTTTTGGAGGATGGATTTTTTGGTGGAGATTTTACAAGGAATGGTGTTAGAGTCGGGGATTGTCATGAAGAAGTGGAGGCTATGTCTAGTTGTGCACAAAAGAGTATAAAAGAAGCATCAGATTCTTTGTTTGTGAGCAATGACAGCCTTGTATACCAATTCACATATGGGTTCTCTTCCAAATCAAAAGAATTTTATGTCTGCTTTTACACATTTGATTGTGCAAGGCATTCCGTATTAGGCAGTGACCTGCTACAGCTGGAAGATTTATTGGAAAAAAAATGATAGCTTGGTTCTGGAACTAAGTGGATGAATTGCTTGGATAAAAATTATGAAAGAATCAACGACTGTTGTTGTGAAATAATTCAACATGGGGAATGCTTTCAGAAAAGTGATTGCGGGCATAAAAGGTGGTTGTGATCTTGTCTATGTAATTATAACATTTTTGTATTCAAGGTTGCAACAAAGGGGAAAATTGAATTGGATGGTATCAGGTATTCGATACATATTCTATGGCAAGGTGTAGAAACATGGACTTTGGAGGCTAGTGACTTGCTTGGAATATCAATCATTCTTTTATCAGACATCAAGCCCTGACAAATTGTGTTGTCAAAATGAAATTCTGTGAAATGTTCTGGTTGCATAATTGCTTTACACTCCAAAAGCAACTGTTTTTGGACATCAAGGAAATCAGGCAGGCTTGTTTGTTTTGGAAGATTGACAGTGATAAACAAGCAATAAATCTTTGTCTTCAAATGGGTTATAGCTCGACAAGAACATGGGTTTATGCAGCGACAACCTTACTGTTATGTTGGAAGCCTTGAAATATTTGGAAAATACGAAATGTTCCTGAAAATTTGGAGCCTCTTAATCACTAGATTGGTTCGATGGAATTGTAAGATTAGAAAAAGAAACTGCAGAATATTTGATCACAGAACATACATCATGGCTGCAAATGTTTTTTTTCCGAAGGTTGTTGTGCTACTGTCTACACTAACAGGGGCAACATTGCAGTAACAGCCCAGCCCCAAGTAGATTGGAAACTTGAAGACATTGAAGCTGGAGTTTCAGTACTTAAATCAAGGATCCAATTGACGAATATCTAAATGTATGACCATAGAATGGAATGTACCTATAAACAGAACTCGAGCAATGAATGAACCTTGAGGACAAGGTTCTTTAAGCAGGGGGCATTGTTACAGTACAAATTGGTATAGTTAGTAGGAAAAGCAGTATAGGTGAGAAGATTCAGTTAGTTAGTTAGTAGTCTTGGAAGGGGAGATGGTTAGAATCAGGTAGCAAGCCATCTCCTCTCCTGGGAATTAGCATAGTTTATAGCTAATCCAATTTCTCAATAATTGGATTGTATCACATCCCCAAGGAGTTAATAGTTTTAGCTCTGAATTCTGGATCTTAACTTGTACTTAAAATGTAAAACATATAATTTCCATCACACAAAATTGATATATGCTTAAGTGGCCTGTTTCAAACACTCTGATTAATGTAAAATGCAGATTCTTATAATTTGGATAATTGTTTCCCCTATTTGAACAACAAGTAAAAGAAGTAGAATCTGTGAGTCAGCACATTTTTGACAGCTTTCTAGAAATTTGTTTGTTCATTAAGTTCAGACAACAATAACAAAAGAGGGGGAAAAAATTCAAGTGCAAGGGGAAAACCTAGCAGTTTGCTGGAATGTTATGCCTATAGTGCCACCGCAGCTAAAACCCCAGTGTTTCTTTATTTAATAGCTTGCTTGCATACTTGATGCTGTCATCATTGAACCAACTAAAACTAAATTCCAGAGATTTGGACACAAACTATAAATTATATAATGATGCCTCAGGGCACTTTGGATTGCCTCAAGAATACTTGAAATCAAGGCTTCTAGTCAAGTTTGTATAAATGCAGAAACTTTTCAAATAAAATTTACCTCTAGATGAATAGGCCATTGGATCTTCTCCGCACCACGTCCCATCAGTCTTACTCCATCTTTTATCTGCTTCCCAATGGCCGCAGTATCCTGTTGGAATAATTGTAATGATCAGCACAGACCAAGGCCCACCATGGCGCAGTGGCTTAGATTTGAGATCTAAAGAGGGACACTAACATACCTTGAGGATTTTCATTGTGATTAATTCATGGGAATCTATCTTCCCTGCATTGATAAGTTTTGCAATCTTTCCCAAACCTACTGGCTGCCAGAGAAAGCACAGGAGTAAACGATCAAGGCATGAGCAAAAGAATGGAGACCATTAACAATATACTTACAAGAAGGGATGAAATCAATAGCAATATTCAAATAGTCAATAAATATAACAAATTTGAAATAATGTTAATGGATTGTTTTTCTTTATCTAATACCAGAGAAAACAACAGCCATCAACTCAGCAAAATACAACTATTTTCAGTAGATTGCGTCCCATCAAAGAAGAGTTTTTCCATTTCACTTTCTTTATCCCTACATTTTATCCTAGCATCCATAAAGCAAGTACAGCTCATTTTAAACGTAGTACAGAATAGCACAACTATAAACTCAAAACACGACTCCAAAAATTCTTCTGGGCGTCTAATTAAGCATTCTTTCAGGTTAACATATAATCCTAGACTAACCTCGTGTCTGTTATGATCCCTACAAGGAAAAGGAAAAAAAAAAAGGACTTTCATTCCTAATCAATCTCAGCAGCGAATCCTCAAAACAACAAAAAATTGAATTTTGACAAGCTGCAATTACCAATCACTTAACCACAGCTACATTTTCATATCAAATGCAAATTAGGCTTCATTGCTCTAAATAAAAACTAAAAACCAATAGATAACAGACCCCAGGTTCCATTTTTTTTTCCAATTCAAAACAATAGACAGAATGAGGAGCTTAGAGACTAGGAAAATATACCTGAAAAGTGAGACTAAAGGGGTTCTTAAACCCCCTTTTGGGCAAACGCCTTCGCATTGGAGTCTGTCCACCTTCAAAACCAAACTTCATAGTCCCTCTAGCTTTCTGTCCTTTATGACCTCTCCCTGCCGTCTTTCCTTTACCAGACCCAATACCACGACCCTTTCTTGTCTTCTGCTTCCTTGGCACATTGTCCCTCAAATCATTCAAACTTAACAGACTATAAGCCCTAAAACCCATAAATCCAGATGCCCCATTTGCAAAGTTTGAGTCTTTGAGAGTTTGAATTGCAGTGGAAGTGGAAATTGAGGTGGTTTTGGGAGTTAAGAGTGGGGTTGATGAGAGCAATGAAGAGAGTAATCTTCTCCTTATCATTTTTTTTTTTTTTTGATCAAAAATATGAGTTGGGTTTTAAAGGGTTTTGTAATTTGTTTGTCATCCGATGATTTAGGGTTTTAGCTTCTGTGTCTGTTAAGAAATACCAAACATGATATATTGGCATGAGTATAATAGATTGTTAATTGTTTTGAGCGGCGGTTGCACCGTTTTGCTAATTTTTAATTTTTTTAAAATAACATTTTTATATATATTTTTTTAAATAATTTTGATCTGATAATATTAAAAATCAATTTTAAAAAATAAAAAATTATATTATTTTAATATATTTTTAAACAAAAAAAATATTTTAGAAAATAATATTTATTATTATTCCAAATATTTTCTTAACTTGAACATTAGGCTAAGATAATTTAAAGCCCAATATAGCACACGTTGAGGTAGCATTTATTTAATTTATTTAACAGACAAATAAATTAGACAAGTCTCAATGTTCTCCATGCTTTAAAAATATATAAATTTATTTTTAAAATATTTAAAAGATAAATTTAATATATATATATATATATATATATATATATATATATATATCTTTCATTATACACATTTATATCTCTTTTTAATATTTGATATTTTTGTTATAGAACATTAACCAACTGCAAGGATGCATATAGAAATTTTATAGCATGGTTACAATTTGGATCGTCGCTTTAAATTTTAATTACAAAACCAAGATATGATTCAAGCATGGATTGTTTATAGGTAGAGTCAACTCAATTGTCTTTTTTTTTAATCAAAACAACCAATCCTTTTATTTTAAAAAAATATATAATTTAAAATACCGAGCTCTAGAATGAAGAGTCCAAACTAAGGTTTATAACTTTTATTTAGAATGAAGAGCCATCTAGTTTAAAATGCATTTGTGGTATATCTAAAAGGCACACGAGAGACGCTCACATCATTTAGACTATGCTTATAATGCTTCTCAACATTTAAAAATTTTTTTTTATTGTGTTAGTGAAAGCATTATTGTATTTTTTTTTTTTATTAATACAATGTATGTCTCTTGTTGTCTTCCAGTTTGTCGCTAGTTAGATTTTTTTTTTTATTCTTCCTCTAAAATTACAGTTTTACTTTTTTAGTTGTTGGTATTTCAATTTCAATCCTTATTCTTTTAATTTTTTATTTTTAGTATTGACTATTTTGTATAAGTTTTATTTGTTTTTAATTTTATCTTTCAATCTCAAATTACCAAATATCATATTCTCCAACTTGGTCTTTATTCTTTGGATTTTTTATTTTTTATTTTGGTTCTTTTGTAAAAGTCTTATTGGTTTTCAATTTTATCACTCAGTTGAAATTAATGGTATTATATTTTTCAATTTGGTCCTCATTATTTTGATTTCTAATTTGTTTTCTTGAGCCTTCTGTAAAAGTTATTATTCTTTTTAATTTTACTATTCAATCAAAATATTGTTTTTATTTTTCTATTAATTTTGACCTTTATTCTTTTGATTGTTTTTTATCCTTATATTAAATTGATTTTACTTTTCAATTTCACCCTTAAATCAGATATTAAATTTATTTTGTATTTTAATTTTGATTCTCATTTTTTTAATTGTTATTTTTTAAACCCTTTTGTATAATTGAAAATTTTTTTAAACACCCTTCAAGTTTTGATTGATTGAAAATTGGACTTCATGATTTTTTTGATATTGGGTGTTTTGGGTCTAATGACACAGATCACAGGTTTAAAAAGTTAACACATGTTTTTTTAAAAAAAAAAACTTTATAATTCTCTTTATTTTTTATTATATTATTCTAATTTCATGATTTATGTCAAGAGTTTGACGTGATATATCAAGTTTGCTTGGCCCTGATTATCATGGTTTATAGGTTTATCATGACCACGTTTTATTTTTTGTCTTTTCTTATTTTATTTTGGCATCAAAACATTAATTTTTGCAAAAAAATATATATTCTAGTCTCGTGGAAAAACACAAACATCGAGTTTAGTTATAATTAAATGACTTACATGAATAAATTTTATTTCTAAAATGTTTTGTAAACGAACAATAATAACTTGCCAAAATATAAATGAATAAACAAAATTGGTGTATATATAATTTTTTTTTCCTCGACCTGTTTGGGATTGTGGTAGCGATTACGGTTCAAAGTATTTTTCGTTAGAAATGCATCAAAATGATATTTTTTTTTAAAAAATATTTTTGATATCAACACATAAAAATGATCTGAAAACATAAAAACAAATTAACATTTTTTTAAAAAATATAAGAAAACACGGTTTCAACAACGTTTTCAAATAAAATCTTAATCTTAGACATAAAATATAACACAAATCCATCTGCCAATGAACCCAAACACATCAAGTTATTATTTAGTAAAATAATTGAAAATGCTCTTTGATAAAAAATATTTTAAGAAAGACTTTCCAACCACATTATAAAAAAAAAAGGCAATTATCAGAACCAATCTGATTAAAGAAAATAACTGTTTGCTGATGGTTTAATATAAAATTGGTGTTAAAATTCCACTAATAACTTAAAATTTCAATATTATAGGGTAATTTTATTGGTTACTGCTAAGGAGTTCCTAACATTTAAATCTAATTAAATCTAAGCTGAGGGAGTGTGTTATTGGAATTTTTTTTTGACAATTTGTTTAGCCTCTAATTTATTTATATTTTGTTTGAGGTAAAATCATCATTATATAGATTAAATTTAATATTTTCAAGAGGTTAATATAAATTAATTTAAAAAATTAATCCTTTCAATATTAAAATGATTTTTTTTACAATATAAGTATAAAAAATAAAAAAGCATCAGTCTTTTTTTTATAATAAATATAAACATTATATAATTTTATTAAGATTTAATTGAAATGAGTCCTCTTTTACTTCAAAAAATAATTACTTTTAATATTTTTAAGTGAAAACTATTATGATTTTAAAGTGGAATTATCTAGTTCTTTATTTGCTCTATAGCTATTCTAAAAAAAAAATTATTTATTTTTTAATTAAACAAGTTTTTATATTTATTTTATTGTCTTTTTTTTTTCCTATATGATTCAACAACCAAAAACTAAAAACTTTTAAGCTTTAATCATGTTTCTTTAAAAACTAAAAAAATAGGACTTCAAATTAAGCTATAACCTTCTTGTTCCTAATGATTTTTTTTAACCATCACACTCTCATGATTGCGAGCTTGTTATGCCCACTTTCAAACTCCAAAAACCCCTCCTCCTTGGTTTAATCGTTTATATTTATTTATTTATTCTCTTATTTGCCTTTTTTAATAATCCAATGATCTAATAGCATTATTATAATTTCATGTGCTAATATATATATATTAGCAAATCATTTTTTCTTTTGGACAAATGAAGTCATAATCAGTAAAGTACAAAACATCCTTAACATATTCTCTCAAAAACTGTCATGGCGGCCACCGGTGGTTGTGTTGCCTTTTCCACGGTGGTTCGCTCCTGCCAAGTAACACCGTCACCATCATCCGGTAATTTGAGACCGAATCCGAGTCAAAGGCAATTTGCTGTTTCCAGCGAGAGTCAATTCACGAAGACAGTTAGAAGTGAAACAAAAAGAACGACTAGTTTTGGAGAGAACGGGATTTTCAAGGAGAAACACAAAGAAGAAGCGAGGGAGGGAGTAACAAAAGAGAAACAAAAAAATCCTTACGAGCTGGGGTTAGAGAGAAATGAAAGTGATGAAGATAGGAGTAGAAAGAGCCTTAAAGATTACTTTGAGGAGTCAAAGGATTTGATCAGATCAGAAGGTGGTGGTGGTGGTGGTGGTCCGCCTCGGTGGTTCTCTCCGTTGGACTGTGGTTCCCGCCTGGACGATTCTCCTCTCCTCCTTTATTTGCCTGGTCAGTCTCTCTCTCTCTTTAATTTTTTTGTTAATTTAAAAAAATTAAGCTTTTAGTAGATTCACTTATCTTTTCGAGCTTGGCTTTTACGAGATTTGATTGGTTGTGAGAGATATAAAGGATGTAATAATAACTTCTTTTTTTCTACGTTTGGTCTGATACAGACCCCCACCTTTTCCTATTTGTGGTCCTAATCACACAAAATTAACGATTAATCACACATTAATAAATAATATATATTATTTGAGAATTAATCAATCACACATTAATCTTGAAACAGTAGCAGGTTAAACTACATTTTATAATGGGTTCCATGGGAGAATTTTATTAATGACAATGCGTTATTATATGTTATTGCTTCGAAATCTATTTGTAAATTTATGTAAAAATGTTTTTTTCTTAAAAAAAAACTAATTTTCGGTCAGAATTATTATTACAAAAAATATAGTTTGTATCTATCAAGCCAATATTTATTTCTCTTAATTAAAAGGCAATATTAAGATAGGGGTGTTTAAAAAATCAAATTTATCTATAATATTTGTATTATTTAACCTGATTTAATTTATTAAAATCAAATATGATGGATATTACATATGATAATAGGTTAAAAAACTTAATAAATAGATACTATATATTAAATACGAGTTGAGATTTTTAAAGCTCGTTCAACCCGACTCAACCTATATAACTAACCCAAGTTTTTGATATAAATAATATTTTCTAAAATAGTGACAATACATTTTATAAAATTAATTTTTTTTTTATTTTTTTTCTTCTCTCTATTTTCCACTTTCACATAAAATATAGTTGCTCCTTTTAATTTGATCTAAAATAGTGACAATACATTTTATAATTCTAGTACATTTTTCTGGTAATCAAGAGACCATAAAAAGAAATGAAAATCTCAATAATCCTAATTGAATTTTTAATTTTTTATTCAAATCACAAATTCAAAAGTATTTTATAGTCTATTCCTACTAGTTTGTTTTTATATTATATTGCTCCCTAATTATTTAATAAAATGTTTGACTATAATTCTTGTTTTGTTTTTACATGGAAATTGTTATAATTTTTATGTTGTTCATAATATATGTATTTTAGAGGTCTTATCAATAGTTACAACCTGATAATTTTTTAGGATCCTTAAAGAATAAAAGGATTAATATACCCAATCCACATGTATTTTTGCAATACCCATAAAATTTTTAATCCAACTTGCTCGGATCCAAAATAATTAAATAAGTCGGTTTATATTTGGTAAAATATCAGAAATTGGGTTAAATATAATTATGAATCAAAATCTAACTCACTGTATCCACAAACATCCCTAATTTGAGTTTGTTAGGTTATATAAAAGCGATGAAGATAGTGGAGACATTTCTCCTTATAGTTCTTTTTCTGAAATTACATAAACTTACTGCAAAACCTTTATAATGCTTGACTTTAGTAATAGTTTGAGAGTTAAGTAATTTCTGTTTTTGGTTACATTTTATTTATAAAAAATATTAAATTGATTATTTTTTAGTGTTTTTGATGATTTTGATGTGCTAATATAAAACAAAAATTATTTTATTTTATTTTTAAAATATTTTCAAGTAAAAGCACTTTTTTTAAAATACTCCACACTACTATACAAAACAAACGCACAAAAAAAGGACGTAGTAAATGTGTTTTTCGATGACATATGTGCCAGAGAAAAACCCCAGTAAGGAATACATGGGATACGTAGCATGAAGAGGGGATGGTGAGGTTTGAATTTGGATCATTAATGCAAAAAAGGATGTTACCTTGAATCCATGATGCCTTCAAAACATGCACTTCCAAAGGAATTAAAACTAGACTTGTGGATTATATTTTACTCGCATTCACAAAGCTAACCTTTTTCTCCAACTAAATCCTCAAAATTTTGATTTTTTTTTTCAATTTAGCCTTCTCACTAGCATATCCGTGGTTATTTTGCAAAACCTGTCATTCTATGAAGATGGTATTGATTGGAGGTGAACCAGTGAAAGATAAGATGTCTTTCTTAGTGTGGAATGATCAGCATACAAGTTTGTCCTGTTTGCTACGTTTAGGAGTTCATTGACTTGTATGCAACCTTTGCAATGTGGACAAATGTGGCTTCCAAAGGGGCATGTACAGATGCACTTTCTCTGCTAATGGCAATTATGTAGAAGTAGATTGTTGCTTTCTCTAAAAACGAAGTTTGCAAAATTTCTTGAGCTTAATTTTCTGATTCAATTCTTGCTGTGTTTGTTGTTTCAGAAGGGGAATAAATTGCAGTAGTCACTTCATGTTTTTTTAAAAAATTTCGTGGTTATTGCAATATTAATCTAGAAAAATTCTGAATTTTGCAGGGATCGATGGTGTTGGGCTAGGGCTTATTATGCATCATCAATCTCTGGGAGAGTAAGTATTCTGATCAAGTTTTAGTAATGAGAATCTTGCTACCTAATATGTTTTTTTCCTTTGAAAATAGGATTTTCGACATATGGTGCTTGCATATTCCAGTTAAGGATAGAACATCATTTACTGGTCATTTTCTATCTCATTCTATCACTAGTTAACTCATTTTATGTAATCAACAGCAAGTATAATTACACCCTTGCCTTTGTATTTTTTTTTAATCTTATTGGTTCAGACCTAGTGAAGTTGGTAGAACAAACAGTTAGATCAGAGAACTGCCATTCACCCAATAGACCCATATATCTTGTTGGAGAATCTCTTGGAGCATGCCTTGCATTAGCCGTTGCAGTTCGTAACCCTGATATTGATCTTTCACTTATTTTGGCCAATCCAGGTACGCTTCGTATTGAAAACTAAACACAAAGTTTGACAGATATTGTCCCTACTTATGAGTGTTTGGATGTTATAGTAGATTTTTCAGTTAAAAGCAAGAATCCATACAAGTACTTAAATGGAAAACATGTGTATTTATCATCGGAGTTACCAAATTGAGTTACTGATTTTTCAATGGTCCATTTGACTATCCAAAGGTTTGGAACGGCAGCACTAATTTTTTGAAAAATGAATTGATGCAAGAGGCTGGTTTAACACTTGGGAACCAAAGAGATGGATTTATTGCACAAGCCTCTGTTAGAATTTCAAGAAATGCGTATATACTTTCACAACCACATAAACGTGCTTTTGGAAGGTCTCTGCACTAATTTGTTCAAGATTTTATTGCAGGAACTTCTTTTGAGAAGTCACAGTTGCAACCTCTCATACCTCTATTGGGAATCATACCCGTTCAGTACCAGCTTATCCTTTCTTATATGCTGAGCTCCATGACAGGTTCATCTTTATTGTCTACTAGAGCCACAGTTTTTGCTACTACGTGAATTTTTTCTTATAACAAATAACTTAGGTTACATAGATGCTTGGGCACTGCCAAGCTTGCTTCTAAAAGGGGGATGATGTTGACTCGTTTGTAAACATTTGATAAGAAAATGAAGTTAAAAATTCTTTATGTCAGATTGTGATAAAAAAGTTGGACTGTGATAAATGAGTGTCAAAGCCATGTTATAGTCTGATATTGTAAGAAGTTTCGGTTATTTGCCTGGTGAATATCTCCAACTCTACGGATAGAAGATTATTTCCTAATCCTTTACTTACGATAGTCTTTCAGATCTTAGTTGTTTGGGTATGTTGCCAGAAGCATAATGAACCATTTGATTTCTGCGTGGCCATTTTTTCTTTTCATTTGTTATTCTCTTTGGTAGAGATTGAGGGTGTAAATAGTTAAGTAATTACATGTTATTGTCGTTTTACACTGGTTTTTATCACAGTCGCAATATGATTCCACAAGTGAATCATGATAGGTTTGGTTTCGGATCTTGAACATTTGGTTTGAGATCAATGCTATGCCTATTTGAAATTTGCACGAGAGGTCTGTTCATTGTGTTGTTGATTTTCATGACACTATAAGGTATCAATCAAAGTCGATGCCCAATGGCCTTTTTCTCCTTTCAAAATAAATAGTATGCATTTGAAAAGTCAGAATGAAAACGAGTAAGATGCCATAGTCTTCAAACTGAAATTGCTGCAAGGAACGGATTATGGTAAATTTATCCCTTTCCTTTGCTATTTATTTTTCTGGTCAGTTCCCTGGTATATTTGAATTTTGCATGCTAAAACATTTCAAATTAAGTATTACACACATTTTTATCTCCAACTGATACCAGCTATGGCCTTTCCATGTGTTTAGGTGATCCTTTGAGGATGGCAATGGACAAGGTAATGAAGGGACTTCCTCTACAACAAACAGCCGAAGGATTATTGAAAGATGTTGCTGCAATGTCATCATATGTCTATGTAAGATTCCACGTTAGGTTATTTAAAATAACTATATTCATATTTAACTCCTGATATCTAGTATGCATATCCATAAGATGTCAAAGACACTTTTTTCAACATATCAAGAACTCTTGTCTTTAGCTTCTCTTGTGATGACAGATCTATCATTATTATGATCCATGCATCTCCAGACCTCAGAAAAAATAATCATGTTGGACATCTGTTGGAATTTGTGGTCTGTTGAAGTTTATGTGGAGATGATAGTGATGCCCTGTACCTCCTTGTTTTGATGCTGATACTAGGCCATGTTTTTTTTAAAACTCGTAAAAAAGAAATTGATAATTTATGTCACAGTTTCTAGCTAATATCTTACCCGAAGAAACACTTCTGTGGAAGCTAAAGAAATTGATAATTTATGTCACAGGTTCTAGCTAATATCTTACCCGAAGAAACACTTCTGTGGAAGCTAAAGATGCTTAAATCAGCTTCAGCATTTGCCAATTCACGCCTCCATGCTGTGAAAGCTCAAACACTGCTACTCACCAGGTCCTACTCTTTGCATAATCTATCCCATGTCAGCATTTGAGTAGATATAGATATCATGGAACTATTTTTATTTTTTCCGTCACTTCACCCAATAGCTTAACAACAATAAAAGCACAAGAATTCTTTCCCTTCCACCTCCTCCCAAAAAAGAAGAAAAGAAATAGGAGCTTGTTCTAGATCTACAATATGAACCCCTAATGGATAGCTAGTTTTAAATAAAAAGGTTTCCAATTTCACTAATTGAAGTTCTCTCTTCTTCCCCAATGCTAAAAACAGTTCTTATCTCAAAGCTTTAAGCATAAAAAGACAATATGACTAGGAAGTTGGCTTTATGATCTGAATTATCCACTTGAACTTTAATTGATGAAAAATCTACATGCACTGTCTTATCATGGTTTGAACTTTTACGAGTTATCTTTATTGAAGGAATGCCAACATTATTTTTCCTGCTTGATGTTAGAATGTTTTCTGCTTTCAATTTGATTTTTCCAGAATGATGAGGTTTAGTTGGCTGTGTTGTTTTTAGTGGGAGGGATCAGTTACTACCAAGTGAAGATGAAGGCAAAAGACTTCGCCGTGCACTTCCAAAATGTGAAATTCGTAGGTTTAATGACAACGGTCATTACCTCTTCTTGGTACAGTAAACTCTCTTCTTGTCTATATTTTGTATATACATCTAAAAGATATTATGTTTCAATTGTTATATAGCAAGTTTTCTTTTGATATATGTTATAGTTAAGCCCCATTGTGCAGGAAGATGGAGTTGATTTGGTGACTGTCATCAAAGGTGCTAGTTTCTATCGCCGTGGGAAATGCCATGACTACGTTTTTGATTATATACCTCCAACCCCCTCTGAAATCAAAAATATATGTGAATCAAACAGGTAGCCTTATTTACTATCTTAAAAATACCTATAACCAGTCAGTGGTTAGCAGCTGCAGCTAAAGCTCAAACGTATTCTTAAGATTAATTGAGTTGTAGTAGAATCATATTTATTATGAATAATATTCTCATAATTATCATGTTTCAGGTTGTTTATGCGTGCTACCAGCCCTGTAATGCTGTCAACTTTAGAAGACGGGAAGATTGTGAAGGGCCTTGCAGGAATTCCTTCGGAGGGACCAGTCTTGTTCATTGGTTATCACATGTTATTGGGATATGAATTGGTGCCAATGGTCATGAACCTTTTGTTGGAAAGAAACATTCTTATGAGAGGGATGGCACATCCAATGATGTTTACGAGAAAGAAAGAAGGTTATTTACCTGAATTATCAAGTTTTGACACATACAGAACAATGGGTGCAGTTCCTGTTTCCGGAACCAATTTGTACAAACTTCTATCTTCGAAGGCCCATGTGCTACTGTACCCAGGAGGCCTACGTGAGGCCTGTCATCGAAAGGTAATGCTTTGAATGGTTATGTTTTACCATAATAAACATTTCTTATTTGGTAGTAAATTCAACGTTCAGACTGGTCAAAAATTTGAATCTCGATACTGTTCAAAATAAAGAAAATTGAATCTTGATTTTAATTGTTGCAAGGATGCCACTTGCTTTGTAGGGGGAAATTGTCTGAAATAAAGTGGCAGGTGGCTCAATTCCTTGATATGAGTAAATGTCGAACATATGGGGCAATGATGATGTAATACAAACCCCAACAAATAAATTAAACAAAACATTGCGGAAGATTCAGATGGTGAGGGAATATCAAGAATTGCCTCTTCACAATAGTATAAAATATTAGGAAAACTATGACATAGGTCAGCTAGTAAGTCCAGTCATAGAGGGGAAAAAAGAAAACAGAAAGAGCTTTCTTTCTTAACAAGGTATGATACTATATGTGAAAAGCCAGTTAAGCAAGGGACTAGTGTGGTTGGTGTAGGCTGATCAATAATCATGCACATAACCAATTAATTCAAGTCATATCACCAACACGATATATGTTACCAAAGAGAACTACCTTCCACTGTTTTAAAAATTCAATATGGAGGAGGGCGCATGGAATTAGCTTTAATTTATACAGCGTGATGGAAACTCAGTTTCTTTGGCTTCATTTCTATATATTATGTGGCCATGAAGATACAAAGTGTTTAAATAGCTTTGCAGAACTCAACTCTTCATGTGTACCTTTCAGGGTGAACAATACAAGTTAATCTGGCCAGAGCAATCTGAGTTTGTTAGAATGGCAGCAAGGTTTGGAGCAAAAATTGTACCATTTGGTGTTGCTGGAGAAGATGATTTTGGTGAAGTAAGTCTGGAGTGATTCATTTATTTTCTTATTGTTTTTCCCTCAGTTTATTTTTGTGCAGAACGTTCACTGGTTTGTTATTTTCTCACTCTCAAAACTTGTTCAAAACATGAGATTTTGGGGGAATAGATATAGTAACCATGCAAATGTCGTTAAGCATGTGCAAAGCATTTAAAAATGATAAAGATCCACAAGCATGATCACGAAGGAAGCAATAGCTTTGTGACTCACAGCCAGTGTGGCTGAAAAGTGTTGTTGGTAGTGATATAAACATCAGTCTGTGTGTTTACATGAATAACGTGGATGAATTGTGACTTATGATCTCAAACATGACATCTACACCATTTAAAGACGCTGTATATGATCCACTTTTGTCAAAGTCTCTTTCTGTTACAGTGGTTTGACTTGATGCTGGTGAATGACTGTGAGTCTATTGTCTCAGATAGTTTTTGATTATGATGATCAAATGAAGATTCCTTTCCTTAAGGATTTTATTAAATCACTGTCGGAGGAGGCTGACACAGTGAGGTACGTTATCTTTGCTTGACTTTTATTAAATCACAAATTATGTTACTTTAATTTATTTGTATTTCCAAATTTATTTCCTTTAACTTTCCTTATTCTCAGTAAAAACTATCGTACCTCTTTTTTATTATAGGACTGGATTGAATTCTGAGGTGAACCAAGATATTCATTCTCCGGTAGTCTTGCCAAAATTTCCAGGCAGGTTTTATTACTATTTTGGGAAACCAATTGAAACAGAAGGTATGATCATTGGACAACCTGTTGTATTAAATATAATCATGCACTGGTAGATTGGCTTGAATTACTGATTATGTAAAGTGGTCATTTAAATTTTACAATGCTGTTTGGATAATTCATATACAAAAGATTGACTTCGATCACAAATTCTGCTCCGCAGGAAGGATGAGTGAATTAAGAGACAAGGACAATGCGCACGAGTTATACATGCAAGTCAAGTCTGAGGTGGAGAAATGCCTAGCTTTTTTGCAGGAGAAAAGAGAAAGTGATCCTTACAGAAATTTATTGGCTCGGCTAGCTTACCAGTCTACGCATGGGTTTGATTCCGAAGTTCCAACATTTGAACTTTGATTCTTCTGCAGTCTACACATGCATTTTGATATGATACTCAAGCTGGATTCTCAAATAAGCTCAGCAAAATGGCATACTGGAGCCTCACGGTATGATCCAAATCATTGTTGTACCCTCCAATTGATAAATAAATAATCATAATTCCATGCCTTGATTAGATGGTACATCACACAATCCATGATGTTACATTCATTGATTCCGCATTGATACACATCCATGACAGTCAAACAAGAGGTCTTGATTGGGGAACTCAGATTTCTGAATGAATTTGTACTGTATGTATTTGGATGAACACCATCTGTATAACATTTTGATCAAAGGACAGATTCTCCAAAGGCTCTTTGGCAGCTTTGAGTATCTTCACTGTTTAATGTAGTCTTTACAAATACAAAAATATACAACGTTGGAAAAAAAATTGTTCAATAAAAAATACAAGAACTCCTTATCAATGTCTCTCATTTTTCTGGATTAAACGTTTTAAACACCATTTTTTTTTTGTCTCACAACTGAGTAATGTTTGGTAGCTTCACAACATTTAAGCGGTCATCACACATTATACATGGATCTTGTGTTCCATGAAGTTACCATATCTATTCATAGATAGGATTGCTTTCCTTAATGTCACACCAATTGTCTCATAGGATTGCATACTAGTTTTCAAACCCCTCTTCTTTGATATCCCGTATGCATGCTAGTTTACCAATCATCTCATATATGTTGGGTCATTCCAGAACTCAAACACACACAAATTTACGTGGTTCGGCAACTTGCCTACTCCACGGAGCTACTAGTTTGTATTAATCACTCAAAGAAACAATACAAACAAAGGAGGAGGAGAAAACTCTTCTCAACTCAACTCAACTCTACTCACTCAAGCTCTCTCTACTGCTCTCTCTTCTCTCTGTGTTTTCTTCTTATCTGCGTTCTTCACACTCTAACCATCCAGCTCTTCACAGAGCATACATATATATTAAGCTAGGAGTGAAGGGCATAAATCATGCCATGATTTATGCCCACCGTTTGTGTCCTCCACCATGTGCCAAGTGGGAGATTAGGTATTCCCACTTGCATATGGTGGGACATTGTTTGTCTCCACTAACTAACAATCTCCCACTTGGAGACAAACAATGAAATCATCATTTATCCTTGAAGACCAACTGAAGTTTTACACAACTTCAGTTTATCGAGTGTAACTCCTTTGGTTAACATGTCAGCTGGATTCTTGCTTCCACAGACCTTTTCTAGCATCAGTTGCTCATCGTCTAGCAATTGTCGGATGAAGTGATATTTGATCTGAATGTGCTTAGTCCTGGAGTGAAATGCTGGATTCTTGGCAAGGAAGATTGCACTCTGACTGTCGCTATACAAAGTACTCTTTCCATTCATCTTGCCCAATTCTTTCAGGAAACTCTGCAGCCATACGATCTCTTTTGCAGATTCTGAGACTGCAACATATTCAGCTTCTGTTGTTGAAAGAGCGACGATCTTTTGCAAGGTAGAACTCCAGGAAACAGCAGTACCTCCTAGAGTATATACATATCCTGTAGTGCTCTTTCTGCTATCAACATCTCCTGCTAGATCAGCGTCTACAAAACCTTCAAGTTTCAAACCACCAGCTGTGAAGGTGAGACATGTCTCCGATGAACCTTTTAAGTACCTCATGATCCATTTCACCGCCTCCCAATGCTGCTTTCCAGGATTGCTCATATATCGGCTTACAACTCCCACTGCATGGGCAATGTCTGGTCTGGTACAGACCATAGCATACATCAAAGAGCCGATAGCTGAGGCGTATGGAATCTTATCCATGTATCCACATTCTAGCTCAGTTTGTGGTGACTGGTCTTTGCTGAGCTTGAAATGATTCCCCAGAGGTGTACTTACTGGTTTAGCATTATCCATACTAAACCTGCTGAGAACCTTCTTGACATACTCTGTTTGTGAAAGCTTTAGTATGCCTTTGTCTTTATCTCTGATGATTCTCATGCCAAGTATTTGTTTAGCAGCTCCCAGATCCTTCATTTCGAACTGTTTTGACAATTGTTGTTTCAGCTTGTCAATCTCCTCAATGTTGGATCCTGCAATCAACATATCATCCACATATAATAGTAGAATGATATAGGAGTTGTCAAAATGTTTGACATAGCAACAATGATCAGTCTGGCATCTTGTGTATCCCGAACTACACATGAAGTTATCAAACTTCTTGTACCACTGTCTTGGAGCTTGCTTCAAGCCGTATAAGCTTTTCTTTAGCTTGCAGACTTGTTTCTCCTTTCCTTGTATTTCAAACCCCTCTGGCTGTTGCATGTAAATGTCTTCCTCTAATTCTCCATGAAGAAACGCTGTTTTTACATCTAATTGTTCAAGATGTAAATCCTCTGCTGCTACTATCCCCAGAACAACTCTGATTGTTGTGAGCTTCACAACTGGAGAAAATATCTCAGAGTAGTCAATCCCTTTCTTTTGTTGAAACCCTTTTACAACAAGTCTTGCCTTGAACCGTTTGCTTCCGTCATGCTCAGTCTTTACTCTGTAAACCCACTTGTTTTGCAAAGCCTTCTTTCCTTCAGGCAGTGTGGTTAGCTCCCAAGTCTTGTTCTTCAGCAACGAACTCATCTCATCCTTCATGGCTAACTCCCACTTGCTTGAGTTTCCATCTTGTAAGGATTCTTCATAACTTAGCGGCTCACCACCATCTGTCAACAAAATATAATTCAGTAGAAGTGTGAACCGTTGTGGGGGCTTTACAGTCCTTGAAGACCTGCGAACATAAACAATTGGTTCACTTGGCTCTGCATCTTCTTGTGTAGTAGTGGGAACAAATGTGCTTGAATCTTCTTGTAAAGACTCTTGAGTTTTGTTCTGCTCGGTAACATCGGGAAGGCCTTCTAATCTTATGAATTCAGATTTTTGTGGACTTGTATCTGAATCAGCCATATCTGTTTCTACACTTGATCTGTCTTTGTAGAAAACTTTCTCATTGAAGATCACGTTCATGCTTCTGATAATCTTTCTGTTCTGATCATCCCAGAACCGAAATCCAAATTCTTCATCTCCATAGCCAATGAAGAAACATTTCTTGGATTTGGCATCTAGCTTGTTGTGAGCATCAGAATCTATATGCACATAGGAAACACACCCAAAGACCTTTAAATGAGAGAGTTGTACCTCTTTTCCTCTCCATACTTCCTCGGGCAATCTGAACTCCAAAGGAACTGATGGTCCACGGTTGATCAAGTAAACTGCAGTATGAACTGCATCAGCCCAGAATGTTTGAGGTAGCCCTGAATGCAACCTCATGCTTCTAGCTCGTTCATTGATGGTCCGGTTCATTCGTTCAGCAATGCCATTCTGTTGCGGTGTGCCTGGAACGGTCTTTTCCATTCTGATACCATTAACAGCACAATACTCTTTGAAACCTCCATCAATGTATTCTCCTCCGTTATCAGATCTTAAGCATTTCAACTTCAAACCTGATTCAGTCTCAACCATAGCCTTCCACTTCTTGAATGTTTCAAACACATCAGATTTATTTTTCAGAAAGTAAACCCATACCTTTCTGCTGAAATCATCAATGAAAGTCACGTAATACCGAGAACCTCCAAGAGATGCTACTGGAGATGGTCCCCATAAATCTGTATGTACCAGTTCTAGCTTTCTTGGTCTTAAGGTCCTGCCAACCTTTAAGAAACTGATCTTCTTCTGTTTTCCAAGAACACAGCTTTCACAAATGTCTAGATCAACATTTTTAAGCTCTGGCAGTTTTCCCTTCGACTGAAGTATCTTCATCCCCTTTTGACTCATATGGCCGAGTCTATAGTGCCATAGCTGTGCTTGATTTTCTGCTTCAGTAGAGGCAATAATGTCTGCAAATCTTGTGGTCATATACAGGGTGCCGGTTTTCTTTCCACGAGCCAAAACCATTGCTCCCTTTGAGACCTTCCACATACCTCCAGAAAAAAGGATTGAATGACCACTCTCATCAAGTTGTCCGACTGAGATCAACTTCTTCTTTAGTCCAGGAACATGCCTTACATTTTGCAAGTTCCATGTAGATCCATTCATTATCTTGATCTGCACTTCTCCTATACCCACAATCTCCATTGGTTGTCCATCGGCCAGATAGACTACACCGTGATCTCCTGCAACATAGTTTTGCATCATCTCATGGTGTGGTGTACAGTGGAATGAAGCACCAGAATCAAGAATCCAATCATCAATTGGACTTTGTACAGCAAGAATCAAAGCGTCTTGCACCTCATCTGTGGTAGTGTTTGCAGAGTCAGCTTCAGGTTTTTTCGGTTTTGTGCAATTCCTCATGAAATGACCAGGTTTGCCACAATTCCAACATTCAACCTGCTTTCTGGGTCCAAACTTGCTTTTACTTCTGTATCTTGATTTGGATCTGCCTCTGGATAAGCCTCTATCTTGTCTCCTCCCTCGAGTGTTAATGTTGAGAGCTGATCCTGAACTTGAACTTTCACCTGAGTCTTTCCTTCGCACTTCTTCAGCTAAAATCAAGTCTCGGATGTCATCATATTTCAGTTTGGATTTTCCAGCTGAGTTGCTCACGGCTGTCCTCATACCTTCCCAACTGCTTGGAAGTGAAGCTAGCAAAATGAGTGCACGGATCTCATCATCAAACTCAATCTCTACAGATGACAATTGATTTGTGATAGTATTGAAGTTGTTGAGATGCTGTGTAACAGAGGTGCTTTCTGTCATCTTCAAGTTGAACAACTTCTTCATCAGGTGCACTTTATTATTTGCTGAGGGCTTCTCATACATCCCAGACAAGGCTTTCATCAATTTTGCAGTGGATTTTTCTTTTGTAACATTGTGAGCAACTCTTCTTGACAAGGATAGCCGGATAATGCCCAAAACCTGTCTATCAAGAATTTGCCAATCGTCTTCTGGCATATTCTCCGGTTTGCTCCCCAATAAAGGAAGATGAAGTTTCTTCCCATATAAATAGTCTTCAATTTGCATTTTCCAATATCCAAAATCTGTTCCATCAAATTTTTCAATTCCCACGACCTTTATTTCATCTGCCATTTTAAATACGTCTCAGATTTGAATCTGTCAAATCTGACCTTACAGATGTGTCCGGAACAGCCAAAAATATTGGAAACAACACTGAGATCACCCAAATCGGACTTTGGATGGCTTAGATATTAACAATCAAAGTTTTGGATCAACAGACGGTGCAGATGAAGCCGCGTGTCAGGCCAGAATAGTGTCCGCGAAGCACTGAATCACAACCCAGAGTGATGACGGGTCTTCTGACGTGTCATCCACGTAAGCAAAACGGGACCCACTTTTGCTGACGTGCCATGTGCACGCGTAATTGCGGCTGACGTGGCAGGTGATGACGTGTCTGCTGACTGGTCTAGTGACGTGGCGGATGACTGTGCAGAATTGTTGGCGTGGCTGCTGACTGGCTGCTGGCGTGGCGGGTCAACCCGGTTCAGTTGCAGACAACCGGGTGAAGACGACGCGTGGAGAGCGTGGCGCGAGTGGTCGCGCGTGGGCAGTGCTGTCGTCGGCGCGTGTTGGAGCGTGCGGGCATGCAGGACGTCGGTTCTTCGCCGGGTTTTCACCAGTGAATTCGTATCTTCTTCCTCTATGCGATGGTAATGTCAAAAACACGTTTTGAGAACTTTGATTTTTGAGTTTGGATCAAACACCCTCTTTTTCAAGAACAAGCTCTGATACCAGTTGTTGGGTCATTCCAGAACTCAAACACACACAAATTTACGTGGTTCGGCAACTTGCCTACTCCACGGAGCTACTAGTTTGTATTAATCACTCAAAGAAACAATACAAACAAAGGAGGAGGAGAAAACTCTTCTCAACTCAACTCAACTCTACTCACTCAAGCTCTCTCTACTGCTCTCTCTTCTCTCTGTGTTTTCTTCTTATCTGCGTTCTTCACACTCTAACCATCCAGCTCTTCACAGAGCATACATATATATTAAGCTAGGAGTGAAGGGCATAAATCATGCCATGATTTATGCCCACCGTTTGTGTCCTCCACCATGTGCCAAGTGAGAGATTAGGTATTCCCACTTGCATATGGTGGGACATTGTTTGTCTCCACTAACTAACAATATAAACATATCTCTCTTCTTTTATCGCTGTATCGTGTCATATATTGCGTCCTCCATCATAGGAGTGAAAGAACAGGAGTTGGTTTGGATTTCTGTTACTAATTGTTGTTGCTGCCGAAACAACACCTGAGACGATGAGGATTAAATAACCCAACCACCTACTCATTTCCTTTTCTTTTTGTTGACAACTTTCTGAATTTCATTCAAAGAGCAGAAACAGGTACATTACTGTCCGCTAGGTCTATCAAATAGGGAGGTACCATAATAGTAGTCGCCAGACTTTCATACTTGGCTAAATTAGCTAAAGAATGATCTAGTCTATTGTACCCTCTTCTACTATGCCCACAAGAGAATTCATGGAAAAAATTTGCAATATAGAGTATGTCCCTAGGATAACTGAGAGGCAATCATCATCAGAGTTGCATTTTTTCAGGAGGTTCGCAATCCATATCTAGCTTAATATGGGAGAAACCTGCTTCTTGAGCTTCGCCAATAGGGATTGATTGTTGTAGAGGAATTGATCTGCAAGCACTCAGTAGAACCTATCCCTTATGGTCTCGAATGATTATACCTAAACCACACGAGGAGGCAAGTAAGGCAGCGTCAGTGTTGATTTTGATGAAGTTTTCCGGTGGTGGTTGTCATGTTGACGTCTCTTGATTGCGAGACCAGACCATAGTAGTAGCTTTTTGATAGTGCTGCAAAGTTGATTGAGCAATATGAATAGAACCCGCTGCATCACAATCTCGGTGTTGAAACAGCCGAGCGTTTCTGGAATACCACAAGGCCCACGTAATCATATTTCCAAACTCAGCTACATTATCATCTTCGCTTAAAATGGAATCAACAAGCCATTTCATAACATCAGTATTATGTGTAGAGGCAGCTAAAAGAGAAGGGAGAAGAATACTCCAGGCTGATCGAGAAAGAGTGCAATCTCTGAGAATGTGAAGAGAGTACTCCATTGGTGCTCCACATCGAAAACAAGCTGGCGAGCCCACTATACTGCGTCTGAACAGATTCTCTCTTGTAGCCAACGAATTATGCAAGCATTTAAGTAGAAAGTGTCTAATTTTTGGAGTTATTGACAGTAACCACACACGCTTCCATATCTTTCTGGTTCGCTCACCAGAATTGCTTGTGCCGGGTTCATGTCCTTGCTGTAAATTCAAAGCCACCTGATAAGCACTCTTAACAGTGAAAGAAGTAGAGTGCCATCCATACCCGTCGATCTGCAATGCCTCTTATACCGATCGGACTTTTGTTTAATCTGGGCTGCCTGAAAAGGTAGGAAAAATTGCTCGATAAGAGTATCATTCCAGCTACCATTCACATGAATCAGACTCTGAACCTTTGCAAGAGTTTGAGGTGTTGACCACACTTGAAAACCATGTTGCTCTTGTAACCATTTATCACCCCAAATTCTGATACAACTCCCATCTCCCGCTCGTCATCTGCCTCATCGAGTATCCTTTTACCCTCTAACAAACTCCTCCATGCATAGCTCATACGATCTTTAGGTTTAGCATCTGCCAATGAGCAATTTGAAAAATATTTTGCAGACAATATCCTATATAGCAGAAGATTGGGACCTTGAAGTAATCTCCTCCCTTGCTTTGCCAGCATAGCTAAGTTGGAAGAATGAAAATCTCTAAATCCTAAATCCTAATCCTCCTAATCCTTTTTTTTTTTTTTTTGTGTTTGTTTCTATGGTTGCTTATGTGATTGAAGCAAATCACAGAAAAGTTTGTGTTTGGTAAAGTATAAAATGTGGTTTATTATTTGTGGGACCTGGTATTCTTTACATTTAAAACGTAAGTAAATCGAAAGCAACTCTAAGCTCCTTCTCAATTTTTAATTTACTCTACATTGTTCACTTCACAAAACTAAATAGTGCAGGGTGAATTAATTCACGCTGCACACAAAAGTGAATTAATTTTCACTCTACACTGTTCACGCGAACAATAAAAAATTTATTTTTTTTATTTTTAATTGTGTTTTATTCGAAAAAGTAGTGTTTAACATTATTTAATGACACTATATAAATTAGAAGAAGATCGCATGATGATGTAACATTTGCAGAATTTGATCGTAATTTCAATTTTGTTCCTGGTGATATTTTACCTGATTTTGTTGTACGCTCAAAAAACCATGGAAACTGTAGTCCTTGTTGGATAAATTTCGTACGTGATGGAATTATAGATGGTTTAATGGAACGATAAAAAATATTTTATATAAAGTATTATTTATTTCATGATGTAATAGCAGTAGTTAAATCTACAATATTTAAATTAAAAACCATCAATATTAATATATATTTTTTTTAGTTATTTTATAACCTCAATTTAAAAAGCATTTTTAACCAAACACATGAAATTACTTTTTGTTCAACCTCAATTTGAACCACAGTTTTAACAAAACATATATAAATACCAAACCAAAAATGCTTTTCATAAAATAATTTTTTTCAAATTATAACTACAAAAGTTACCACAATATCAAAAACACTCATGCAAACATAAACTATTCCATTTCACAAGTGAACTCTCCTCTTTATTTTTTATCCCCGCCAGAACCTAGCAATAACCACTTTAAATCCTGACATAGGCTCATAGGAAGCAAAAGAGCAACTAATAAAATAGGGTGAATTGCGCAACGACTTTGATTGAAACTTCTTTTCTTGCCACCGGTGAAGCTTCTCTTTCCACCCTTTCAACTTCCTCAGAACTCGATCATGAAGAGTCGAAAACACACGTTTCTTTGACTTTCCTATTATAATCGGTAGGACCAAGTATTTTCATTACTCATAACTGCCTTTACTTGCATCCTCCCTTGGATTAAAGTTCATTGAGATTGTGACACATTTCGGCTATATGAGAGAGCTGACTTATCAAAATTAATCCTCTGGCCTGAAACCTCCTTATAGCATTGCAAAGTTTGACCGATCGTATCAGTTTCTTGAACCGTGGCTCTTGCAAAAAGAAGACTATCATTCTCCAAAAAAAAAAAAGGGAACTGTCGATGCTTGTCTGCATATGACAACTCTATGCAATCTCCCTTCATGTTCTACCTTTCTGAGTAGTGCCGAAAAACCTTCTACACAAAGGAGGAGGAAGATATTGAGAGAGTGGATCCCCCTACCTCAGTCCCCCTCGATAGTGAAAAATTTTTCCCTAAAGACTCGTTAAGCAGAACAACATAGGATACAGTAGTTACACAATTCATAATCAAAGATACCCAATCATTATGAAAAGCCACCTTCAACATTGCAGCTTCTAAAAAGGACCATTTTACTCTATCATGTGCTTTGCTCATGTCTAGTTTAAGAGCTAAATGACCTTCAGTACCAGATGCTTTGGTGAAGAGCTACTGCAAGGACCTCCTCTTGTGAGAATTTCCTTGTAAGCAAATTATACATATCTCTTGTCACCCTTGTTTCCATTGCATCTATCACTCTCTCTAGATTATCAGGCCTTGAAAATGTAAAAAGATTATTAAAATAGTCCTCCAATGCACCTGTCATCTCGTCCTCTTTCTCTACTCAGTCTCTTTATGAATTCTTGACGAGTCACATTATTCTGTTTCGCTTCTGTCTATTTGAGGCTTTAGTACGGAAAAAAGATGTTCTTGTGCCCCTCTTTTAGCCAATATATCCGTGATTTTTGGCACCACATCATCTCCTCTTTTCACAATGAATCCTCTAAATTCCCTCTCAATGTTTTTCTGTTTAAGTACATTATATTCTAATTGTGATAGTTACTGCAAATCCTTCAGACGCTTCTTTAAATCACAAATCTGTCTAGCAATGTTGCCAAAAGTACTCTCTTTCCATTCTTTTTATTCTGCACCGCAAGCAAGAAGCTAAAATCCAGGAAGTAGAAGCTAAATTATATGATCTAGGATGATTTTGCCACACACCTTCATCGATGTTTCCTTACAACCTTCTTCCCCAGCCCACATGGATTCAAAGAGAAAAGATCTGTCTTGTTTTTTCCTGAATCAATTCTCAACTAAAGTGGGACTTATTCTCAAAATAAAATAGTGGGACTTGTTCTCAAAATAAAATAGGTTTTTCTTCCTAAGTAGTGGATAGTTCTTGACGTGGTCTGAATAGCATAATTTCTAAACAATTTGATGATGTAACCTGGAGATGGTTAAAATTTTAGGTTGAGATGATTTTTTTAATACTTCCAACCCCTTTAGAATTCAAAATAAAAATATGTGAATCAAATAGATAGCCTCTTTACCGTCTTAAAAATACCATCCATATTCCTATCCCTAGGACAGGAACAAAATTCTTGTAACTTAGCCAATTTATAGTTGAGATATAATTTATGTTTCTTGCAGAGTTATTTATATCCTTATCAGAAAAGATATACTTTAGTTGTCACCATAACCGGTGGTTAGTACCCAAGGGCAAAGCTAAATGTGGTGGAATCAAATTATTCTCATAACTATCATGTTTTAGGTTGCTTATGATTGTTACAAGCCCTGTAATACTGTCAACTTTAGAACACGGGAAGATTGTGAAGGGATTTAAAGGAATTCCTTCGAAGAGACCGGTTTTGTACATTGGTAATCACATGTTACTATAGTTTCCTTTGGAGTGATTTTTATATATCATGTGAAATTAAGGATGAAATTTATTTTTATATTTAAAGTGTTTAAATTGTTGGTGGGAGAAACTACCAATGGTGGCTTAGAAACACATAAGGAAGATAAAACTAGTTATTTTATATAAAAAACACAATCTTACATATATTGGGAAAAAAAAACTCTCAAACTCTTACCCTCTTCTTCTTTCTAGTGTTTTTCTTTTTATTTTCCACACAAAATAACCATAAGCTAACTGCCTATTTATACACAAAATGACAGCATGAAAAAAATCAAAGTTATAAGTGTGAATGATGGTGGTTAGTGGTAGTGTGAAGGCGGCTGGTAGCTGTTAGTTAATGATTGGTGGTTGTCATTCTTGACCTTCTAGAGTGAGTTTACTACAACAAATTTCATGCTTTAAACTCAATCGAGGGAAGTCATTCCAAGCATGAACTTCAATATGGTAAATGCCTCACCCTTTAATGGATTTGTAAAAATATTTGCAACTTGATTATTTATTTTGCAAGATATCAATTCAACTTATTTGTTCTTCATATGCTCTCAGATAAAATAATGACATGTATTAATGTGTTTACTTATTTCATGATATATATATATATATATATATATATATATATATATATATATATATATATATATATATATATATATATATATATATATATATATATACTGGGTTTTTTGCCAATGCAATCGCCAACTGATTATCGATATAAATCTTCGTATGATTTTGTTAAGGAAATCCCAAATGCTTCAGCATATTCTTTAACCATATTAAATGGCACACAACTGAGTTGGCAGCAACATACTCGGCTTCACAACTTGATAGCATCACTATCAATTGCTTCTTGGATGACCATGTTAATGATGTATCTCCTATAAAAAAGATAAATTATGTTGTGCTTTTCTTTCGTTCAGTTCTCTACCCTAATCACTATCTGAGTAGCTAATAAGGTTGAAGTTTTTGCTTGAAGTATAGAACATACCTTTATTCATCATTTCTTTGATGAAACAGAGAATTCTTTTGGCTACATTCAAGTAAGATTAATCTAGTGTCTCCATATATCTGTTGATAAGTCCTACACCATATAGTATATCCAATTTGGTATATATCAAGTACTTTAAGCTTTCCACTAAGATTTTAAAGTAGGTTGGATCAACATTTCATACTTTACTCTTCCTCAATTCCAATTCACTCTCGACTCGAGTTAATATCGGATTGCAGTTTTTCATATTGAACTTGTTTAAGAATGTCTTTGGCATAACCACTCTAGGACACAAAAAATCTCATCTTCTTTATGTATCATTTTTAGGTCAAGAAAGTGTGTCATCAGGCCAATATTTGTCATCTCAAACTCTTGTACCATATTTTTTTTGAAATCCTTAAACATGGTAGGATTATTGCCGATGAAAATCAGATCATCGGCATATAAGCATGCAAATAACATGCTTCCATCAACTTCTTTCTTTATATACATTGCGTGTTTATATGGACACTTTTCAAATTTATTTTTTTGGAAATACCTGTCAATTCTGGTATTCCAAGCATGCAGAGCTTGTTTTAAGCTATATAGGGCTTTCTTCAATTTGTATACTTTGTCTTCATTACAAGCTTCAACGTATCTAAGTGGTTGTTCAACATATATCTCTTATTCTAAGAAGTCATTTAGAAATGTTGGCTCCACATCAAGTTGATAGATCTTCCATCTATATTATATAGCTAGTGAGATTATTAGTCTGGTTGCATCTAGCCAGGCTATATAAGTAAATACTTCTCCATAATCAACACATTTTCGCTGCTTGTAGCATTTTTTTCACTAATCTTGTTTTGTACCTTTATACTTTGTCTTTTGCATTAGTCTTATAAACCCATTTGAAACCAAATGTTTTCTTGCCTTCTGGTAGATTAGTAAGCTTCCATGTGTCATTCTTTTTAATAACATGTATTTCTCTATCCATTGCTTATATCCATTTCTTTTCTATTAGCTTCATTGAAGTTAAGTGGGTCACTATTTATGAAGAAACGAAACAAATTCATATCTTTAATGAATTTAGTAACATCATACAAATCTTCCAAGTTTCTCATCCTTTTTGGTTCTTCTAATAAGGATACTGATGGTGGTGCTGGTGATGATCCTGATATTGATGTGTTTCTCTTGTTAAATACAGGGAATATGTGTACCAAAGTTTATGGCTCATTTGCTGATACTATCAGACTTTTTGTAAGTATTATTGATACTTTTTCTTTATCTTCAAGGATCATACCAGTACCGATCCATTTGATTTATTCTTGATCCTCATTTCATTGCCAAGTTATATCTTCTTTAAAGATAACATCTCTACTCATAATGACCTTTTTTGTTATGAGATTATACAACTTGTATCCTATTTTTCTATCATCATATTCGACAAAGATGCATTTCTCGCTTTTATCATCATCCTTGTTAACCTCTTTTTCTAGTGGTATATACAATTGTTGAAGTCCTTTCTTGTTCGTATTTGTCTTTTTTGAGGGATAATTTTGATTTCAAGGCATGCTTTATTGATTTATCCCCATTTCTTTTCATAATCTTATGTTTATGAGCTTGCAAAAAACCTAAAAGCTAATCCATTATTAACTTGTCCAATTATTTGGACTTTTTAATAGCCACAACAACACAATCAAATCTTGGATATAGAGATATTAAGATTTTCTTGGTAATTCGAGTATATGTAAGGGCTTCTCCATTTCTTCTTATCTAATTGATTATCACCATAATTCTTGTATGATAATCAGAAATAGATTTTGAGGACTTCATTTGCAATGATTCAAATTCACCTCATAAAGTTTGGATTCAAATCTTTTTGGTCCAAATAGTAAGGAATCAGTCCGACTCGGTTAGAAATGGGTCAAAAATGGGTGGAACTGGTAAAAAAAAATGATTTTGGAATTAGGAAGGTTCGTTGGTGTTGATCCGGGAATATTCTAGGAATAGTCTCTAGTTGGCAGATCAACTCAACTGCAAGCTCGACTAAATGGCTTGGCGGCCTGGATTTGGTGCGCAGCTCGACTTGATTATGGTTTAGCGCGTGAACTCCAGTCGTCTTCTTCCTTGGAACGTGTGGACTGCGCGTGGTGAACAAGGCAGAATCTTCAGGTTGCATATGTGGTTCACCGCAGGCTCTGATGGGGCTAGTATTTGCATCGTTGGGTTCGTAATAAAGAACCTTACATCATGGAATTATCAAATTGTGTTTTGGACAACTTTGAAAATTCAGATGTATCTTAAAAACATCGTTGGGTTCATAATGAACACTACTAAAAAATATAGTAATTAGCAACTAACTACTCCGTTGCAAATAATACTAAAATCCGTTGCTAAAACAATTTAGCAACGGAATTAGCAACAACAAATATCGGATGTAGATTTGTAATTGCTGATTTTTAGCAACGGATTTATCCGTTGCTGGTTTTGTGAATCAGCAACGGATTGTCCGTTGCTGATTGATGAATTATTCACAATCAGCAACGGAGAATCCGTTGCTGAGTATATTAATTTTATTAAATTAATTTTTTTTATTTATTAAAATAACTTTTAATTTTTTTAATTAATTATTTATGAATATTTTAAAAGTTGTGGAATATATATAACCAACATAAATTAATATTAAAAATAATTGTATCACTAATAAAAAATGGAATAAAAATAATATTCATATTATAAAAATTTAGTTAAACTTGCATTAATACAAATAAGTCGAAATACAATAAAAAAAAAAACAACAAAAGATACAATCATGGTGCTGGTTGCGAAGATGAACCATGATATTGTGAATCGACACAAGATGAATCAGGATATAGTGGTCGAAGTGTAGGTCGATAAATTGGTTGAGATGTGGGACCCATAGGTGTCATTATCTGGGGAGCCATAGGTGGCGACATTGATGGGGTCAAAGGTGGTGGCATACCTTGGCCAATATTTGATGTCCCACCATGGTATCCAAGATTGTTCACAAGATATTCTTTCATGGAATCCATCTGCCGTTTCATTTTAAGAATAAAATCATCTTTTTTCTTTATCTCCTCTTCTTTATTCTTTATCTCATTTTGCAATGCTCGATACGATGAACTGGGATATGATAACTCCACCGAGTAGGAATGTGATGAAGAGCTTGTACTAACTATAGATTTTGGCATACGAGGTGCACCATATACCCTACCCTTTGTAACTGCTCATGAAGCCACACACCAAGCTACTCCATCAAATGAAGGATTATTGTCCCGATTAGTTCCATACTTTGAAATCATCTCCATTTTATAATTTTCCTACAAATAAAATACATGCAATAATAAATTCATTTGAATGTTAAATAATACTTAAGTCATATAAATAAATAATCAAATAAAAATACATACAACCACTCTTTTAGACTTGTTGTCGATGAAGCTACCAGACTGCTTAGTACTTTGATGCAAAGCTGAAAAGACATCATCCCATGGAGGTTCTTTTCCACCAACTTCCTCTTGCTTTCAAGATTAATAAATATTATAAAATATAAATATAAAAATTTTAATTCATTATCTTAAGCATAAAAAAAAATAATCATTACCATGTTAGCTCGATATGATGCAAATGACACTGTTCCTCCAGAATGAGTGCTTATTTTGCCATATGTTTTGGTTAATCGATTCCTCCTAGCAGATTCAGACCTCTTTTGAAATTCAAGGGTGGACCAAACATCTTTGATCATTTGATTCCAGTCATCATTGTTTATCCAAGCAGGACCTTTATCAAGGCAATCTATAATATTTGTAGTGTTTTGTTTTGACATGACTTTCTTGCGAGCTCTTGTCAATTGTTGATTCAAAGTTATCCTAGCCTTATCTTCCCAAATATTACGAACAATCGACTCATCTTCCTCAAGAAAGGAATATTTTTTCTACCAAATAATATATATACCAAGTAAAAAGAGTGCACAAAATTTCAAAGTATAGAAATAATTAATCATATTGTGTTATCTTGTTCAGAATTTGCAAGATGATGTAATAACTAAAGAAATTAAATGATATTAAAGAGTAAACAAGAAATAAGAACAAATTATAACACAAATCAATCCCTGCTATTCAGTTGATAATTTATGGTTACAAATAACAAGGCAATTACCAGCACACTTCTATAGTTATTCAGTTGATAATTTTCATAATGCTACATTAAAGTGATCAAAATTGAAAAGAATATGGCAATTAGTGTTGGTTCTTACCTTAAACTCTTTAAAGAGTTCATCCCTGCACATTGAATCTACTTTTTTCCAAGAGTGTCATGCTCCCTTAAAATTGGACCTCAAAATATCTCTGATTGCACGTCCACACGATGCGTTATTGAACCTGAAAATATATAATAACAAACTTTTATTAAACAAATAATTACACAATAATAAGTAATTTTTTTAATACCTGAAAATATAACCTTAATAAGTTAGTTTTTAAAAGTTTCAACTTACTCTGTTGTTCCATACAAACAAAACTCTTTTTTTCTTGTAATTGGATCTATTGGTGTGTCAAAACCCTTCCTTTTAACACTTTGATCACAATTGTATGGAGAAGATGTTGAACCGTGGTTTGATGGAACACCATCTTGATCCTCATCACATACACCTCTCTCATTACTACTAACTCTCTCATCACATACACCTCTCTCATTACTACTGTCTCCCTCATCTTCATCTCTAATGTTCACATCATCATCATCACCATCAACTCTCTCATAACTCCTATATGAATTATGTCCTCCATAAACAAGTTGGTTATCTCGAGAGAAACCTCCTTGAGTTTGAAGCAAATCTTGGAAGCGAAAGCCCTCACAATATTGATATGCTTCAACCCACCCATAATCATATTGAGGAGGATGTGTACTTCCCAAAGTAGGTATATAATACTCATTTGCGTTCTGATACACAGGTTGATGAAATGTGGATCCTTCGTTGTTATGCCTTGATGTAGTTTGAAATGATTTGGATGAAGTGGACTTGGCACTCCTTGAAGTGGACCTGTCACTCCTAGAATCTAATATGGATCCTCGTCGAGGCATGCTAAAAACCAGAAAAAATATATACATTATCATATGAATATATACAACATAACAATACATTAGCTCATAGTTAAAGTATCAGGAACAAAAATTCACAGATATTTTCCCAAGACGGCCATAACTAGAATGTACATTGCATGTATGATGAATATGTCTGTGGCTATTGTAACAACTTGTGGAATTGAATTTCATATGTTGAGCATTATGTGATTATATTATGATGCTATCTGTTGGGAGTTTTGAGGCATTTTCTTCATTTGCTAATATTTAGTAGTGATAATTCTATTGCTGTGAAGACTTTTACTTTCATTTATTTCTTTATTATTTTAAAATATTTGAAAAATCTTTTCATGCAGGCATGCATCGCCACTTTGTACTTTATGGTTTGATGGAATTTCTCTGGAGAAGGTCGTTCTGCCTCTTACTCTATTTCCTTTTCTAATAGTTTCCATTTACATGATTTAACACATTCATCACTCTATCACAGCTTTGATCGACAATTTTCTCCGGATGAGGTTTTGCAGTTGCTAGACCGTTTCTACAACATTGAAATGCTGGTACTGATTTCAGTGATATTTCTTACTTTTCATTTTTACGTTACAAATACAATGCAGCAATTCTCAGCACAACAAATAATTCTGAGATGTATTTTTGTAAATGCAGCTTCATTACAACAATATCCAGTTTATGATGTTCAAAATCAGTATGGATTGTCCACTTAATAGCCATCACTTCCAAAAATATTATACTTCAAATAAAGTAATTACTGTAACAAAAACAAATATATAAATAAGCCATCCTTATCCTGTGATAGTAATTTGGAACTCAAAATAGTCATTGCAATAATAAAAATCAGCCATGAAGTTTAAATTGTCAAAAGCTAATTAACACAAACAATAAAAATAATAAAAATCTGAATAATTAATTAAGCAGAAATCAAAATTATAAATATGCTTACCTTAATGTTTGTTCCTATAAATAAAAACATTGAGTAGGAAGAACCCTTTCATTCATGCCTCAGCATCTATCAGCAAGAAGACGAATCACAAAATAAACTATAACATCATAATCACAATTTAAAGATTGATACTTCAAAGGTTAGAAATGGTTTCAAAAGTCAATAAAAATGATATATGTAATGTGATCTATAACACACACTTGAATAAAATAATAAAGAAATAACATTGAAAGCCTAAACTTGTCAAGTAATATGAGGAAATAATATGAAATCATCCATACATATAATAAAGATAATTCATTACATATACTATGAAATATAATTAATGACTGCTACTCATTATTATCATCACTCCTAACCATGTCATCATCATCACACAAAACCATGTTGTCGTCGTCATTACCACCACCACCACAACATCCTCATCCTCATCACCATCACCATCACCATCATCATCTTCTTCTTCTTCTTCTTCCGCAACCTTTTCATCTTCGTTTCCCCAATTTATGTCAAGTTGAAGCAATTCATATTAACTGATTTCTTCATAATAAGATGATTCAACAAGTATATTTGGATCATCAAGTGTTTGAGTATGAAGGACACGACATGGTTGAGAAATATCATCTGATTGATCAACATCAAATGATCTCACATTGTTGGCAAAATCTTCATTTCCATGTAGTCGAGATGTATGCTTGATTTCAACCAAACCATTCAAACGATGCACTCTAATCCCTCGTTTTGTATCATACCAATTACATTTAAACATAAATAACTTGCATTTACTCCCCAAGTATTTTAGCCGAACAACTTCTTTAAGCATTCCATAATAATTACGTTCATTATCATCATAGCAACTTCCTTTCACACAAACTCCACTATTCATTATCTTTTTAAAACGACCATAACTTTGAGTATGAAATTTAAAACCATTCACATAATACCCATTATAACATTTCACTGAAGTTGAAGGGCCCATAGCAAGTCCAAAGAGTTGATTTTCAATTCCGTTAGATTGGTATTCCACCTAGCATAATACTTAACTACATAAGAAATAGTGATTTAAAAGAGATTAGTAATTTTTTTAAAGTAACTCATTGACATAAAATATAAATTAATTTTATTAAAATACTTATATTATTTTTTAACCAATTTGGAAAGATCTCTTCGCATAATTTTTCAATTTCAACATCACTCGCATGTGGTTGTTGTGACCTTAGCTCTTGACGACATTGCCTAAAATTTTAAAATGTTAAAGTTAATAATAAATTATTATAAATTAAGTACAAAATAATATTTCATACTTACTCTAAATAAGGCTTCAGTTCTTGACAATTGAATATCACATAGTTATGCGCAATTTGCATTTCAGCATGTGACAAATGTCTTCTATAAAATCTTTTGGATAATTTTTTCCCTGGATAGGAAAAAATAGAAAGACGTCCATCTAGACTTTTAAGGCCACCATCATCATTCAGTGGAACTCGATTCCAAATTGTTTGCACATCATCACCAAAATAATAAGATGCAAAATTGGTAATTTCATCAATCAAGTATGCTTCACATATGGAACCCTCAACTTTAGCTTTATTGGTCACTTTCTTCTTCAAATAAAACATATACCTATATCATTTCTGTCAATTAGTTTATTTTTTAAATTAAAAAGGGAATAAAATTAACATAGTATGAAAACATACCGTTCAAATGGATACATCCATCGATATTGAACTGGTCCACCAACTTTTGCCTCGTAAGGTAAATGTATCATCAAGTGTTCCATGAAGTCAAAGAAGGATGGAGGAAAAATCCTTTCAAGTTTGCAAATTATTTCAATTATATTCATCTACATTAACTCCATGTGTTGGGCATTTAAATTTGTTAAACAAATATCTCGAAAAAATACGAACAGTTCAGTTAATGCCTTCCACAGTGGCCTAGGTAAGTAAGGTCGAAAAGCGGTTGAAAGAAGTCTTTGAATGAAGATATGACAATCATGACTCTTCATCCCCGAAACCTTACATTGTGCCTCTTTCACACATCGTGAAATGCTTGAAGCATAACCATCAAGAAATGATAATTCCTTCATCCATGACAAAACTTCTTGTTGTTGTTTCTTGTGTAGACAATAAGTGCCTTTAGGTTTGTAAACCCGACCACTCGTATCTTGTTGCAAATGTAAATTTGGCTTCTTACAATACAATTGAATATCCAACCTAGCCTTTAAATTGTCCTTGCTTCTATTAGGACAATCCATTACTGTATAAAAAATCATTCACAACATGACTAATTCCAACCGATGAAGGTCCAGCCAATATTGGTTCTGCGACATAAGGCTCCCCATGTGCAGTCTAATTTTCATAATAAGGTAAAAAACCTTTTGTTAATAGATGTTTACAAACATCATCTTCCTTTAAAAACTTTTGATTTTTGCACCTCACACAAGGACATCTAATTTTTCCCCCAGATATATTTTTATCAATTGAAAAGGTAAAATTGATAAATCTTCTAACACCTGTAATGTATTCAGGACGAAGGCGACCATCCATAAGACGACGATACATCCACGATCGATCAATGTTAATCTAATTAACATGATAACACCAATAAGCATTTTTAGAAATTAGCATACTTCTTTAACTACTAGTACTTAAAAATCCTTTAAAATAAAATATGTACCACATAAACAAACTTTAATTATTTGTCCAGCTCACACATATATCAAGCTAAAAAATGTTAATGATTGGATATATGCACATGTGTTTGTAAGAACTTGGAGAACTGTTTTTCTTCTCCTTTTTGTTATATGTTTATTTTAAAGCGGTAAGATTTCTGATTATGTAAGAAACCTATTGAGTTTTTAATTATATGGGCTGTTTAGTGTGACAATATGAGTGTGTGAGGAATTCCCATTGCCATGGTGATGCTTTATCACCCATGGTCAGATTACGTGATTAATAACACATTCACTAGGAACCATCTCAATGGGAAAATTTTCAGTTCTCCTTTCTAAGAAACCTGCAAAATTGTAGACTTTTTAGAAATCGTTAGTGATCTTGATTGTTTGTATTTTTAAATTTCTACTTCATAATGATGCCTTTGTTTGCCCTCCCCTTGCCTCCCTTTCAATCTTCTCTCTTTCTGGTCTTCATGAGGTTCAGCTGGTTTTTACATGATTGAAAATAAAGTTTTATTTTATTTTAATCACAGCTTGGTTCAACTGCAATTGGTTTAAAGACGAAAGAAGGTGTTGTGCTTGCAGTTGAGAAGCGTATCACTTCACCTCTGTTGGTTTGTCTCTTTCTCCTTGCATCCACTTTTCATTTTATGATATTACATGTTTGGTTCACTTCTGACTTGATAAACCTAAGAATGGATCACCTTGATATGCCAGTTTGATGATTTCCTTTGGTTTGTTTCTAAAAATATAATGTTTTAAATTTCCACTATGCATGGTTGCATATTGGAGTGACTGTGAAATGAGAATTGTGGATCTGGACTTTATAATACATTCAATGAAGTGGTAGTTCTTTATATTTGACTTTTGACTCCTGAAGAGCTTTATAAATTAATAACTGAATTCTGTCATGATGCATAAGCTCTGGAAACTTCTCTATGTTCCATGATATATTTGCAGCAATCCTAAAATCTAATCGATAACTCATATTCGGAAGAAGTGTTTCTACAGTCCTGTTATTTTTAATGTAATAGGTTTGTCTTGGTTGTGTTGGCAGTACACTTTAACTTGGTCATAGAGAACTTGTTTCTTGGTCATACTTGGTAATGTTTAAAATGTAGATGAGTATAGCTTTATTTAAATCATCTTTTTGTTCAATTCATTTTTTAGGAGCCCAGTAGTGTGGAGAAAGTCATGGAGCCCAGCTCATCTTTTAGAAATTAGTAATTGGTCTGTTTGGTTTGAAAAAAACTCAATTCTAAGTTAAACTATGAATTTTTAAATTTTTTTTGGCACTTGTCTTCTCATAACAAATTTTTTTTCATATAAGATCTAACCTGAAAAATTTCATTTAATTAGGAACTAACTTATAGTTTTCAAAAACATAATGACTAACTTATAAAATCATAAAAAAATACATAGACTAAATTATAATTTACTCTAATTATTATCTCTTAAAACCTATAACTTAATAGGAATTTTTATGGTTAGGACATAATTTTTCTACAAAACCAAGACTTTGCATAAAAGGAAATTCCATTGAGATGCTTTTAGTTCAAAGAGCAAAACAACAAGCTACAAAAAGCATAGCAGAAAGAACTTAGTTGTAAATAAACCTAGCTAACCAAAAGTCAAATCAATAGAAAGGCAGAACAGGACCAAGAATTCACAGCAAGGAGCTACTGACTTCCCAGCAACAATCAGAATAAATTTGCATTTAATTGATATATTATTCAGCCACCTTTATGTTTCATTTTGGTCTCATAATTTCCATCCAAAAGAAACTTAATATCAGATTTAATGAAAGGAAATCATTCAATTAGTTTTCTTATACAAACTATCATTGAATAAGGAAAGAAAAAAGACAGTCCTATGCCCAGAAAAGTTAATTGAATATAACCAGCATCATGTTCACATAAACCTCCAAAACTAGGATCTACAAGGAAAATAAATTTAAATATGCATTTTCTTGTCCCAATGAAAGGCAGAGTTCCAATTAATTGAAAAGATTAGGATAGACATGCCTAATAGACAAATAAGCATGATATAATTAAGCAACCATGTAAAAATAGAGCAAAATAGACTTACCTAAGCCCCAAGAATCAATGGCCCAAGGTGGAGGTTTTCTTATTGCAACCCAATCAGACTTAGCCAACTCTATTGGATTATATTGTGATCCAATAAGCCATTTATATTGCTGGAAAAATAAAAAAACATAAACAATATGTTAAACCCATCCAGTTATAACCATTGTTAGTCTTTAAAACAAATCCAAGTTAAACTATGAAAAACAGAAAGCATATCCAAGTTAAACTATTAATTTTTAATATTTTTTTGGCACTTGTCTTCTCATAACAATTTTTTTCTTCTAAGATCTAACCTGAAAAATTTCAATCTTGAACATGATTCATTTTGAAATTTTAAAATAACTAACATTTAATTTATAACAAGGAACTAACTTATGGTTTTCAAAAACATAATGACTAACTTATAAAATCATAAAAAATACATAGACTAAATTATAATTAACTCTAATTAACAATGGTAGCAGATGCAGAAAATGGTAGCAGTTTGTATAAAAACAGTAAATGACATGTAGAAAAATTGCATGAACAAAGGAAGCTGGATGCACGCCCAATATTCCATGTAAATGACATGTAGTATAAGAGCACAATACCTCAAAAGGACAAAGCATTAAGGAGACCATATTAAATAATAGTAAGAACACAACACACCGCTTTCGTGCCAAGAAGAACCCAAAGACTGATTAATTATTGAGGAAGATAACTTGATGCCACGCTTAAAAACCTAAGTCATCATATTGAACAAAGTCATGTCAGGACCCAAAAATTAAAAAAAAAAAAAAAGCCAAATAACAAAGCAAGCATTAGGTACTTTAACAACAAGAGTAAATATTACAGATTTTTATCTGAAATTCAATAGCTGAAGCATACAAGTAGATGAATTATATAGCCAGTTCCAAACTCCTTATTATATCTAGAATGCCTTTGAGTTGAATAAAATAAAATAAAAAAGTAGTTAAATTAAGGAAATTTTTAAAAACAGAGAAAGAATATTAAAAAAAATAAATGAAATTAAATAGTGAAATTACTATATTTCATGTACTAAAAAATCATGTCCCATTTCTTACATTATTTCTCTAACTTTTTTAAATTCTCAATGTGACTATCATATTAAAAAATAATTAAGAGCATTTTAGATTAAAAAAAAAATAGTTAGGGTTTGGGATCCTACATCCTTACGAGTGGGTTGCTGGTCTAGCTAGGCAAGGTGAGAATAATGGACATTAATTAGGGGGAAGGAAGGATTTAAAAGAAAAATTAGATACCATCTAACATTTTTAGCTGAACTGAATTAAAAGCCTGCCACCTAAACCATTTGGTGATCAATAACGTTTCCAAATCATGCATGCTGACCTCAAGACAGGATAATCAAGTGAAAACAGACAACATATATAGCTAATGTGGGAAATTAACTTATCATCATGCAAGGAGGAGGCAACCATGAATTCTAACCTCTTTCACTACCCAATTCTGCTACTTCTATATATCACAAGTAAAACAGCAAGAAAAAAAAAAAAGAATGAATGAAGATACAAAAATAAAATAGCAATCTTATTAACGAAACACAACATCAACAAGCAAGTTTCCTTTTATATATATATATATATATATATATATATATATATATATATATATATATATATATATATATACACATGCAAAACACCTAGGTGTCGGCGCACAGGAGGACAAAAAGACTTGCAGACATCAAAGAACACCCAACATCAATAAGATTACTTGTTAAAAATTAAATTGGGGGTTTTGATAAATTTTCAATTAAACATGCATAATTTCCATCAATCACTCGCTTCCAAACACATAAATTGCCAGCATTGGTCCAATTGCCTAAAATCATTCAATTCATAAACCGTAACCCTAAAAATTAAATTGGGGGTTTTGATAAATTTTCAATTAAACATGCATAATTAGGTTATAAATCATGGTAAAAACATTTCATAAACCTTATATAATCGAATTAATAGCCTAAAACCAGTATTCAAAGTATTGATAAAAAAAAATTTGTTACCTGTGTTCTTGAGTTATAGGTGAGCGAGATGAATCTACACAACAGAATAACACCTGAGATTGAGAAAGTTAGGTTAAAACTTTTTCGTGTAAGTTAAATTGCAACATAGAAAAACATAAATCCGAAATTAATTACTTGATTTGTTGAAGAAAAGAGTGCAAAACTCAACCCGTTTACAAAGAGAAGGGGTAAATCAGGATGTTCGATGGTGATAATGATGGGTCTAGTGCAAAGTTGCCATGGGTCTGTGTTTTTGGTGGTTTACAGAGAAAGATTGAAACTGTTAAGATGAAGGAAAAGAAGATGAAGAAAAAAAATTAGCGATATTGAAGACGAATGAGAAGAAGATGAAAAGTTTGGGACAAACGAAAATCAAATCGATGAAGAGAGGGTGATTTTTCTACAGTTATGAATGTTATTGGGGGCGAAGGAGACTGGAAGTTAATTAATTTTTAGCTGTTGGTTTCGTTGTTCTCTGTTTACGTTTCTAAAGGTGTGGGGGGAGAGTACTGCAAGTGTAGAATTAAAAAACGACAGCGAAATTAAACGGTTGAGATTTTATCCTATCAAAAGTAATCAACGGTCTATATAATTTTGGTTTTATATTAAGATTTAAATAATTATTTTTACAATTAGCAACGGATAATCCGTTGCAAACTTTACGTTGCCTTTAGCAACGGATTTTCCGTTGCTAAATCTTGTTGCTAATATTAAAAAAATAATATATGTGTAATCCGTTGCATATCCGTTACTGAATTTAGCAACGGAATTATTCGTTGCTAAATTCAGATGCTAATAGCTCCTGTTTTTAGTAGTGAAAGGACCCTATATCATGGAGAAACTACTAATGGTGGCTTAGAAATACTTAGAGGAGATAAAACAGGCTCACTCTCTCTTATTAAAAAAACAATCTTACATCTATTGAAAAAAAAAAAAAAACTCATGCTCTTACCCTTTCTTTCTCTCTAGTGTTTGTTTTTTTTTTAAATTTTCCACACAAAACAACCATAAGCTAGCTGTCTATTTATATACGAAATGACAACATGAAAAATTCAAAGTTTCAAGTGTGAATGATGGTGGTTAGTGGCAGGATGAAGGCGGCTGGTGGCTGCCAATCATTCTTGATCTTCTAGAGTGAGTTCACTGCAGCATAAATAGCTTTGCTGAACTCAACTCCCCATGCATACCACTTTCAGAGTGAACAATACAAGTTAATCTGGCCAGAACAATCTGAATTAGTTAGATTGGCAGCAAGGTTTGGAGCAAAAACTGTGCTATTTGGTGCTGTTGGAGAAGATGATTTTGGTGAAGTTCGCTCGGAGTTCGAACATTTGAAATTTGATTCTTCTGCATTATACACACTGCAGTTTGGTTTGCTAATCAATCCAGATTGTCAAATAAGATCGGGAAATTGCATATTACGCGTGGAGCCTCACGATATGATCCAAACTGTAGCTGCATCCTCCAATTTATATATAAATAATCATAATTCATCATGTTTGGATGCTTTGGCCGAGTGAAATTAGTGATGTTAGATTCATTTATTCCCACTGATACAACATCGATGATGGATACACTGATTGCTGAATAAATCTATACTGTATTCATTAAAGTCATGATATATAGCATTCTAGTACATAAAAAAGCAAATTTCCTGCCCAGCTAAGTCCACTGGTAATAAATTTGCATACCCAACCAAGTGCTCATACAGCTGAAGAGCAGTTGGTGGTATGTCTTATTCTAACTATATGCCTTGAGAAAGAAGAATTGAAGAACTAGTTGGGGCTAAGGCTGCACTCAGCAATCAGCTTCCACGTTTCCAAATTTCCTTTGTCTTCACGGTCTGTTATCCACAAAGCCAGGCGACTTACCTGGAAGTTCATGCCATTGATGCTCTCATCAAGAAGATAAGCTTTTTCTTGAGCCTTCTTCTTCTCTTCTTTTGTTAGAGTCCCGTAAAGAAGGCTCAGACGGGGCATGTACTCTACAAGGATAATCAAATATACGTAGAAAAACATGATCATCTATACAAGCTTTCCTTTTTCTTACGTCATGACTGTAAGTTGTACAATTGAAAGTGAAGAACACTTACGATTAGACCTCTTGTATCCAAAATGCCTACAGCAGTGTGCACTGGCATCCATGACCTGAAAGGGTTAAAGAAATTATGAGCAAACAGGGATGTGAACCTTGATGCATCTAAAACAAGATCAGATCGAGAGGACAGTATCAAGAAAAAGAGCATTAACATTGCCATCAAACTCTAAAGAATGTTTAAAGACCCACCTCAGGCGTTGACTGAAAGAGCAAATAAAGGCACTGAGAAGGAAAAGCCCCGGCAACTACACTATCAGCCTTAGCATGATAAGGCTTGAGCCCTTCACAAGCTGACCTGAACTTCTCCAAAGCTTCCTGCTCCGTTAAGCTCATAGCACCTACAACAGTTATGTGTGGCTGGAATATCTCAGGCCCACCGAACTCTGATCTAAGACCCCCCATCAACTTCTTCAGCCTTTCTCTCACATCTTCAGGTGGAATCGCCCACACTGAATAATCATTCTTTTGGGTCAGAACACCTGCTCCATCGGTCATCTCCATGATGATGTGAGGTGTAGGAGTCCTATCTTACAGCCTTAACAGGGAGATTTATGATACAAGAATGGGACCCTAAATAAATGGATAAAGCTAGCAGGCCCTTCTAGTCTAATTGTAAAGCTTGCAAGTCAAGCCACCTGATTTGATTTTGGCATCAGTCCTCCTTGTGTGGCCACGTGTACGTACGAGGATTAAGCAAAACCTTGAGTGATCCCCTTTTCCTTTCACGTAAAGACAATAAGATAAAGAAACAGATTTCATTTCTCACACGCTGTCTTGTTTCTTTGATTATTCCATGACCATGATGGCTCTAAGATGCAAAAATTCTTGAGGAGTCTTCAGAATGCTTCCTGGTTCAGAGGCAATGTTTGAAACGTGATTGATGGTATTTTTTTTATATAAAATATATTAAAATAATACATTTTTTTATTTTTTAAAATTTATTTTTGATATTAGAAAATCAAAACAATTCAAAAAATACAAAATAATAATTTGAAGCTAAAATATTTTTTTAAATCTTCAAAAGCATGATTTGATAGATTTTTATAATATGGGTGGATTTTTCTTAAAACACAAACAGAACTTTAATATGGGTGGATTTTTTTGGCTTTTTTTTATTATAAAGAAAAGGTTGACAGCTTTTTGAAAGAAAAGACATTAATATTAATATTATTTTAGCTAAATTTATTTGTTTATTGGTACGTACAACTTTTAAGTTGATAATTAAGCTTGTATTTAATTAGAAGCATGGTTGAAAGTGTGTTTTATTATAAATATAATTTTAAGAATATTTTATTAACTGTAATTTTGCATGGTTTTTAATGAAAAATTTATATTAAAATTTTGCTCGAGAAAAAAAATATAATTTATTATTTTTTAAAATTTTATTTTGAAAACTATAAAAGCAAAAACTATTGTAATATCAAATATATATATATATATATATATTAATTCAGTTGTCGAAATCAATTGATAATCAGACTTACTTGTGTACTGAAAAAGAAATTGTAGGCCAAGAATAGATAATAAATAAATAAAAAGAAATGGAAGGCTACAGTGTTTGTTTTTCTGAGATACCTTTTATGGTTGTAATTTAAAAAAAAAAACTTTAAAAAAGTGAGGTTAGACCTGATAAGTTGGATTTAGATATATACTTGTTTGGTAAAAATTATAGTTGAGGTTTATGTGCAGAAAAAAACATATATAAAATGTTTGGATGTGATTGCTTTTAAAAAGTATTTTTTATTTGGAAATACAAAAAACAATTATTTTGATATCAGCGCATAAAAATGATCTAAAAATATAAAAAAAATTGAAGTAAAGAAAAAAATAAAAAAAATTTCAAATTTTGAAAAAAATACTTTTGAAATGTAAAAACAAACAGAGTTTTACGAAACTCAGTTAAAAAAATATGTAAAAATTACTTCATAAAAATTACATTTTAAACTCAATTTTTTAATAAATCCCATAATATAAAATACAATTTAATATATTAACAAACACCTAACTATATTTTTTACATTATAAACACAAAAGCTAAGAATAAACAAACACACCTGGATGAAATAGACAAGGTACGTCGTTCACCTTGCCGTTGCCCCTTCCCAGCTGGTAATTAAGCTCTCTTTCCAACCTTCTTTTTTTTTTTTTAGAAGAAAAGGACAAAATTGAACTGGGAAGGTAGCTAATGTTTTAAAGAAAATATTAATTAAATTAATTTCCTCCCTTTTGCTCAAAGGGTAATATTGATATATATATATATATATATATATATATATATATATATATATATATATATATATATATATATATATATATATATGAAATACTAGCTATAGTACTACTCTAGTACTATACAAACTCACAAGACTCTCACTCAGCCATAAATTAAATTAATCATGCCCAAATCAAAGTTTATAGATATCTTTATAAGTAGTTAATTTATTATAATTTATGAATTTTAGGGGAAAAGAATTTATACGTTTTCAAAGGTAGTTAAAAAGAAAATGCTTAATTTGTAAAAGTATAGAGGAATATAAATGAACAAATTTCCTTTACAACCAGAACTGCATGAAATGTAAAACTAATTAATGATAATAGGGATTTTTTTGGGTTACGTACCAAATGAGCAAAATATTTTTGAAAACTGAATTACTATATGCAAATTTAGAAAATAAGCATATATTTGGGTACTCAAATGTAAACTAAACTAATTAATTTAAATGAGGGTCAAATAATTAGATGAATAATTAATTTCCTTTTATTTGGCTAGTTATAAGACCTATATATATTAGAGGTCTAGCTCGAATTGAGATGTTAGTAAAAAAAATATGTTTTTTTTTTAATTAAAACAAAGTTTTTTTGAGTTTTTTTTATTTTTATATATAGAAAAACGTTTCATGTTTTATTTTAAAATGGGCATGGGTTGACCGCTCTTACTATGGTTATTTGATTTTGATTTAATTTGACCAATGACCTATCGTTCTTGGGTACCAACAATGACTTGCCGTTTGTGTTTCTTGAACAACGAGGGTCAAGCCGTACGACTTGCAGTTAGAATCCCTTTGTTTTTTTTTTTTATTGGAATTATGTGTTTTTTTGTTTTAAATTATTATTATTTTTTAAAATCATTTTGATGTATTGATATAAAAAATAAATTTAAAAAATTATTATTTAATATAATTTTAAATAAAATTATTTTAAAAAATAACGAGAATACCATAATACAAAAATATACTTTAAATCAGGATAGACCGACCTATCGTCTGGGGGATGGATGCCAATGCGCACCAAAAACCCACACAGCCTCCATCTTTTCTTCATCCGTACGTAATTCTACATGAATTTTTGTTTTTTTAAGAAAAACAATTATACTTTCTTGAATCTTGAGCTCTTTCATTCCAACCATATCATTTTTCCCAGACAAACCACAAAAGCCCAAGTTATGAATCCAAGTCCACCCACTAATTAAAATGATATTATTTTAATTTAAAAAATAAAAAAATTTAATTTCAAAAATATAAACAAGAAATAATTTTGTAGGATTAGTTAAATCATATATATATATATATATATATATATATATATATATATATATTTTGAATCATTCGAGTTTAACGTACGTACTGGTGAGCTCTCATTTATTTATTTATTTTTTAAAATCTTGTCCCGATATTTGTACTAGGTCCCGGCCGGTTCCACCAAGCCTGCTGGAGTCTAGTAACGCTGCAAGATCGTATCAGCTCTTGCTATTTCTAAATTAAAAATATAAGGGCTAAGCCTTGGAGCACTGATGACCAAGTTTTTTCTGAAGAAATATTGTGCCTGCCATGTTAAAACTATGATCACCTAGCTCTTTCTGTTCGGGCTAGCTTCCCTCTCTTGAGACGGTGAGCATGCAATTGTGTGTGGGTGCATGTGTACGTACAGGGCACGTAAAGAGTGCACACGTGTATACATGCAATATTGGAAATCAAATTGGTTTGTAAGATGAGCAGCAGCAGCCACAAGCACGTAGATCCCATAGGCACCGCAGCATTTTGTTTTGTACCATTTTCTTTCAGCTTACCTGTGTAGCTGAGATTATACCTTGTTGGAGTTGTGTGTGTGTGTGTGTGTGTGTGTGTGTGTGTGTACACTGCATGCATGCGGAGAACTTATTTTCCAGAGAATAGAAGTGTGGTCCGTGTAGCTATAGGCCTATCACATAGATAGCTCTAGCTGCTCTCAAATTCACACCAAGAGGTTTGGGACTCTCTTGTACGTCGTACAATATGCCCCCATTATTCTCAAAAGCCGAGTTATCACTTTGGTGAACACACCCAAACCCACATCAGTAACTATATCATTTTATTATTAAAAAAATATATAAAAATAATATTTCTTTTATTTTTTAAAATTTATTTTTGATATTAAAATTTTAAAATGAAACTAATTTAAAATTAAAAAAATTATTTCTTTCAAACTCCTATTGGATTCGCACCAAACATCACATTATTTCTTCTTCTTCTCAAGTAATTGTTACATGTGATCATAAGGTGCGCTTGAAAGCTTACGGGTTTTTTTTTATCAAAAACGGAAAAAACAAAACAGGATAACTGAAAAAAATAAATTGAAGAGAATATTTAAATTACAGCTGGGCTATGGAAAGGAATGATCTGTAAATTAGACATAAACCTTTCTTTGAGAAAACCCAGCTACATCGCCACCGTTAATTAAGGGGAAAAAAAGAAAGATGAAAGATGAAGATGTAAACCAATATTTCTATTAATTAAGTATAGACACTAATTAATTATGATTACTATTGATAAACATAATTAATTGCAAGCTGAGATTAGCATCTATTTGTTCCTCTCTAGTACTCAAACCCCACCGGGAAATTCCACTCCGGTTACCAGAAGGGCATTTTTGGGACAGTAAAACACGCTTGAGAAAAAAAAAACAAAACATAAATTATCTGGGCCCTAATCAGAACATGACAGAGAGAATATCAAGATAAAGAAACATTAACATCATGCATATTAATTATAAGATACCATCTAATAACATCATCAGTACACATAATTACTGATAATCTAAAAGTTAATCCCCATGAAAACCACTGCTAACTAAGTTAAAACTCCAAGAACATGGAATTTAAGATAATCTAAATGATATTTAACCCTAAAAGGAACACCAAACAAGGCATCTCCATTCTCATTGATTACTTTGTAAACCTCGTCGCTTTCAAAGAGCCCATAATCAACCCAAACATCAAGAAACTAATCATAGCTTATAAACGGAGGGTAAGGTCAATATTTGTAGGGTCATTAGGATCATCATTATCAGTACTCGTTGAAAGATCATAACCACTACCAGTACTACCAATATCATGATCAAGAGAAGTAGCAGCTGCAGAGACACCATAAAGCCCACCATAATGAGGAACCGAAACATAGACACCATTTGTACTGGGTGGTGCTGGAAACTGGTAGTTGGTAATCATCATGGGGTGGTCTAGTGCCTGCTGATGATATCGGTGGTATTGGTTAAAAAAGGGCACTGCAGGAGTACTTGCTGGCGGTGGGAGGTTATGGTTAAGAAATGATGAAGGTATAATCAAAGAAGGGTCTGTTGAGATGCTAGTGTTGAGGGTGGTGTTGTTTCTTCGTAGAGCAGCTCTTTCACGTTTGTGGGCATTTTGATGGCCACCAAGAGCTTGAGAGGTGTAGAACCTGCGAGGACAGTACAGACATGGAAAGTGACGAGAAGAGGAGGGTTGGGGTAGGTTTGTTGAGCTTTTCTTTGTGGGTTTTGAAGAAGAAGAAGAAGAAGGGTACTGTTGGTGTTGATGGTTGAGGAAGTTGAAGATTGATGGATCTGCCATTGTTTAATTTTTCAGAGAAAAGGGGATGAGAGTGCGAGGGTCAGTGAGGGAGTGAGATTTTTATGGGGTTTAAGGTTTTTTGTTTGTATGTGGAGAGAGAGAATGGAGGGATATGATTGGTTGTGAGCAAGTGGACGGAAATGCCCCTCTATGTCTTCACATATATGGGTAGTTTTGAACCTTTATTGGGTTTAAGATGATGAATTAATTGGTGTTGTTCATAACTGATTTCTAATTAAGATTATGATTTTAACCAGAAAAAAAAAAACATAGATATTAAAGAAAGAAGAAAATAAGGTTAGACAAAAATAATGGGCATTAAGTTATTGATTTATTGACAAGATATGTATAAATCTCAACTCAACAGTTAAATTTATTGATTAAATTATAATTTTTTCATTAAAAAAACTTAAAATAATATTATTTTGATAAAATAAAAAATTGCTTCAAAGTAAACTCCACTCCGAGCTTTTATTTTTGCGTTTCAAAAACGTTTTTGAAAAAATTTGAAATTTTTTTATTTTTTTCTTTGCTTCAAAATAATATTTTTTATTATTTTTATATCATTTTGATGCGCTGATATCAAAATTAATTTTTTTAAAATAAAAAAATATTATTTTAATACTTTTCTGAGTGAAAAGCATTTTAAAAAACAATCACAACCACACTTCAAAACATGTTTTAATAAGCTTTGAATCCACGAGTTGCACCAAATTTTATAATTATAGTTGCTTGATAATTGTTTAGTCATGTTTTTTTTTATATAAACTTTATCAAATTTCCATAAATCTTGACATTAAAGTTAAAATTTGGTGATGATTGGTTACAGCACTAAAGCTTGCTATTAAATTTTGACATGCATGAATATCGAGAGTGGGTGAGAAAGATTCCAAAATTCGTTTAATTTTATACGGGTTCCATGTCTAGCTAGCTAACATGAACATTTCCCCATAATTAAGCAAAACAAAAATCATGACTACTCATTAATCCAACAATTTATATAGTGCCTAATATGTTTTTCTTTTGATAATAGCTTTTTTTTTTTTTTAAGAAGTTTAGATTACGTTGAACATAGCTATTTACCTTATTGATTGAAGTTTGATGTATTGAATCTTTAAATATATTTGGTGTTATAATTGAACAGTCATTTCATTATTTTTTGAATTTTTTTTAAATTAATTTTTATGTTTTTAAATTGTTTTAATATGTTAATATTAAAAAATTAAAAAATATATAATTATAGTATATTTATATAAAAAAATATTTTGAAACTCATATACAAATTAAGGCAAAAAAAAATAAAGTATTAATTAGTAATTACCTCAACATGACCTATGATGATTTGACGCGTGTATGGGCTTTGATTTTTTGATTCATGAAGAAAATGTCTCTTTGTCCCATCAACAACTACTGAAGAGAGAATTGTGGCGAAGTTATTATTCTTTATTTCATCCTCCTGAGTACTCTTGCAGTGCTAGCCAGTAGTTACCACTTACTACACCCTAAAAAAACAAAAAACAAAAAAAAACTATAGTATCAAGTACCAGTGTACCACCATTCTAGCTATCTTCTCAACTGCTTTTTTTAAAAAATGAAAAATAAAAGTTGAACGAGTTAGCTACTAAGTTTGTGTTAGGGCTTCGAGAAGTGTTCTAGAGTGTTGTAGTGGTTGTATTTTAAATTAATTTTTATTTAAAAATATATTAAAATAATATGAAAATATATAAAATATTAATTTAAAATAAAAAATTAATTTTTTTTAAAAAAATATTTTTGAAACTCAAAATCAAACATAATAATACTATGATCGAACACAAAAACAATATCCTTCATGCTTTGTATCTGGCCAGTTTGAGAATGACCTGTTTGGAAGAGTGGTTGCTGTTGCTTTTTAAAGTGTTTTTTAGTTAGAAATGTATCAAGATAATTTTTTTATATTTTTTAAAAATTATTTTTGAAATCAGCGCATCAAAATGATCTAAAACCATAAAAAAATATTAATTTAAAAGAAAAAAATTTTTAAAAAATTAATTTTAAAAAAAATATTTTTAAAACATAAAACAAATAAAACCGTATAAATATAATTAAAATGGCAATAATAGTCAATTCTATGCCATGGATGTGTACTAACAAAGTTATATAGGCCATGGATGTGCACTTGAGGGTCTAGCTCAGTGGTCAACCGTGTGACTTGTTCCGCCCCCGTCCCGAGTTCGATCCTCTATGTGCACGCCTGTCACCCCCGCGGTGCCTTACCTGCTCACTGGGCTTGCAGGATGTTCAGTGGGCCGTGGGGAATAGTCGTGGTGCGCGCAAGCTGGCCCGGACACCCCACGATAAAAAAATAAAAAATAAAAAGTTATATAGGCCATGACACATCAATATGTACCAACAGAGGTACCACCATATGCATACAGCTACACCTTAAAGTTTTGAAAGATTTTCCTAGGTTAGCTAGCAGGAGAGAGAAGGGCAGAATGGGAACACTATTTTGGAAGGAAAAAATTATGGGATCAAAAGGAAAGGATTGATATCTATGTACTTATTACTCCCTTTCTTGAGTGCATTGAGTGTTTAGTGTCAGTCTTGAGCAGTGCTGCAGCCCTAAATCACCAAAATTTCTACCCAATGTATGCGGGGTTTTATATATATATATATATAATGGGTTGTTTTTCAAAAATATATTTTATTTTGAAATATATTAAATTTATTTATTTATTTTAAGGATTTATTTTCATAAGAGCACATAAAAATAACAAGTTTTTTAAGAGACATGACAACAGGCACTGCTTCTGAGCCAAAATGCATGCTAGCTAGCTAGCAGACTCACACACACGGATACATGAAATTGGTGGAAACTGAATAGGCCAAACATCGAAGGAGTTGCTAAACAGTTTTGTCTGTGTGAGAGAGAGGAATGACTGGGACCATGGCCGAATCAACACGGGCAAAATGGTTTTCGGAGGTTATTTGAAAGTTTGTTGTTGGTTGTTTTTTAAAAATATTATTTTAAATAAAAATATTATTTAAAAAAAAAAATATTTTCAAACGCATTTGAAAACTGTCTCTTAAACTTTTTTATATATTTCTCTTTGTATATGTGTTTATAAATCCACCCTAGTACTTATATATATATCTTTTTATTTATTTTGATTTTGAACTTACCAATTATTAAATTTAATTATGTATTCACCCGAATGTTTATATATATTACTTTTAAAATTAAAATCTTATATAATATATATTTCATAGTTATTCAGGGTTAACTCAATATGTGTAGCTCGAGTTATGAGTGAGATGCATTAAACCATCTCAATTTTTTTTTAAATAATTAAAATAATATTATTTTTTAAAAATTAATTCAGTTTTAACCGAATTGTAAGTGGACTAACTGGATTCACCCGAATAAAACACGTCAACTTTAGACTTAATTCTTTGTTACCGATCCAATCTGGAGGGTGAGCGTTTCGGGTCACCTCACAGAGCTGACATATCCATGATATTAATACTATCATATTTGATATTTATACCACACACACACACACACGTGGCCATGCATATTTAGTAAAGCTATAGTATTTATCTATTAATATAATTTATCACATTTCAAACTTGCAGGAAGAATGATATTATTCCCTTCTCAACGATGAAGGGCCACGTCAGCTAAACCACACTGAGGTCTGAGAGACTGAGTGAGTGGATGTGTGGTGTGATTATTATGGACTGAAATATTGCAGTTGCAGTACTGTGACTCCATAGGTTAGTGACTAGTGAGGTGTGACTAGCTCAGCCCCCAAGAACAACCCCCTGCCCAAAAACAAAAGAAAAAAAAGTAGGGTTCTTAAGGTTGATGGCTGATCGTGTGACAGGGAATTATTGGGTTTCCTGTAATGGGTTGTTTTAGGTTGGCTTGTCATAACATAAATAAATAAAAAAAATTAATTAATTCAAAGCAGAAAAAAATTCAAAAATTAGCAAAACTACTGTTCAACGCAACGCCAAACACCATGCACTCCTTTTTAATACTGCTTTTTCCTTCTTCTTCTTTTCCCCTCAAAGTTAAATCTAATTGGATTATATGAAATTGAACATATAAGACTGCAACCGGAAAAAAGAAGAGAAAATAAAAAACAATAGGTACTGTAAATTATTACAGTAATTTACCTAGTCTTTTTTTAATATAATTTATAATTATATTGGGACAATTTGATAGAGTCTGTTGAGAAGTTAATTGAAGTTAATACAATTTTTAACTAGTTGCATTTGAGTTGCATATAATATCTATTAAATATAGTTGGTTTGCGGGCTAACTCGAAACTCGGCCGATTAGATTAACAATCTCCCAAGTTAAAATGCAATGTTATTTTATTTTTGTTTTCTAAATAAAATAACTTTTTTTTTTAACTTATGCCGTGACAGGTTTAATTATCGTGCTGCAAACTTAATTAGGATTATATATATATATATATATATATATATATATATATATATATATATATATACACACTAAAAATTTATATAACTAATAATAATGTATAAGCAATGGAATGCAGTCGTATATATAAAGTTGTAAAAGAAGACGATAAACATCATGTTATTTGTATTGGCTTACTGATTAAATAAATTTGTACCTCTAGAACTCAAATTATCTTAATGACTATTATAATGGTCGAACGAGGATTGATTATAATTTCTTTTTTTTTTCTTTTGTAATGTAATTATTATTATTATAATTTTTTACTTTAAATTGTTTTATTATGATTTTGAATTGTTTTAATATATTTGCATAAAAAATAAAAAAATTATTTTAATATATTTCCAAATAATTTTTTTTTTAAATAACTGCTATCAAAATCAATTCTTTAAATATATATCCATATATATGAAGATGCTACCAAACTCTGACCTCTGACCTCTAATGTCAAATGGGAATTGCTTATTTGGGCATCTGGGGCCATGAGAAGCACTAGGCTTAGGCAGACCCAATGGATCATTCCTTGCAATCAAGTCCAAATTTCATTTTTAAACAAAGGACCCACCACTACCCGCCAAAATTACGTGGTCCAACATGCAGAACCATGAGACGACCACCAGGATTGCCATGCATCGCGTCTGCACTTTCATGTTTGGCAGGACTTCATCAAGCATATTCTATACCTCTAAGAGCAAAAATGGGAATCATCTCGAGAGCTTAAGAATGTAAAACTTTAACCCACTAATTATTGAATTGAGGTATTTACAGCTTGTATGGGGCTAGTCGTCAGCCAGTCAGTCATTTCGAGATGAGATGACTAAAACGAAACATGTACAGTGTCAGCAAAGAATCCAGCTCCATTGAGATGAATTAGATGTTTCAGTTGCTGATGTCAAAGTATCTTGGATCTTCCGGGAAATGGTAATCTACATTTAACTGCCAAAGAAAGCAAAACAAATTCTAGTAAGACACCAGAAAGAAAATAGTAACATTTTTTTATTGTCCATATCAGCACTCTCCCACATTCAGAATGAAGACAACTTGCTCTCAAGCATTTTAGCTTCTTGGTGTGTCTCACTCCCACTCACAAGGAAAACTTGCTGGGGTTCTCCCACTTCTGTTGCACTGTGTGGCCAAGTTTTTACTTCCCCTTTTACGCACTGCCCATGTTTCTTGTTAGTTTTAAACTTTTTCCCCGTTGAAACTCGACAAGGACACCTTCACTTGGAAGTCATGGAAGAAAGTCTTGAGAGAATAATTCTTCACATGTGGTTATCTATTCAGAATTACTAAACTAGGATATAAAATCAAGCATGTGCAATTTACCAAATGTCTTGAACTCTAAAACAATGCTACTTGGAGAAGAAAAAAAAATAAAGAAATTTAAGCAGTCTTAATGATGCCAATAATATTTGCTGCAGATGCCCAGCAACCAATTATGATTCCTAGGAACTGGAATTTAATCAGCAGCTTCAACATCCCTATCAATATTTACCAGAAATGAGCATCAAACCTATATATGTACCGTTTCAACTTTCAACACATCAGGGCAATTCATTCACTATTTGTGCACACAGCTAAGTGGAGTGATGACACTTGGAAGCCACATATTGCATGAATTTAAAATCACATACCTTGCCCTCATCAGCATCTGAATGGCGTTGAGGGAACACAACTCTCAAGTCATTGTACAAGTAGAACCTACGCTCCCCTTCCACACCTAAGCTCATCTTTTGTGGTATAGCTATAGGATCAGATACGCATTTCTGAACTGATTTAGAAGACTTCTTTGGTGAAGGGCATAGAAAACGGAGATGAAGTGCATAACGAAGAGCACCACCACCGGGAGTATTTTCATTTATCTTTGAACAACAATGAGTTGGTTTTCTGTCAGTTTTATTGCATGTTTCCACCCCAGCGGACTCCTTCCCTGCAGTCCTCTGGCATTTAGGAGTACTGCAGTTGGCCTCGAGCATCAAAGAGTCCACAGTCACCTTTTCTACATTTCGAGATTGCTTGGGGAAACTCCTGGCATCAACCACATCCACTATATCACAGGATTCACTTCCTTTAATTTTACTCTTCTGGCCATCAGAAGCTGCAGGGTATACAGGATGGCTTTTCTGTGATACTAGTGACACCTTGTCTTTCACTTTTGTGTCCAAACCCATCTGTCCTTGTTTCAGTTCTGTCGAAGTTGGTCCAGAAGAAGCCAAAGAGACCTTCTGGCGCAGGAACGTCTGCGTTGATATTAACAACAAGAAAGAGGTAGAATAAGTTAAAAATTTAGGTCAAACTATAAACCTTTAGGTTTGTATGAATGTGGCAATGCAAGAACCCAAAAAAAAAAAAAAAACAGCTGCTGGTAGCCTGTTTCATGATTTTGGTTACATCAGAACAAAAACCCTATATTCAATTGAACAATGAGGAGCTTAGAAAAAAAAAATAGGCTCAACCTTCTGATTCTAGTTTCTGGAAAAACTCCATCAAATTGTCTAGCTCATTTTCAAAGTATAGGTAGCAATCAATTAACAGAATTGTTTAAAAAGCTTTTGATTGGGAAAAGAACTCATTTTAACTCATTCTAGTCACTCACAAATATCATTATCTAGGAAGGTGATAGCAATCAGGAAACCTCAAGAAGCTGAATGCCAACAAATAACCAATTGCTCATGGTGCATCAATTCTCATACTAGATACAAGAATATATGTATTTAAATAAAGTTCAACAGCAAATCATACTTATTAAGCCTGAATGTACTAGAGACAATGATCCAAGTGCTACTACATCTTACTTTGGTGCCAGCAGGCATGTCACTCAGATCATAGTTGCAAAAGAATGTGTGAAGAGGAGTTTTCTCCGGATTGCTGATAACCTAAAGAAAAAGCCAGTTTGATAGTAAATAACAGACATTTCTTACATCAACAACCCACCTATTAACTACAAAAATCTGCAGCTGCATAAAGTTTGAATGAAACAGAACAAAGATGTCTAATATTGTGATTTACCAGCACACCCAAATGCCAATAAAATGTAAAACAAAAAAAAGATAAATACTACTCTTCTCACTGCTAAAGACAAAATATAAGCAATAGACCCCTAGAACAGCATACTCCTAAAGGATGTGATGAAAGAAAGACATTCTCATCAAATTGGTTCATCACGGTCCCTTCCATTAAATGTGACTAAGGTGGAAAAAGGTTCCACCACAAATCAAGAGCATAAACATAAAGAAGACTGCCAAAACATGTAAAACCACATTAAAGGTGGAAGAAACAATTTGAAATTAAGAAATCATCGTTTATCTAAGGAACTCAGGACCACCAAAAAGGTTTGCAGAGAGATATAAAGTACCAGTTGTATTCGACCTTTCATGGGTATATGCAAGCGACTCCTGACAATTTGAGAATCATCATTGCTTAGGCATCTTTTAAATTTTTGTCCCCTACACTTGTTTGATGATGAATTTCTACTAAGATCTATGGATGCATAATACAGTAGATAGCAATCTCCATCTACACTGGTCACTGAAAATGGAAGCTTCTGTGATTGCGGTGAAAAGTTCCCTCCAGTAATGCTTAACACAGCTAGGAAGCCATCAAGTCTCTGAAGGTAGAACATGCCATCCAAAAGAATAAAATATCAGATGTTTTCCAAGAAATGAAACAAAAACCAAACACCAAAATACACATATAGCATCACATTGCTACTTACCTGAGTGAATTTTCCACAAAAGAACCGTCCAGACAGTAGTGACTCCTCAAATGAACCAACCAAGGACCTCCTAACAGAAAGACCACCCAAACTTCTCAGGTGCCTTATGCATTGGGCTGGAGCAGATTCTCGACAGAAAGGTGACCAACCTGAGTCAGTAGTGCCTTCCAAGGAAGATGGACAAAACTCTTTGCAGAAGCCAATATCTTCAAATGATCTGCTTGAGATCCTGAACTCTGCTTCTTCAGAAGCAAAGTTAATGCCTGAGTCATTTCTGTCAAATGAATGCCCTATTTTTTCTAAATTCAAATAGCAATCCTCAAATTGGCTCTTGACCTCTCTGCATCCTCCTACAGTTTTCATACTTACACAAGACTTTGGACCTAGAGGAGACAGAGAGAGTGGAGATGAAAATCCCTTTTGGGAGGATACCTTAGACTCTAGGTAATGATTGTGTCCAGGAGAGTAAAAACAATTAAAGCAAGAGAGTGCATCATTTTTTTCCAATAATGGACCATCAGTCAAACAAACAGACCTTCTAGCACTATCGTCACATGGCACATTCTTTTGTTCCCAGCAGCCAGACAAGGATCGAGATGGCACACTGATATGAGTTTTTCTGCCAACATTTGGTTTCTTGTAGTCATGTGATGCAGAACCTTTGAAATGATCAGCATGAGTAGGGCAACTCATCCGAGAAGTATTGCAGCTGATATCCAAAGACTCACCATTAAATTGTTTTGCAGAAACCATATCATTTAAAGGTGATGACAGTAACCGCTTCCTGACAAGTGATCCACTTGACTCAACCTCGTTAATCGTGACACCATCAACAGCAGAAGAACACACATGATCAGCAGAAAGAATCTCAAATCCATTATTTAAAAAACTCATTCCATGTGATTCAAAACCCACAATCCTAGAAGCAGGGATTGGAATATTCCTCCCACTTTTAGGAGTACAACGACCAACTTCATCCACGGAACCAGTTTTCAACCCATGAAAATTGGAAACAACATCCACTGCCCTTCCAAATTCAAATGAATTCTCCGAATATTTCGAAAGATCCAAGGAGGGTTTCCCCTGGAAATCTCCTAATGAGGAAGTCCTAGTATGCCCAACTGTTCGGCCAATATTTCCTCCATCCAATCCACTTATGCCAGCATATCGTGGCGGGCTTTGCAAAAAAGTGCCCAACGATGCTGCTGGAACTTCATTAGCACTATCAGTAGAGGAAACTTGTGGCAAACCCATAACTAAAATTTAAAGAAACTAATATCTACTTATCCAGCACAGCTGAATAAATTATCACTCCCTTCTCTCTGTTTTACAAGAGCAGCATTTTAATTTCACAACATAAATTGCCACCGGCTCAACTTTGCTAACAGATTAGAAACTGCTCCTCTATACTAACTACTGAAAACAGATTCCAGACTCCTAATCCCATCAATGTAGTTGAACGAAAGCAGAAAGAGCATGACAATCAAATGTAAATGAATCCCACCAAACTTTTTCCTTACTATAAAGGAGAAAGTACTATGCATCCACCAAAGGCATCCACCACATTTCACGTACAACTCCTTTATGGGACTGAGCAGCGAAAGCCAAACACACCATCACTATCCAACCATAACGGGTAGCCCAGATTTTTTTACCTCCCAACCAGCAAGCAATGAAGCAACTAGAATTCATAGTCCAACAGAGTGATAGCCTCTGCCTGATAAAAATTAAAAAAAAAAAAATAGAGTTAGTTGTCTATCTTGAACAATATCATTTAAACCAGAATTTTCAATGAACTAAATAAATTTCCAATATTTCTCAAGCACGACCACAAAATGAATCCTTAATTGATCAAACACGGATCACCATAACCTACTAATGATCTAATCCAAATTGCAAATATAGTAAACTCCAGTATAAGAGAAGAAAGAACCCAAAAGGACAAAACTACCATCAAGTACACCAAAACTACCAAGACATACAACAAATGTAATCCATTAGTAGTCTAAAGCAGCATAACCATAACCAAAAACAACAAAGCAAAAGTATCCCAGAATCAAAGCAAAGTCTCATCAACTATCTAGTTAAGCCAAAAGATCAAACAACAAGAAATGATTTGAGTTGCAAAACCAACAAGGCAAAGAGAATATATTTAAAGCACATAAACTGATTCCTTGACATGATCAACAAACAAAAACCTCAAAAGGGTTGCTTATAAGGCACACATTCACTTTTCAACCCCAAGCTGAAACCATCCATCACAAGCAACATTTATTATTTTAAATTAAAGCAGCATATTTTATCATCAAAACCCATAAAAAGATAACCAAACCCGGAACACAATTTAAGCTTAATCATCAAATAAGCAGCGTATTATTAAAAAAAAATAAGAAAAACCCAGAGACCAATCAGAGTTTAATCATCAAAATTATCAAAAACATAATTAAGTAAATTTTAATCACATGAATGTGAAAGCCACAGCAATCTGATTAACAGACCCACCAAAAGAAAAGGTGAGCAAGGATTCTGATAGATAAGTAATTTCAAAGATGATCTTCCATATAATTCAATCAAATCAAATTCTCCGTCCAGATCATATCAGAAATATATATGCTATAAGCAACTGAAATTCCAGATAAATAAAAATTAAAACAGGAGAAGTGTATATTTATTGGTGACTGGTTTTTTTTTCCTTTTCTGTATTGGGTTTTTGATAGAGAGAGTGGGTGTGAGGAAGTTGTAGAAGAAGAAGAAAGGGAAAGAAGAACCATGCCTAGGGGCATGTTTATAATCCCAAGAAAGAGAGAGACAGAAGAGTCATTACATTAGCATAATCCACCTTCCGTTTTGTTACTTTTCAATTCGTTTCAATTTCATGGCTGTAATTTCAAAATTAAGCTCTCTTTGCGCCACCCCTTCTTCACTTCCACTTCTTTCCTAAGCTATAAAATTGGCAAGAAACTTACTTTAGATGCTTTTTTTTTTTCTTAACCTATGCTACTTTACATTACTTATTCAAAACTTAAAAACTATTAACTTAATATATGATGGTCCGCACTATATTGTTGGTTGAATTATTTTTTTAATATAAAAAAATATCTTGGAGTTATTAATCATTTTCTAGTTGAAAAAAATTATATGAAAATTAATTCGATGCGACTCTGTTATCTTGATAGGTCTAAAAACAACTTGAATAACCGGTAAAAACATGGTTTGACTCAAAATAAATTTTTAAAATGAGATTTCTTTTAATTAACATTGAGATGATAATATATTTGATCTATTCGGGTCCACCTGAGTTGACTTGTTAATTTGCATACCAAGTCATGAGATTATAATAACCATATGAAAAGCAAATCAAAACAAATTACAAAAGCCAATTTCTAATAAACTTAATATTGAATGATGAAACTGGAAAAAAAATCAATTAAAAAAACAAAAAAAAAATTATCTGAGTCAACTCAGGTTAACTTGTCAAACTCGAGATCAGGGTTATGAGACCGAGATAACCCAATAGAAAACAAATTGAAACAAATTATAAAGTCTAATTTTTAATCAACCTAGTGCTAAAAGATAAAATTGAAAAAAGAAACGATTAAAAAGGGGAATAAAAAATAACTAGGATTAACTTGCCAAACCTGTGACCTGAGTCATAAGATTGGGATAACCTCATATAAAGTAGATCAAAATAAATCACAAAGTCTAATTCGCTATTAGCTCAATATTGAATGATAAAATCGATAGTAAAAAAAAAATACTAGAGTTAATCGAGTTAATCTGTCAAACTTATTGTTCATGTCATGAGTATAAGATAACCTAATAAAAATTAAATTAAAAAAATATTATGTAGCTCAATCCCCAATAAACATAATGTTAAAGGATGTAATTGAAATTAATATATATTACTAATCAAAATTTTAATTCAAAAATTTATTTTTATCCTCCTCCTCTCTCTTTTCAACCCTCACAATCCATATAATTATCAAAAATTAAACTTTGATTCAAAAGTTTATTTTCATTTTTTCTTGGTTGTTGGGTTTAAGAGGTGAAAAATTCATTGGATTCCGGCAAGGAAAGAGAAAGTTATCGGTTGACATCGTTTATAAACACTAAAAAAGTTGATTTTGGTGTCAACAAGTTTGATTCGATAAGAAAAGTTCAATTTTACTCCGCTATCTTGTGTTCTTGGAATGTATCTTGGATTTTTTTAGCTTGATAAATTAGTTTTTTTAAAAAAATCAACCAAACTCTAGGTAAGAGCAAATAACAATCATCTATCCTTTTTAAAAAAAATAGATGCGGATGATAAGTTATCCGCCTCTTACCAAAAAACAAAAAGAGCTTAAGCCCTAGGCCAACCAGGCCAGGCTTGCGCACCTAGCCTTTTAGTTATTTATTTATTTTGTCCTACAATTTTTTTCCTTCCAATTACATTCTTTAACTTTTTTTATAAAAAATATTCCTTTTATTTTTGTTACCATATATTTAGCTAGAAAATAAAATTTTAAAAATAAAATTATTAGACCTAATGAAGTCCATGACCTAGATAATGGATTCGATGGATTTAAGCTATGAAAATCGGGTCAATCCAATATGTTGTTGTTTTTTTTTTTCATTTAATTCTTTTCTTCCAATTTTATCTTTTAATTTTTTTAAAAAAAATCTTTATTTTTGTTATTATATATCTAGATAAAAAATAAATTTTTAAAAAACAAGATTATTTAACCTAATAGAATTCATGGCCCAAGTAACGTGTTTGGCAGGTTAAGCCATGAAATGAAGGTCGATCCAATATATTTTAATTTTAATATTTTAAAAAAATATTTTGAATTAGTCTTTGTTATATGTTTTGTTTTGGTTTCTGTATGATTAATTGGTCTCAATTTGCTTTTTAAATGGTTATTACAGTCTCAAAACTTAAGTCGCATATTTGATATGTTAATTATGATTGATGCGGATTGATTTAATATATCATCATGTCAAAAAAAATTAAATTCATATATTTAGATTCTTTTGATCATCTAGTTTTTTTGTTAAAAATATTTAGTCCGACCAATGACATATACGAAGCAATAACCTAGTATATTTATGTTTATGACACAATAATAAATAAGTAAAGTTCTCCAATAGCTTGGTCGTTCAAGATTCAATAACACGCACTAGGGCTTGTAGCCCAGCGGCAGAGGCAAGGTTTCCTTGTCTCTGTCACCTGGGTTCGAGCCCTAGCGTGCACGCTTGTCACCCCCGCGGTGTCTTACATGCTTACTGGGTTTGCAGGGTGTTCAGTGGGTTCGGGAATTAGTTGTAGTGTGCGTAAGCTGACCCGGACACCCCGGGTTATAAAAAAAAAAAAAAAAAGGATTCAATAACACCGAAAGGGGAGACCCTTGGAAACAAAAACCCAACAAACAAGTTGGTGGAAGTCACCACTTACCCCATGCCTGTCATCAATATCTGGATCGAGTGGATTTTGACCCCTCCAAATGTTCAATCACACCAAACCTACTATGATTAGATCTTTTTATTTTTTTATTATTATTTTTATTATCCTTTAAGATATGAGGCATGCTATGGCCGTCTCGTCTTGTAGAATACAAGAATGGTGTTGAATCAAAAACAAAATACATGAATTATGTTGAGGCAGCACCTTATATTATCAGCGGTGGGAGGCTAAAATTGTGGTCGTTTTCTTATTGCATTACTTGAAATTGTCCTGCTCCTTTTTCATCAACATCAAGAGAGATGAGAAGCTACCACGTTGCATTGATCTGTTTATTTTAGCAAGTACGTGGCAGCTAATGATGGTCACCACCCCCCCCCCCCCCCCCCCCCCCCCCCCCGGGACATTTTTTTTTAGTGAATATTAGTGTTTTATTTTAAAATAATATTTTTCTCAAATTCAAGACTTATTTTGTTGAGATGGTGAATAATAATAGCAATTGAATTACATTTTATTTGCGGCGATGGACTCCTTCAACCTTTTATGGTGCCCACTGATACAGAATATTTGTTTGATATTATAATAGGTTTTATGATTGTAATTTTAAAAAAATATTTTTAGTTGTTACATGTAAGTGCGCAACAAAGGCGTGAGGAAGTTGTCATCAAGTTATTTGATTTAGGGTCGATAGAAGAGCTGACGAGTGTACTAGTTTTTATCAAAAATTTCAAGGGCAAGAAACTAGTTGTGGCTAGAGAAAATATTAATACCTTCAGCGCACCTTACTTCGGATAGGCTGTATTGTGTAGTCTAGATATGGTTTAAAAGTTTTAATGAATTTCTAATTGGTAGTTTGTTTATGGCTCAGTAAAAACAAATTACTCTTATGAATAAATCTGACATTTCAAATTTATCATGGGCTTGTAAGCCCAAATAAATTCTTATATAAAAGGGTTCATGTAGGTGCCCTTACAGGGTTCACCTATCTTGGAAGGCAAAAGAGTTTTCTACAACTCATATATTGTGGAAAAAAAATACCTCCAATTAAAATTGGTGAATATTAAGAATAATTATGAGATTTTTCTAGTTAATTTCTCATATTTAAATACTAGCTTACTTATAAGTCCAATATTTATACTAGAATATTGACTATTAATTCTCATGATTTAAAAATTTTAGGGGTTATTGAAATATTAGTCAAATCCTTGAGAAATTTTATAAATTTGTTGTAACTTTTTTTTTTAAAAAAAAAAGAAAAAAAATATAGGTATTTTTTTCCTTTTAAAAAAAAAAATAATTTTTATAAGAATTAGGTCGTATGCAACAAACAAAAATTATTTTTTTTATAATGCTATTTTTGTTATTTTATTTTATTATTTTGTAAGGCCATGTCTGGCAAGACCAATTTTTTTCTTAGAAAAACTACCAAAAACAAGTTTAAGGATGTGTTTGTCAAAAATCTCCATAGGCCATAAATCCTTTTATATATATAAAAAAAAGGTAGCAAACCAAACAAAATCTTAAATATCTGACCCGATTTTAACTCGACCGAGTTGACCTGAAAACAAACAAAAAACAATGACCTAAAGTCAAAACATATTAAACATAAGAAAAACATATAAATTCAAAATTTATTGGATAAAATGGATCAAATACAAAATAAATGAAGAACACGAAGAACATTCAAGCTTAAATTCAGCAACGTGAAACCTAAACCAAACCAGATTTAAAGGAAAAAAGAGGCATGGTTTCATTCGCAAGCATGCATAGATCAAGAATCAAGCATGGAAAACCATCAATTATCACTCAAAAGCCACAATTTGATCAAAATATATTTTAGACAATCGAAAGAAACCTAGAATCTTAATACATGAATATGCGGTATTGATGCATTTTAAATCTAGATTATTTTCTAATCAGGTTTTTTGAAGGTTTCAGTGAAAATAAACTGTCCAAATCATAGAGTTAAGGTAATGTTCTTTCAAAAAACACGAAGAACATTGCCTTAGAAACCCAAAACTTGCCTAGAAAAAAGCCAGCCACTGTCAAACCTAAAATGATCATTTTAAGCCTCTAAAACATGCTTTCTTAATTCCAACAACCACATTATCAATGCCAAGCATAGTTGAAACAAAAGAAACAAACAAAAACAACAAATCATCATAAATATGCATTAAGTTTCATTTTTTAAAATTGCCAAATCAAAACAGCAAGCATGCTTAACCAATCTAGGATTCAAAATTGACATTTTGACATTCCATAGGACTAAACCAAAACTTGAGAGTATGGAACCATGCATTAAACAAACAGAAAAACATCAATACCATGTTGTCATATTTGGCAGATTTCAAATAAAACTAAAATGCAATCTTAACATACTAAGACACCAAACTTCATGTCAATATATTTAAAAATAGCATTAAACAATAAAAAGAGGATCCAATATACCTCATGAACTTCACATTCAAAGTTTGTAAAAGATACCTTCCAAGTTTGAAATCTTCAATGGGAGTAGATTTTTGTTGCTGCTTTTCTTTCTCCTTTCTTTAAAATACCAAAACCAAACCCTTGAACCTTTTTTGAGCTCTTAAACTCAATATTAAATCCCTTAGACCTTAACCAAATTTATCACCTTTTTTTCTCTCATTTTAGGGACGATTTCCTTTTTTTTTATAGGATGATTCAAGGCTTTTAAATGAGTTTGTTAGGGTTCTAGCAAACTAAAACTAGGTTGGTTTCATCATAGGATAATTGGCTTTGGATCTAGGTGGTTTTGATCAAATTTGGAGGCTAAGGTGAAGTGTTGTGCCCTTTGATCTCGAGATAAGTGTTTTCAGACTTTGATAAGAACCCTCTATGAGTTTTTAAATGTTAACACACAAAAAAAGTAGGATGGTTTTGTGCAAATGAGTGTCTCAATTAAGGCTGACTAGGTTGGCCACTTTCATGACTTCATTAGAGCAACTTCAACATCATTGTTGCTTGAGATCACCTAAACTTGGTAGAGGGGGTGCATACTTTTATATTGGATCCATTATTACTTAATTTGAAGGTCTATGGTTCCACATTTATTCATCAAAGGTGTTAACCTGATCAACATAAAAGTCTGAAAATGTAATGATAGTTGATCGGAGACAGGATGTTGTTGAGATTATTAGAGAAAATGGGATGTAAATGTTTAATTTCATGGAAATAAGGTTGTAGAGTGGGTGTTTCTCAATTGAATAATGGTGGTTATAGCCTAAAGGTGATAAAAAATGTCATATGCCTTCGTCTGAAAGTGCCTACTCGATTAGCTAAAATTATTAAAGAATAAGATACATAGTAGTCGAACGATGCGTTGTCTAGGATAAACCTTACAAATTAGAATTTTTAATTTGGAAATTTTCAATTTAATACATTCTTTTCCAATTTCTTTTAATTTTACCTGCAATTGTCTCTTGAACTCTTAATTTTATGCAATTTAACCCCTGTTAAACTCGATTTCTAGACCCAAAGTTAAATGCCTTTTATGATCTAGTCCTTGGTTTTTAATTTGTTAATTAGACCCCTAATTGACCATCAAACTTTCAATTTTTTTTAATATGGCCCCTGATTTCACCAATTTCAAACCCTGAAGTCCCTCGCTTCTACAAGTTGGTCATTGGTTTTAGATTTCTTCAATTAAGTCCCTAATTATCCATCAAACTTTAATATTTATGCAATTAAGCCCCTAATTTGATCAAATTAACTCTTAAAAATTACAATTCAACCACTAGACTGTAATTTCTTCTAATTAAAACCTGAATTAACTTCAAAAATTAATTTTTTTTGCAATTAAACCCTTAATAATTTCAATTAAACCTTGAAAAAAAATCCAATTCAACCCTTAAACATACAATTTTGAATTTTCCTTTCTTAATAAGGTCTTCATTAGTAGAAAATATACTGTTAAATTTTTCAATTTTGTGTGTTGTAATCCTCGTCAACCAGTCTTTGGCAATTTCCTATGTATTCTGGTATATTCTTCCCACTTATATATATATATATATATATATATATATATATATATATATATATATTATTTTCTTCCAACATGTTTTGATTTTTTGTATTTTCTTTTCCTTTTTTATTTTTTTGTTTATGTGGGCCCCTAAAATGGATAACAACATTTGTTATGATTTAAAAAAAAATAGATTTAAAAAATGTATTTAATTAAAATTATTGTGAGATAGGTTTTTGCATGCAAAATAAATAAAAAAACAAAAGCTAATACAATATCAAAGAGAATCCTAGAAACAATTCTATCCTTTTAAGCTGGACATGTCTCTACGGTAGAAGTCCAATAATTAGCACATTTTATTCTGGGTGGGTGGTGATGGTAGCATTAGTGGATGTATTTTAGCTTTGGCTATAGGAATTAACATGCACTCTTTAAGCCATAGTAATTTAGATTTGCAACTAGATTTTTGGTCCGTTTTACATTGAGAGTTGGATAGTTTTTTTTAACATAAGAAAAATATATAGATGTTGCTAATGTTTTTTCTAATTGAAAAACAAAATCATGTAGAGATTGACCCTATCGATTTAGTGGGTTAAAAGACAATTCGGATAACTAATAAAAACTTAGTTTGACTCAAATAAATATTCAAGATAAGATCTTTTTTATAAATATTGAGACAAAAATATATCGAATTAATTCAGATCAACCGGGAATAACCTACCAATCCATTTGTCAGGTCATGAGACCATAATAACCTCATAAAAAGTAAATCAAAATAAATTATGAAGCTCAAATTTCAACCCGACTCTTTGATTAATATTTAGTCAATTTGCTAAACTCGTGACCCGGGTTATGAACTCCACTTGATTGATTTAATTTTTTATTTTATTATACAACAAAAAATATAAAAGCTATTTACCATCAACCTAATGCTAAAAGATAAAATTGAATAAAAATTCCCTCCTCTACATGATGGACTTGAAGAAAAAAAGATTAAAAAAAAGCAAAAAAAAAATGGTTATGGAAAAAAGTCTGGCCATATTAGGCTGGGTTTGGCCTAAAGAGCCAGACGCATGGGCTTGAAGGAGGCCCGCACATCTGACCCATCCTTTTTTCTTTTGCTTTGTATAAGGGGTCGTCCACCCTTTTTTTTTTATATAAAAAAAAAAACACAGACAACAAGTCATTTGTGTTTGTTTTAAATTAAGTTGTGCGCCTGATACAATTCAAACCAGTAACTTTGTAGGTGCTTCGCGTGCTTTAACCAATTGAAATAAGACACCATTTTGTTTTAGAACACATAAAATAATATATTGACCTTTTTTTGTTAGTTGGGAAAATAATATAGCACCTCCAAGTTTTTGACCCGTAATCTTACATCCACGCGTTAATCATTGAATTACAGCACAAATTTAATTTAAAATGATTAAAAAATATGTTAACTCGGTTTGATGTTAAATTGACTCTCAACTTATTTTAATTGTTAGTATAATATAATATAATCTCCCTTCTTATTATATGATGTTACATTTAGTTGTTATTTATCACATGTATGTTGCAAGTTTTCCTAAAAATCTAAAAAAAAAGTCACTGGATTTTTTATTAAGATAATTTCATCATGAGTGATGTTTTTATCATAATATTGATGTATGTTAATATTTTAATTTTGTTTACCATTTTTATATGAGCTTTCAATATTTTGTAATGGAACATATGAACATCAAATGTTATTTAATGGGAAAATTGAAGAAATGCCACAAAATGAGATATTAATCAAAATGTTATATGATTTAGAAGCTGAAGTCTGTTTGATAATGCGGGTGCATGATGTCTTTTTTAATTTTTGACATCAACATATCAAAACAATTAAAAACACCTAAAATATCAATGTGACATCTTTTTAGGCAAAAATCACTTTGAAAATCAGGTTCGACCATAAAAAAACACTTCTGAATTGTGAAAAGAAAAAAAACAATAATTCAAGGGATGACAATAAAAAAACCTATAATACAAATGTGTTTGTATAGATTATCCAACGTTATTGGATCTAAAGTGAATTGAATGGTTTGACTAGAATCGTGACCCTACTAGTTTGGGTTAATAATAAAAATTGGATATGTAAAAGATCTAATTAAACCTAGTTGGTTAAATTGGTTGATCAACCTGGTTTTTTTTCGAGAAAAAAAGTATGTGGAATTTGAACTTGTAACTTTCTATTTTTTTTTTTAAATTATGCATTTACCACTTTACTTTATTTATGCTTCATATGATACAAAATATGAACATATTATATTATTGGTGATCCAACAATATGCTAATAATATGATGATCTAATCCAAACCAAGTTTAATAACATTGATATTAGCCCTTTAATTTAACATAGGTTGTTTGCTATTTTGATTTATTTGGTTATTTTTATTCCAGGATCATGTGATCGGTGCTCATTTGTGCAAGGATTTAGAGTTTAATTTTTATTCTATTCAAGACTTTTTATTTATATGAAAATCAAGAAATTTATTTAAATTTTATTTCTTATAATATAATTTAAGAATTATAAAGCTAATGAAGGAGCATACTCAATCCCTGGAATGTTTTTAAGTTTATAAGCGAATTTCCTCATTTTTAATATATCGATGACTCCTTCGCTTAAACTCATGTATTAAATTTATAATAATAACTATCTTTCGAGAAATTTTGAGAAAGAAAAGACAAAAGTAAAGAGAGAAGAAAATCTTTATACTTGTGCGAAAATTATAATTAATTTGCAATTGAATTTTTAATTGTAAAAATTGATATTCAATTGTCATACTTGATATTTTTAATTGTAAAAATTTTTCAATTGATATTTTGTAAAAAATATTGTAATTGAATTTTTGCAATTAATTTACTACTATTATGGTCAAAATAATAGCAATTATTGTTTGCATTTAATTATGAGATAATTTGTTTATGATGAAATGAGTATTTTTATTTTACAAAATATGTCTTCAAATTTCTTTATGTTGTGCCATTATAATGATACTATTGTTCCTGATATGAATAATTGTAGCATTTATATTTGCGGAAATATTATGTTCTTGAATAGTACTAGAGACATGTCATTTGAAGATACCAAAAAATATATATGTGGAAGACTTGAGTTGAATTATAATGATGTTGAAATAGATATTACTTAGAGGTGTCTTGTTGGGGAACATCATTATTTTTCGATATTGATTGCATGTGATATGGATTTTAGAAATATAATGGAAATGTCCGTCCAAGGTGGAACGAACATGATGAAGTTTTATGAGTAGCTAACCTAAACTTAGTAGCTTATAGAATGTGGAACATGGAGATACTAATATATCTATACCCATATTTGCTCGGTCATTTAGACAATTATTATATTCAGCTGGTGCCAATATATCTAGGACATTGTAAGATAAGGTTATGAGAATTTGTGATGAAAATTGCATTAAAACTGCATATTATGATCAACGTAGGTATGACTCCTCCAATCCCAGTGATAATGAAGATGAGGGTGTTGTGAGTTTAGTTGAAACATTAGATGATGATGATGATGAGGCCTCTTGTTCTAAATTTTCATCATGATATTGGAGTTGATGATATGGTTTGTAATGATTGGTCTATTTATTGTAAAAAATCATTGGTAGTGGTGATTTGATTATTAGATAAGATTTCATAATTAAAGATGATTTGGTCAATGTTGTTACGCAGTGACACGTTGCACATTCACTTGAATATCGTGTTTAAGTTTTAACATTCAAATCAAATATTTATTTAATTACAATGTGTTCACTCACCTGAATGTTAATGGTACTTATGTGGGGCATACCATAAAAAAGTCAGATTCCTTTAGAGATAGCAAAGTTTTGATGTTAAATTTATTACATCAGCGGTTGCAACTCTTATTCAATATAACATCGCCTATATTGTTTCTAACATAGGAGAAGAAATTAAATTGCACTACAAGTTTAAAATTTCTTACTATAAAGCATGAGTTGCAAAACAAAAGATACTTAAGGAATTTTTTGAAACACATGAGGACTCATTTGAAACGTTACCTAGATTGTTTTTTGTATGTTTTTTTGTACACAAAGTTATAGTCGTGGGAGCATTTACACTTGGAGCGGCCACGAATGTAGTCTAAACCTGTTATATCTATACAGGTTTTGGAGGTTGATCTAGAACTTTCATTAGGATACAAGTAATATGTTATTGAACATACAAATTATATTGTTTAGATTAAGAATATTTTTCATGGAAACCTTATTTAATAAGTTTCAATACTTATTTATTAACAAATAGTGTGAGAGAGTATATATTTTGAAAATAATCCAACCCAGTTTCTGTCATTTTATCATAGTGAGTTAGATAGATAATGGTCAAATCAAGTATGTTAGTAATTATAATAAAGAAATAATTGCTTGCATTAATGTTGGTAAATGATAAGAAAATATTGCTTGTGATGATGTTGGTAAATGATGAGAATTAATTACTTGTGTTGATATTTAATTTTTTAGATATTGATTAAATATTGGAAAATAATTGTTTGCGTTGATGTTGGTAAATGTTCCAGAAAATATTGATTGTGTTGATATTGGTAAATGATGAGAATTATTTGCTTGCATTGATGCTTGATTTTTTTATATATCTACACGTAGATGCAATAATTGTTTGCATTGATATTGGTCAATGTTCTAGAAAAAATTGATTGTGTTGATATTAGTAAATAATGATAAATAATTGCTTGTGTTGATGTTGGTAAATGGTGAGAAATAATTGCATTGTTGATGTGGAAATTTTATGTTGTTATGACAAATAATTGCATAGGTTGATGTTGATAAATGATGGAAAATAATTGCATTATTGATGTTTTGATAGGTTGTGTAGAATCCTTATTCAGAAGATGATATGACAGTTGCTCCTGTTATTACACATTGATCATAGACTTATGGACATCAATTGTCCCCCTCATATTTTTTGAGCTTATTGAGATGTATTGCCCAAACCGTGTAATGTGACAATTTAGCTTTAAGCAACACATCTCGTCTGACATATATACGAGCGATCAGTTACATTCTATTAATCTTTTGGGTAGGCACATTGGTTATAATTTGATGATTTACCATCTCTAACATATATCGATGTGGGATGCATGAAATTTTTTTATTTTTAGAGAGGTGCATCTTGTAATTTTCAATAAGGAATACATGGATTAATACTTGAGTATAACACATTGAATCATTACACCAAACTCAGTATAGGTTCCTCCATGCGAAGAGATGGAGTATGAGTCACATGCACTTCAGATTCAAAATGTTGAAGTATTTGTAACTTTTTATAGGCTTCGACAAAACTGTTGCATTTTATTTATGGATTAATAATTTCTATTTTTCTCATAGTAGGTTAGATAGTTGTTACATGATGATCAATGTTTTGCGACTAATCTTCGTGATCTCGATGATGATGATAGACTTGCTTGCTATTATGCATATTCTTGGTTCCAGACATGTCGTACTACGCTTAACCTGTTAGGAAAGACATTGAGCCTAGATGATGTTGTCTTAGAAGATAAGACCACACATACATATGAAAGTCATGTTATTGATGAAGTTGGTCCGTTCACTCGTCGCAAAAAACATAAATATGCTCAAATGTGTTATTATATTGTGTTATTTTTTAGTTAAAAGTTATTTTTATATTTATTACTTTTATAATATTATTTTAACTAATTATCATGTTGATTTTAAAATCGTCTTACATATTATACATTTCATACTTATTTTATATAAGCATGATTTAAAATTATTAATTAACATGTGAATATGTGCACAAGTTGTTTAAAATTTCAAATCATCCATTAATAACATAAAAAATACACATAAATAAAACAATATTTAAAAAACACCCGTATTAATTTGAGATTATAATTAACAAATAAAATTGATGTTAAAATATCACACTTTCAATTATTTGATAATTAAAAGTCTTGTTTGAACTTCAGTTTTGGTGATTTAGATTTTGTTTCATGTAAAAATTAAGATTGAGACGGACAGCTTAATACAATCGCAATTATCATTAATGGTTGTATAATATATGTTTAGAACCGCTATTGTTATTAACTGTTATTTATAAATGATTTTCCTATTATAACAACAGTTAAGTCAAATTATGCTATTTTTTATTTTGTTTTTTTCTCATGTATTATATCCCAAAATATTTTATAAAATTATGCTATTTTAGTTAAATACCCTTTTCAAATCTTCATTCTGGTCTCTATCCTTGTACCCGAAATTTCAAGTGATCAATCACATTGAACCACATCGGCACCCTACTACCCGTTAAAAAAACGTTAAGAAAATCTTGTAGTCATTTTTATGACATTGCGGTGGCCTCACACCCATATTCATTGCAATCAGTCAAACAATGGATTTTCTCTTCTCGGGGTTAAAAAGGGAAAAAAAATTGTATTCTTGAAATTAGTAAAAGGGGTAATTACATCATGGAGATGGAGGTTACGAATCTAGTTTAGAATGTGTTCGAAAATATAATTATTATAGTTTTTTAAAATATTTTTTATTTAAAAATATATTAAAATAATATTTTTTTATTTTTTAAAAATTATTTTTAATATTAACATATCAAAATAATTTAAAAATATTAATTTAAAGTAAAATAAAATATCAATTTTTTTCAAAAAAAACCTTTTAAAACAAAAACAACAAACAAACAGCAGGTCGTTCAAAACTACAGAAAATATATCTGTATCGTTGGAACTTGGAAAAACCCCATGGCGTCATCAACTTGATATGAATTTATAAGACAAGGAGTCATTGATTATCTTGCCAACCCGCCCCCCTAATTACAGGTAGAACAGAGATTTGAACTCTCAAAGCAGATAAAAATAAAGTAAGGATTGAACAACGCCCTCTCAAAACCATTTGATAACATCAACAGTAAACACATGAGATAAGAAAAGTAATAATCCCGAGATCACTCGTGGAAAATCAAAATTTACCCTTGTTTGGGATTTCTTTGGCGGGGAAGAATCATAAAAGAAAAGACAAAAGAAAAAAAAAATTGCTCGACTGGAAGATATACAAGATGTGTAATGATGGCACAATTATGAAGAGCTTAGTTCTCATCATTATAAATCACACGATGAACAGAAATTGGGATGAGAAACTAAACAATGCATAGAGTAATTATATTTACAGTACCCAGAGCTTGTAGACGACGATATCCAAAAAATAGTCAGGAGAACTCCAAAAAATCGAAGTTTTTCAGCTAGTGTGCATAACAAATTATCAGCTCCCACCTGCATTCAGCAAGTTTGCAATCAGAACCAAAATCTGAACCTTAAAATATAAACAAAAGATAATAAAGCAAGACAAGCAGGGGAGATATGTATTTCCAGAATGGTGTTTAACTAATGTTCGTCAAAACAACATTCCACACCAAACCTGACCCAATAATTCATCTGTTGAGCCCTCTTTATCAATCTTTACTTGCAGAAAATGCCCTACTTGAAAATAATTCAGAAGTTGATTTTATAGTCCTTGAGATTATTTCATGTGCTGGAGATTGGTTAGATTGTTTATGACCCGGCACCCAAAAACAGAGTGTCAATGCTGAAAAGAATTTATTATTAACACCAGAGGGGAAGAATGTCAAAATTGCATGTCCACTTGGCAAATACCAAATAAAACCTTCGATAACACTACTCATCGTCTTTAGTCAAAACATAATAAGCATCACAAAAACAACTTAATAACACATTAAGGAACAGTCCTCTAACACATTCAATGTTACCTGCAAGTGATACAATAAGGGACCATTTCTTGAACCATTCTATAGACACAAATGAATGAATTAGCTGTTCATGCAGCACGGTTCATATTGAACAGGTTAGAAAATATTCCTAGTTCAAAGTCGAAACTAATAAGAGCATTTTTTTTTTCCTGCCATATAATACAAATTCTAACAAAACAAAACAAGGGAATACTCCATAAAAATAGAAAGAAAAAATTAAGATGGGATATGCTCAACTCTTAGCTGACAAAAAAGTATTGCTAGCTTGACTCTCAGCATCAGAAAATTAATGAACATGATGTCTTGTTACCTCTAATTTGACCAGAATGCGGTACTGGTTCAGAAATGGCAGGTGCTGGCCTCATATTTGCGAGGGACATAGGTGTTAATGGAGGAGAATCGACTTCCCCAGGTTTATATGATACTTGAGAAGAATCCAAAAGCTTAGAAACGTGCACTGTCATGGCTCTCTGACTACTCGAGGGTATTGAGAAACTACGTGGGACTATCAAGGGTGGGGGAGGAAGAGGTGATGCCAAATTTGCTGCCCCTGTAGAAATCTTGCTTGTTCCAGCAAGCTCGGGATTTCTCGACAATGGAGCAGAGTGTCCAATCAGCACTGAAGGTTTTGCAGCTTTGGCAGCTAAATTACCTGGTGGCCTTGGAAGTTCATGAAGCTCACTTATCTTGGGTGAAGAAACAAGAGGAGGTGATGTACTTGGGGATACTTTGGGGGATGAAGAAGGTTGAGGATTTGCTGCACGAGATAGCATTCCAGAAACTTGTTGTGAAAGTTCAGTTGAGGAAATGGGACCACTGGATGATAAAGGCTTCATTGACCATGGCTTACTGGTTATTGGACCAGAGAAGGATTGCCATTTATTTTTTTTGTAATCGGATGCATTGTGTACATCAAGCTGCGGATATGAGATTCCAGCAACTAAAGGTGGGGGTAATTGGGTGGAGGCATTAGGATTGTTGCTCTCTTTATGTCCTGAGCGTGCTTTTAAAGCAGTGAAATCTGACAGGTGACCATCACCAGAATCTTTCTCATTCTTCTTCTGTTCCAATGGGGAAGAATGCCACAAATTGTGAGTGCGTCCACTGATGTCTGTTTGCCTTGTGTTGGGAACTGAACAACTTGTTCTTGAAGAGATTGCACCCTTTGCATCAATAGGTGTGGGCAGCACATATGTGTTGGACTTCCTTGATGCTTGCTGCATTTGTCTTATTCTTTCAACTGGATCAGGTTTTCTTTCTGGAACTATTGGTGCTGAATGGCTGCCTCCTCTTGGTTCTCTGCTTGGGAACTGGAAACCACCATGGTTTTTGTCTGGGTTTAACTGCAGAAAGATACAAATTTTAAATGCCAAATAGTTTGCACCTCTGACCTTAATTCATAGAATCATCAGAGCCGACAAGTAAAAGCAGCTGGCAATAAACAAAAATAATTATGATGGTTTTGCACCAAGCTAAAAGTACGCATATGAAGCTGAAGTCTTTATCCAAAAATTTTATCAGTTAAGTTGATCAAGCGACATGCATATATCTATAACCAGAATTAAGTGATGGATTATTATTTTTGGTTAAATACAAATACAATCAGCAGAAGCAAATCTACTAACCAAAACAAGTGTTATTGTACCTCTACATTTTCTGCTGCTGGAACTTGGAATGAAAGGTCCTCTTCATCCACCTGGACAACAAGTAGCCATGTCATGAGCAGAAAAACATAGCTTTTTAAAAGTTTTTTGAGAAAAAAAAAAGTCAACGGTGTCTCAGTGTGAATTAGGGAATGTGTCTCATCCTTTGAATAAAAAGAGTGGACTCTCTAGTTCAATTATATCCGCAAAGAACATGCTGTCTTAAACATGAACTCCCTTTCATACAATACATGTTTACCCATCATCAGAAGAGTATCTTTTAAAATTAGCAAGGTTTAAGTCCAAAAGAAAATAAGATTTTTTCCTTTGTTGCCCCACCACCATAAACATTATAAGAACTACTCTTTGAAACAAACAAGTCTAAGCCCTTGCACTCTGAACACTTGGAATGAAAATTCAGTGTGAAGACCAGGCCACATATTATATCATTTTGATGGCATGGACATGCCATGAATAGGGAACTCAAAGAGCACATATCCTGCACTCAAAATGGATTCCATCTACAACATAACTGGAAAGGGAAGCCATCCCCTGATCCAGTGAATATCTCAATGTGGGACATTATTCTTCTAACACTAAAACTTTCTGATTAGTATCATATACTTACCTCCATAGAACCCCTTGCTGCAGAAACAACAGCATTCCCCTGATTATTTTCTCTGTAATCAAAACTCAGTTCCCTGCGTTCATTTGTATCACCGCCATCCTCGCCGTCATCCTCGCCGTCTTCTCTACCATCACTTTCAAGCCCACTGAAATGGTAGTCAATGTGTTGATGTTCTGTAACCAGTCTAACATGTGGCTCAACTGTCTCAAGTGATTTAAGTCCCTTCTGAAAGAAATTCAACTGCGTTGAAAGCATAAAGAAGAGCATATCATCATCAACAATATAAGAAAATTGAAAAATGCAAATTCAACCTGAAATGCCAAGGTGAAAAAGTATTTGAAATATAAACTTTCAAGGATGTACAAAAAAACCTGAGCAGCGTGATGACGAGCTGCCTGTGTTAGAAGACTTCGAGACTGTCCCTGTTTCAGAGATTTCAACCGAAAAACACACAAGGTTGCCTCTTCGTCATATTCTTCACGAGCTGTTCGCAATTGCTGCAAAGTAATACTTTCATGCTTCCCACCTTTTGACCTTCCTTTGTCCTTCTGTTGTGCCACCATGTATTCATAGACATTTCTGAACATTACATGCCAAATTCAGAAGACATTTTTACTTTGAGGAAATCAAAGTAGGATTAAATAGATAAGGATGAACCTTTTTTCATCACATTGTCGCTTCATATCCTGCAACACACAGCAAGAAAAGGTCACCACGCAAAATTTAGTACAATGCTTACATGCCAGTGAGTCAATGAGCCTAGGAGATACAAAGGTGTGAGCGACCTTCTTTGGAAAGGCAAAACTTCAGTAGCAAAATATTAAAAGAGAAGGCTTCTTTAATTAAATTGCTAAAGTCTAAACCTTCATCATCAGAACTTCTACCTAAAATCTCTCTTTATTCCAGTTCTTGCAAATCTAACTTTCTATTCAAAACCTAAATTACCAGCTTATCATCCATGCCAGTAATTGGCTGACAGAGCTTGAATGTCCATTATATTCACAAAAGCTGACTATGCACAAACTAAGAGCTCAGATATCTTATTTAAAAAACTAAGCAAGAACAAGGTTGCATGTATTTCTTGTTTTCATCCAAAAGATCAGGGGTAAGAGTGGGAAAACACCATCAAAGTTGAACAGCAGCCGCAGCATTTTATTACATTTTGAATTAAATTACATGGACACAAGCAAAATGAGGAGAAAATCATATTCTGATTGGCCCACACAAAGTTGGAAACACATTCACCTTCTCAAACTGCATTATGCTGCAAAAGCAACAATAAGAAAAACTTTTATGTTCCTGCAGTTACAAGCCATGTTTGCAGACATTTGGTGAATTTTGGGTGGAGAAGGATCCAAGATATTCTATTTTCTAACAATCACTATCTGTCAATAAAACTGGTGTGTAGAATAGTTCTTTTAAGACTCTTCAGGAACTACTTCAAGGTTCTCTGGAGGTGTCTACTAAGCTAAGATTCACAAAGACCTATGCACCCTAGTGTTGTGATTTTCTTTCCATTTTTATCGTGTAGATGCCTTGCTCTTCTTTTCTTGTTTTAGTGATTTCTATAGTCTAAGGCCCTTTCTGGGTCTTGGTTGCAGATGCTTTTGGCAAAAGCACCACTTAGACACTTTAGTTAAAAGCTTGTGGTGCTTCCGAACTGCTTTGACCATTTAGTCCCATTAACACTTTGAAAGAAGCTTTTGACTGCTTTTAATCTAAAGAATACTGTTTCCAACAACAATCAACCACGAGGTCAAACAAGTTGTATTTCTGCTAAAAGAAACACACTTTTAGAATTTCTACATAACTAGAGACCTCCATGATTTAAAAATAAAAGACTTTATGATTCTGGGGGGGGGGGGGGGGGGGGGGGCTCTATTAATAGAGCAAACAACTAAGATATCGAAATGAACAAACCTCAACTGTCCGAAGTTCATTGAGCAAGGATTCTGATGGATTTGTAATCGTCAGGAATATATGAGACCGCTGAAATACATGTTGCAGTAAATTAATAAAAGGATGAATGGAAGGTGTTATCCATAACAATATCAAAAAGTATCAATAATATAAATATATAACCACTCACATAACTATCAAGAAGTTTTTGAAGTTCAAACTGCACTTTCCCCAACATTAGCAAAACCCTACCTGCAGAAAAAATTTAAAATCACGACAACATGCTTAGTTCTAGAATTGAACTAAGAGAAAGCAATCTCCCCGTCCAAAATAAAGGAAAAGGAAAAAGAGAAACACAAATTAAGGTCCACGAGCAAACACAGATGGATTGCCTGAATAGGTACCTCACCACCAACAAAATAAAAAATTTGATATGATACTTGTAAATATGACAACAGCCTATCTAAACAAAACTAACAGCCACATCCACAAAATTTGAATGTCTATTTGCACAAATGAAAATAGAGATATTTTTAGCTGATAAGTTTTGCTTGCGGGCATATGTACATGTCTTAGAGTTGAAAGTTATCTGACTCAAATACAAAAGAAAAAAAATGGCACATGATTTTATTAATGACGAGCTAATAACTAATCAGCTCAAACTAAAGGAATAATCACTCATAAGCTCACAAACATGACCATTATTAAGGGGACAGATTGTCAGGTGTATAAAAATACATTCAATTTGAAGTAAAACAACTACAGACCACTTGGATGACTGAATAATGAATTAATAGACCCTCTCATCCCACATTTGCAATCAGCAACTTTATTTGCAAAAAAGAAAATGCCATCTATTTGAGAGAAAGCCAAAGTCCATATTTTTGTTTCATTATGTTCAAACTCGTTCCAAGGTAAATTTGAAAGAGCATGTATTGGTACAGTATCTTTTCCAGATTGATGAAAAGTGTGACTTTCAATGACAAGGTGTTAACTATAAAATTCCAGGCTACAATTTAGAAAGCATGCCATGACATGAAATGCATCTCAAAAAATTTGAAGGACAACCTGCATCTTAATTTATCTTGTTTCACTCTTTCACAGTTTCACTTACCACTTCCTTCATCATCATGTAATGCTGTTTTCTCCAACAGACAAGAACCCATTTCCCGCAATGACTCTGAAAATTCTGAAAGTGCAGATGGAGTCAAATTGGAGAATTCTTCGACACAAAAAAAAGGATAAAAAAGATTGCCAAACCGTGTATAAAACAATTCAAGTTATACATGACATGTAAACTACCACATGCATATCTCATGGTTTAATTTAACGAAACCAGTTAACATAAACAATCACACGATTACATAAGCAATGCTTAAACAAGGAAAAGTCAATATAGCCACCGAGAGTAAACGTAATACCAGATGACAAAGTACAGGAACACTATTGTAGGTAAAGTTATAAAAAATTATTTTCAACAGTGTAAATTCTGATATTATTAATGAAAACCAGCAACATTTTCAGACTCAAAATAAATCAAATAGTTCAAAATTAAGCTCACTATTTGAACCCAAAACAAATTCTAATTGGAAACGGCCGAATAACAAAAGCTACAAAGACTAGTAGTTTTATACCATATGCACTGTTTGCTGTTGCTGCAGCTGCAGAAAGTAAACTATCATAGCAATTCTTCATGTCTTTCATATCCTGCAAAAAAACAATAAAAATCAAAATTAGAGACAATAAAAAAAAATAGTAAAAATTCAAGGAAAATTCAATCCCCAAAACTTAACACCTAAAACGATCTAAATTTCTAATTAACAAAAAAAAATCAGATATTTCAATTATTTAATAAAATAAAATAAATTAAGTCTTCCGGAGTTAATTTTTCTCGCAAATTGAACGGAAAAAAAGAAAGAAATAATGTTAAAAATTAGTTATCAAGATTAACAAGAGTTTAGAGGCTTAAAGAGAGAGTATTAACTGGTCGAGCTAAAGAAAAAGAAAAGGATCAACTCCAAAAACATAGAAATGAGAGGAAAAGAGTACCTGAGCAGCTTGAGCGAGCTCATCTAACTGAGCAGGAGGTAAGAAGTCAATTTTGTCCTTCGGTTCGCTTCTTCTGAGTCTAAATCCTCTCAGTTTGGACTTCATTTTCCTCAAAACCCTAATTACAGTGAAAGATTCACAAAGCGAAGCAGAGAGAATTCGAATTCAGCGGATTTTAGAAAGAGAGTGAATTAGGTAGAGAGAGAGAGAGAGATTCAATTCGATAGTCTCAACGACATTGAGGGAGGAGAAAAACAAAGGAAAGAGAGGAAAAAAACTGTTTTGGTCAAAAACGACTTGTAACTGATTAAAATTTAGAAAACGAGCAAATAAAGCTGTTTTTCAAAGAAATAGGAGGTTTTTATAATGCCTCTCGCAAGCATTGAGAGCTACAGTTTATTGGGCGGCACGTGCTAGTATCTGGGTAGTTTGGTAATTCAATGGGAATGAGGTGATTTGAGACTGTGACGCGTGGGAGATTCATGGGGTGGTATGTGGTTTTGGTTGTAGGAAGGAGGCTAGTCAAAGTCAGATATTGCTGACAAGGAAAGAAAGAGAAGCAAAGAGTTCTAGAAACTAAAACCATCGTCCGTTTTGACCGATAATGAATTTGGGCAGATCTTCAGTTTCTGTATTTACCATTTTAACCCTTATTTGTTAAGATATTTTGGATTTGGTGGCTTGGGCAATTCTTATTTGAAGTCAATATATATATATATATATATATATGCTTTTTCTATCCTTTGTTTTTTTTATTTGGTTTAGTTATTTGGAGTTTTTTTTTGTTAAATTTATTTTTTTAAAAAAAATTATATTTTTAAATCAAATAAAATTAATTAATTAAATATAGATAAATACTTACTTCATTATGTTTTGTTCAATTTACTATTTAAGGACATTCCTATGACAATTCATGCAATTTTTTATGTCACAGTGAGTTTTCAATAATTTTTTTTTCTTTATATATATATATGATATCAATAGCTAATTCTTTTAGTTAAATATTGCTATATTTTTTCATGATTTATTTATTATCGTTGTTTTTAATTTAATTTAAATTATTAAATTAATTAATTTTATTGGGTATAGTCAAGTTAATAATCCGAGTATTAAATTTTTTTTATTTTTTAAAAATACTATTGTAACATGAATTTTTTTTACATTAAAAATATCAAATCGGCCTACAACGCAGTACATTTCTGGTTAGTGTTCCTCTAAATTCTATTGTATTTTATTGCAATTATGAAATTGTACTGATGAATTTAATAATATACAATCTTTTTTTTTTTAAGTTTAACGTGGGTGTTCGGGCTAGCTTGTGCTCACCTCGACTAATCCCACAGGCCCTGAAGTTAACGACCATGTAAGCCTCCAGTGGCCATCATATGAGCAACCACAGGGCTCGAACTTGAGACCACAGAGAGAGCAAACCTTTTGGTCCCAAGCTCTTATCACTGGGCCACCACCTAGATGGTTAATAATATACAATCTTAATTTCAACTAGAGGTATCTTTATAGTTGTTTATTGAGCTAATTTTACTCTCTCTCTCTCTTAAAATTTTAGGCTGAAACTTTTAAATTCTGAGAAAAAATCCAAACTTTTTCTACGATGATATATTTTTTTTAGCTCATGAATTATATTTTAATCAAATTTGTTATATTATAATTGATCTAAAATTGAAATGGTATTAAAGAATACCAAATTTATTTTGAATTTTATTTTATCAAATATATTATGAAAGCCACATCCATATTGATCCATTCAAAAATCAAAATTACACCATTAGTTTTCTTTTCTAAGATGAAGTTGCATATAATTTTGAAGATCTTTCATTGAAGTAATCCTGTTAAATTTATATCATATGCCCCTATAAGAAAAACACAAGAAAAGAACCTGAAGGGTATGATTTAAAGGGTTAGATTTTAGATTTACTCCTTTGAAGTCACTAGTTCGAGTTTCACAAACCATAGAGCTATTGAAGGCTTACATAGTTGTTAACTTTCAGGGCTCGTGAAATTAGTCGAGCTGCGTGCAAGCTGACCCGAACACTTATGTTAATAATAATAAAAAAAGAAAATCATGTGCCAAGGAAACATTTATTAAAAAAAAACTCATTTTTGCCCCAGCACCAGAACAGTGTTACAAAGACAAAATTAAAAAAAAAAAAAAAAAAAAAAAGGTGCCAAGGAAGGTTATGACCTCATCCAAACACATTCTAAAGAAAGAAAAAATAATAAAAGACTAGCCTAACAAGTAAAAGGCAAGATTTAGACCATAATTAAACAAATATTAGATTGAAATTTTGTATTAAGTTCACTTCTTCAAGCATGACAAGTTTGGCCGACTACTTACAAGATTTTTATTTTCTTTAATTATTCAGGTGATGCAATACTAGGACGCGAGTAAGGTTTCCTTCCGTTTCTTTCACATGATAAATTTGACTCGAAGACTCCAAAATCGTTTTTATCTCTTTTAAAACGTTATTCAAATCGTATTTTTTTAAATTTTTTATTAACTTTTTTTATATTTTCATATCATTTTAATATATTAATTTTAAAAATAATTTTTAAAAATAAAAAAATATTATTTCAATATATTTATAAATAAAAAATATTTTAAATCATAATTATTATCACAATCTTAGACAGAATATTAGAGTAGTCAGTGTCATCACAATAATATTAGCATTGATGCATCTGTGTGTGTAGACAATATTCAAGATACGGCATTGTGGATGAGAAATTATTTAATATGTTTAAAGTTGTAATTATCTTTAAAAAAGTTGAAATTTGTCATAAAAGTTATACATGGATCTTATCATGATGTGAGAGAGAGAAATATAATTTCTGATACACTGAACAATTTTTCCATTTACATAGTCATTCTAATACAATTATTCGTAGGTATTTTTCAAGATTTGAACATGATGTTTTGTAATAAAATTTTTCAAAATTAAACCATGGGAATTTTAAACTAATCCTCCCATGGATTGGGATTGTTAAAAATATTTGCAACAATTATCCTTTTTTTTATTTCTATAGAATGATGGATATTTTTTTTTGTTTTTTTAGAATATGATTATTGTCTGGAGAAAGTAGAGATGAAGATTATGATAACATAAATATATTTAATTAAAAAAATAAAAATAAATTTATTTTTATGATAGATTTTCAAACGTTAAAGATATATTCATTTTAAAGGGAGTAACCAAATCCATCCTACCTAATTAAGGCCTGTTTAAAGGTTAGAGAAACTTTAACTAAAAAAAGGCTCATACCGGTCCAACTAAATCTTTGATTACAAACTTCATAAAGAAGCATGAGATGTTGCGTACCTTGACCAAAAATATCCAAAGAAAAAAGAAAAAAAAAAGAAAAAAAAAAGAGAGAGGAATGGAGCTCTCCCAGTGCTGAGGAAGTTGCCTTCTTTGCAAAAGTATGAACATATGATCCTCTTTTAATACCTAAAAGAAATAAAGGCTTCCATTTAATTTAAGACAGACATATACAATCTGCTCATCATTTCACTGTTTTTCTTTTCTACTTTATGGCTTAAAGAGGGATTACTATTTTGTAAATGCAAGGTCCAGCCATGTCCAGGAGAATCAGAGGGTGTGACAGGGACAGAAAAAGATGGAAGATACGCGGTCATTTGAATGTTGATTTTATGCGGTCAAAGAGGTTTGTTGCTTAAAGCCTAAGGGAGAGACCAAAGGATGGCGTTTTCGCAATCCATGTTGCCTTTTGATTTGATGTGTAGGCTGCGGTTCTATTCTGCTAAGACCATTCCAGCAAGAATATATTTGGCCTGCGTATTTCTGATAAGATAACGAGGAAATTTACTCCTCTTTACTCCATCATTACTGCGACTATCCATGATGACCTTCTATCTATTATTGTTTGTCTTTGACTTTTAAGAATATTTGATCACGTTCAAAGATTATTTTCTTGGTCCAGGAGCAAGCCAAGATAGCTAGTTTCTTTGTTTATGGGCTGATTTGGGAGGAAAAGTCACGCATGATGTTGACATGCATGCTGCGATAGCTAATTATGCACAATTATACTTCATGTGCCCAGCAGCCCAATTCGGGGCAATTAGTCTCAATCTGAATAGTTTTTTTTTTTTTTTTTTTTTTTTACAGGTGGGGGAATTCTGTGTGCTTTTTTTTTTATAATTAAAGTGGGTGTCCGGCCAGCATGTGTGTATTTCAATTAATTTTATGAATTCTTAAATTAATGACCATGTAAATCTCTAATAATTCCGAGAGTAATTTCTAGAAATCAAACCTAATACCTAGATGAAATGTTTTTCAGAAACGTTACTTGCATTTATTTGCACAACGTACTATATACAGCGGAGAGAAAACCTTTGAACATTACAAATGGAGCGCACAGGTCAAAAGAGTCAATTAACAGTAATTCTGACTTGATCAAATCCCTTTTCTAAACAGAAGCAGAACTGCAGCTACAGAGAGGGATGGGGGAGGGGGGCTCAAAGATGATGATGTTTAGCCAATATTACTTCCCAAAGCCGGGAAGATGGAGCTCTCTCCAATAAGAAAGTTGCCATTGAAACTTAAGAATTCGAAGGGAAAAAAATCGAAGGCAGTGAATGAAAGATCGCCTTTGTATCTCATGTAGATAGACAACTTATCCAACCGATTTATGGACACTTATCCTGAGGAGTTGAAGGGTTGGGACAGCTGCACGAGAGAAGCAGGAAGCTTTTCATTCTTGCTGCAGGTCTACCATTTCGTAAAGCAGTCCTAGATTTTACTTTTCTTCTTCTTTCCACTGCCTGGCTCTCTGATCCCTGCCCAAAGAAGAGAAATGGTAAATATCAATTCTGCAAAGAACCCGTTTCAACAACATGCACACACTGCTTAGGCTTGAAGGATGTGATTAAGTACTGTAAGCGTATACATGCAAAATGCCAGAAATGTTGGGTTAAGCTCTTTGTCTTGCATTAGGAAAGACAATCATTTCAAGTATTGGATTGCAGCTATGTATACAGATCAGAATGGTTTCAGCTGACTTTATTAGCGGCAGTGCTAAAGGGCAATGTTGTTAACTATCAGGTGCATAATTCTATTGAAATAGATAACTGGAGAGCCTATTAATCTCAATAAATTGTATGAAAAAGAAAACAAATCACACAATTAGGAAACCCAGAAGGTAATTAGTCCTACCTGTGTTTGGTTTGGAAAGGAAAAACTCAAGAATTAAAATGCGTTAACATTTATTCTTGCATGCTTAATTTTGAGAACACATATTTGTGCATCATTTATATATAGCCATAAAGATTCAGAATTGGAGCTCCGTGTTTTCATATCAACAAGAACCCTCCACAAAGAAACTCATAAACCCAAAGTCTCTGAAAGAAAATGGTTCGCAGATATATATATTTCTCAGAAAATTATGAATAAAAAAGTTCAAGATCATCTTGCCTTGATTTTCTAATATTTGAGCATCTAAAAATTACAGGAGATCTTTTCACCCTGAAAAATAAACGAAAGCATGTTGATTCTGTGGAATAATCCTCATTAATTAATTATCTTTTGATTAAAATCTCACCTCCATTACTATCACCATCGACGGAGACATTATGAACACAGTATATCCTGAAACTAGGAGGTTCTTGAAAATATAATATGCTGTCCTCCTTTACATTTTCCTTGCCATTGCTAGCAGCCCCCTCCATCACCTCATTGTCTCCAGCCCCCTTACTAGGGTTCCTTCCCCTTCTGATTTTCTCCTCCGCCATGACATTAGAATTTACCGTCTTCACATGTTTTGCTTCTTGAACAACATTAGCTGCTTCTGGTTCCCTTTCCATTTTTGGTGAATCAGAGACATCTTTTCGTCCCTTATGGACAGTCTCTCTTTCCCTGTATAAACCTCTATCTTTATCATTAGAACGAAGAACCCACTTCAAGAAACCTCTTTCAATTGCAAAGCTGGAGAAGCTTTTCCTACGGCTAGCTGAAGAATTGGTTTCTTCATCTTTGCAGCCACCTTTATCATCATAAATGGATCCAACATTTTCACATGTTGGCCCTGCAGCCTCCTCCTGTTGTATTTCACGGCCCGTGGGGGGAGAGGAACTAGAACATGGACGGCAACAAAACAAAGGCCACTTGAACAACATTAGGAAGTTAAGGAATTACCAATGGTCTCCTTCGCTAAGCTAGAGGCTCCATTAAGATAATGTTCTTAGTTTCTTCTTCTTCTTCTTCTTTCCCCTGACGGTTCCAAAAGTAATGTGGATATATAACTCTAGAAAAACGAGCGATTAATAGAGAATTCAACAAGGGTTATGGGGGGAAAGAGTCTAATGAACTCGTTTTTTAGTTAAAAAAATCTCTCTAAATAAAGGGTTATTCTTTACCAACAAAAAGATTAATAATCCTATCATTTTAGGAAGTGTAACTTCCAAAATCTGGTAATAATGTGTGCCCTGTAAGCAATGAGTTTCAGTTTTACATCATAATCGCATATGAAGTTGTTGGTTGAAGCTGTTATGGAATTCTCTGTTTTGTCGGTGTTCCTTGCTGTGATGTTGCCCGTTTCGCAATCCTCCATGTCGGGATCTTGTTTGAATAGATTAGGTCATGTTAACTGAATCTTGTTATTGACAAGATGTAATGATCGGTGATTAAGGAGATATGTTCTTTCTTTTAACTTTTGAAATCAAATTTTAGAATCAAGATCGTGGATGATGTTTCCCCGTTATTTCTTTAGACTTAGGTATGATTAGATAAAATTAATGTGCCATGTATCATGTATGTGATAAGCTTATATCTGTACATATATACACTATTGTTATTAACCCTAACATAAGGCATAATTAAATATTAGAGGTAAATTGAATGAATATAAAATAACAATATTTCAAGATTTTAAAAAAATTAAAATAACATTATTTTAAATTTTTTTTTAAAAAAATCATATTAAATTTTAATCAAGACACAACTTAATCTGTCGGTCTGTTAATCAATCATGTCAACACCAATTTAATTTTAAAAAAATTTAACTTATATTAAAAAAAACAAATCAATAAGGTACCTAGCACCTTAATTAAAACATGGCTTCACCAACTAAATCATAATTTCACGAGCTAATTATGTACAATATGATGTTAAGAATTCTCCTAATAAAAGAAGTGTAATTTGAGAAGCAAATAAGAGAAGAAGTAAAGATAATTGCAGTCCAATGCAAAAACTGGATTTTATATATATATATAATTGCTCTACTTATACAGTCCATTCTCCTCTTTCCCACCCACAAGTAACTAACCAGCTTTAACTAACTTCTAATTGTATTCTAACTGCTAACTAACTCCTTTCTACGTTTGATTCCCTTCTAACTGCTAAGTGCTGCTTCCTGTTACTGGTATTGCTGATTGTTGCCTTCTCTTGTTCGTAAACAAGGTTGCGAACTTCTTTCAATCTTTGCTCCACACAATTAATCGAAGTCTCATGAATCTAGGCAAAGATCACGAAATTGATTAATGTGCTCTTCCATACTTGTAACCTTACCTTCTTCAGCTGTAATTTTATCATGTGCAAACTTCTTCCCACGTCTAAAACATTGTTCCAATCTTCTTTTTGCTCATGTAAATTTTCAAGGGTTTGCCTTGAACTACGAAGCATTTTCATTTTAGAATGGCTAGTAGTCTTTGAAGGAGGTTCACCGGGTTGTTAATCTATGAAAGAACAGTTCTTGGATTGAATATGTTTTCTTTATTGCCATGACGTTATTGAATTTCTCTTATCATTTAGTTTGATCAAAATTTTTTGTAAAAAATACTTTTAAAAACAACCGTAGTACACTTTTAAATATTTCTTATTGAATTCTCTCCGTGAAAAGTTGGCAACTTCACCTTAGGCAATGCTACATTGTACCGTACTCTTGCTACTTCTTGATTTCCCATGCCTTCACCTGGTTGATTCATCCTATGGTTGGAGATCAACCTCCTGGGAACTGTGTTAGTCCTTCCTTCTCTATCAACTTATTGGCCTCCTATGATTATGATTGCCTAAGAGTAACCATTATAGTCTCCAGCTATAAATTGACTTGATCCAACTTCTTATTATGATCCTCTGTCATTTCTTGAAGTTTCTCGTGTATAGGTTGCATTTGTTCATCAACCTTGCTTCCATGTTCTAAAGCTTTAATTCGATTATTCTTCACCATTGTTAATTGTTTAATAGTATCAGCTTTCTTTTGGCCAGAAAAAGTTGACTCTGGTATCAATTGTTAAGAATTCTCTTAACAAAAGAAGTGTAATTTGGGAAGAAAGCAAGAAAAGAGGATAGGAGAAGAAGCAGAGAGAATTGCAGTGTAATGCAAAAACTGGGTTTTCTTATTGCTTGACTATCACCTTTATTTTCAATTGCTATATTTATACAATCTATTTCTAACTGCCTTTTTTTTCTTCCTGTTTTTACATGTTTTTTTTTTTTTTAACTTTATCTTGGATAAAAAATTTTAAAAATAGAAATTTAATCTTTCTAAAATATAATTTTTGAAAATATTAATTATTAAAACCAATTTAAAAATATTAACCGAAGTCAATTTCTTGACTTTTCAAAACTGACGAAGGCCAATAAAACTGGAACGAAAGGAGTAAACAAAATTATTTTACCAATATGTTAGTCATCTATTTTTTTCCATTTGCTGAAAAATATGTTCACTTTTACAAACCAAATTATTTTTATTTCAATAACAATTTAACTTAAATATATATATATATATATGTGTGTGTGTGTGTGTTGTGTGTGGTGTGTGTGTATCTAACATTACTCAAGCCAATAGTAAAAAAAAAAAAAACTAAAAGAGGTTGAGAATATATTGTGTACAGATTCCTATTCACCGGAATAGGATAATTTATTTTTTTTACCTTCCAACCAAAAAATTAGCTTACTCTTGGGGTAATTGAGTAGTGTTTCTTAAGGATTCATTAGTTATTATTCAATTTTTTTTTGGATAATTTAATCTTAACCTTTTATTAATACAATATACATCGTTCTTGGAAGTAAAATTTATTTAAAGGTTTCACAAAGTTAATTTGATCTTTTTATATTTTCTTTGAAATGATGTAAAGACTTTCATATACTTCAAAGCAAAAATAAATAAATAAACTAACAGGCAAGGGTATTTGCATATTTTCATGTTATTTTTTTTTATATAATTAATAGGTTATTCGAGATCGATACGATCTTTTAACAAATTTATAATAATATAAATACATTCATACCCTTTAAATTAAAAAATTTAAACCTTGTAACCAAGGATATTGACATCTTTTCATGTTGTTTTTTTTTCTTCTAATTAACATATTGAGTCGGGGTGATTTAATTTTTTTAATAATTTAAATATTAATTAAAAAAATTATTGGCACGTATATGGATGATGCCCATGCTCTTTGAGCGACTCATGCGACATCATTTATTGTCCAAACAACATCTTCCTGGGCAAAGTTAGAAGCTTCTCGTTATGGTTTTTCTAATAGTGTTGTGCCTGTGGTGGTTGGACCAATGGTTGGGTTCCGGTTGATTTTTTTCTTCTCTTACCTCTTTTCTCTCTCTTTTCCTTGCCAAAGAATACATGTGTATTTTTATTTTTTTATGCAATTTAATTCTTATATTTTTATTATTATTTGGATTGTTTTTATTCTAAAATGATTAACTTTTCCTTTCTATTTCATTCCTTATCATTTGGTTTGATTTTATTTAAATTTAAAATTTAATCCCTATTCTTTTTTTATTTTTATCACTTTCGTGATTGAATTTTGTTTTTAATTCCACCCATCAATATTTTTATATCATATTATTTTTGTATTAAATTTATTTTACATTATTTTAATTGTCATTTCTTTTGTTCTTGATGGTTTTTTTATTACATTATTTTTTTTAATTTCATATACTAGAATTTCAGGCTCATAACTAGTGTCACAGGTTTTTAAGCTAACATAAGTTGATTTTGGTATTTTTTTTGGAGGTTTTATTTTTAATTAGATTTTTTTCAATTTCATCATTGAATATTTGATTCATTAGGAATTGATTTTTATGTTTTTTTTTCTTGCTTTCCTTTCTATGTGGTTGGCGGGTTAACTTAGGTTACATAATTTTATTTTTTTCATTGCTTTTTTATTTTATTTTTTCCCGATTTCACCTTTGAATATTAAATTATTTTCTAATTTAGATTCATGATTTTTTTTTTATTAAGTTACCCAGAAATCATGATCAGGTCATGGATTCGACATGCTAATTTAGATGAGCTTGATTTTTTTAATCTATTTTTTTGTTGTCAAATTTTTTATTAGTTTTTCATTTATTGTCGTTATATTTTTTTATTCATGTTGTTTAAATTAATAGGGTTTATTAAATCCTATGAAGTTAATATCCCCAGTCTTAATTTTTTTTAGCTTTTCTATAACACTTGCATTGCTTTGATTTTTTTTTATTAAAAAAAAAAATTAAATCGACCCCAGCATAGCATGGGCTATATATATAATTTACAAACAAAATACAAAGAAAAGAAAAGACAGTAGTAAAAAAGAAAAACCTGTTAAAAAAAAAAATAGCCACATTTAACTGAAACGACGGCGTTTCCCTCTCGCATGCTCCTCTAGGTGCAGCGCAGCAGGGCGGACGAGCACACAAAGCAAGCAGAGAAAGAAACTGCGTAGCTTAGCAAAAAGAGAAAGAGGAAGCAGAGAGAGAGAGAGAGAGGAATGGTAGGGGCGGGGGCATTTTGGGGGACAAGAGTGATGGAGATAGTGAAGAAGCATGACTCTGGTGGTCTCGTTTGGAAACGAATTAAACTCACCACCACTCGTAAGGCCAACGCCAAGAAACGCCTCCTTAGGGTTTGGCAGGTCTTTCTTTTTCTCTCTCTAAGAAAAATCAAATCGCATGTTCACTCCTAGGGTTTTAATATGTTCTTAGAGTTTTCAATTTTTGCTTCAGTTTCCTAATTTTTATTTGTCATAAAACTCTCATTAACATAGATTATTTCACTGAATTTTAACCGAACCCAGGTAGGTAGGTACTTAAAGTGACAAGTCTTGATTAATTGAATCTATTCACACTTAATACTCTTATTCATAGCTTCAGTAGAGTTAAAAATGCGTAAAAACCTCGACTAGCTTCTTGTCGTCGTCGTCGTCGTCGATCCCCAAATCTAACTTTTGGTTTTCCCCATTTCTGGTTAATGTTTTTTCTATATTTAATGGACATCGGCGCGGAGAATGATTGCAAGGAATACCGTTTTGTGGTCCTTTTACTTGATTTATAGGATAAGATAGTTTTCCTTCATGTTTTTGGTTTAATGTGGCTATTGCTTTTAGAGGCATTTCTAATATTCAGAGGGATTTTGCGTGTTCTTTTATTTATTTTTATTCGGGATATTGTCATTATTTTTATTTTTTTCATTTGAAGGATGACTTGTTCTCCACTTTAGCTTTGTGTGTTTGTTTCTTTCTATCCACAAATTCTTGTTTTGTCAAATAAAAGTATTCAGTTATAAATTTTATGTATTGTATGGAGCTGTTTCTTCTCCATGATTTACTGTAAAGTTCTTCCGAGTACTTTATTACATGCCTTTTCTATCTACAAAGACCATGTTGAGCTTTCTTCTCTCCTTTATACATTTTCCTATCAATTCTCTGCCAGAGCCTCGTGATGTAACTCATGAATTTAGTTTCTTCAGCCATGTCACTTAAATCAATAAAACAAATATATATATATATATATATATATATAATATATATATATATATATATGGCTTCTGTATTCTTAAAACTAGGCCGTGTTCATACAGATACTTGTTTTCTATTTTTACACAATTACACATCATTTCATCTGTGTTATTCTTACTTGAAGTTTGTTTTTCAAATTCAACATGCTGATGCATTTATTTTGTTTGAGATGCTTTTGGATTAGTTTAGAGCTTAACATTAGCGCTTGCTTCCACAAATGACAGAGACATATTTTTATAAGCACAACTTGCTACTGCTGTGCTCTTTCAAACTCAAATCTGAAGCATCACATGCTTTTGTACTATTTCTTTGTTGTTTAATTTTTAATGAATGCCATTGAATCCTTTAAATCCTTTTGGTAAATATTCATATCTTATCTCTTGAATCATGCTTTTACACAGAATGAAGCTGTCCTGAAGGCATGTTCTCAATCGCAACCTTCCAAACTGTCTGCAGCTGGTGCTTCTGGAGTTGACAAAAAAGAGGGACTCAACACTGCAAGCTGACTTTGAAATGAGTGAGATAGAACATAAGATACTCTCAAGGCTGCTTGTGATTGCAAGTTTTTTTAAGCGTTTTTTGGTCTGTGCTGTCTTGCTAGGTCTATTTATGCTTAGGTAATATTTTGAGCTCGTCCAATCACTTCCATGTAACAAATGAAATGGTTTCTTCACATTGTAAAGATTTTTCAACATAAAATGTGATTGCATCATTTACTATTGACTCTTTTTGTATTTTCTATGCATGCTGATGGCATGTTTGATCCAGTGCATGCTATTAATTACACGTGGCTCCTTTGCTTTTAGATCGCTCCTCAATATTGTTTACCTTTTTAGCCAGAAGGTTGCTCAGGGGACCATGTAACTGTGTGAGTTTATAACGACTTAAATGAGCATGTCTTTTATGTTCCTTGTTTAGGTGTTGATTTAGTGATGCAATATAGCACTGTGAATGTGAAAGGAGATTATTTTCAAGGATTTGTCAGGAGATTTGTGTTGGAAAACCAGAGTCTGTTATCTGCCAATGGTGGACCATTTTATCATAGGAAACAGGAACTGGAGCTATCCACCTATAAAAGAATCTGGGAACTGCTTTAGCCTTTAGAGGAGATCTAATTGCAGTTCCTGATCCCATCTTTTGGCATCATATTTGCGTTCCATACTGTACTTTCAGTGTGGGGTTGGTCCACGATCATTCAGTTTTCCTATGATGGTTCAAGTTCCTTATCTGCTAGTCATTATGTGTTATAGAACCCTATTGTATACTTCTAAGAATTTTGTGATGGCTTAACTCTAGGCATTTCCTGAGAGAGATAAGGGACGTACGGTGCTGCACTAGCCAGGTACGATGCCCTGCACTTTCTTTCAGGTGATTCTTTTAACACCGTTCTTAGTCTGCTCTAGTTTTAACGAAGTTGTGAAAGCTGAAAACTGCTGGGTGGCTATTGCTGTTGGTTATCTCTTAGGGCTCTTCTTTGCCTGGCAAAAATATGTGCCATCTCTACCCTCCCAGCCAATTTCGTGAATAATAGAGATCCAAAAACTGAGGACTATTATATCGTGAATCCCGTGTCTTTTGTACCACTGTCTGAATGTGGAAGGATATTATTTTCAAGGCTTGGCATTGCAAATGTAGTAGTAAAACCAAATTGTCAAGATGATCTTAAAAAGGATACGAGGTGATCCTTGTATGTCTAGGAAATGGAAACTTCAATTACCAGTTACCACTTATCCTGGAACGCTAAGGCTGCTTTAGAGAGGGTGACCTCATTTCATTTCTCAGATCCCTCGTGGTATCACGTACTTCCAGTATGGTTTCAGTGTTCTAGCAATACACCATGAATTAAGTACTGCTGGCCAGCTGGGTATGAAACGTAGTCATAGGCCTGACATGTTGAGCAAGGTTTTTACTTTGAACTAGGTTTTATTTATTTATCAAAATGATTTTTTTTCAATTTTTTTTAAATCATAGTTTATGATGACTTGTTGAATCATGGATTAACCCACGACACAGCCTTGGGCCGAGGTGACCTTTGAGTGACGTCTTATTACTAGGATATGAAGTGCACCAAGTTCTTTCATGTTATCTTTTCAAAGACCTTTTCTTTTAGTTTGCTCTAGGGTTAATGAGATGGTGAAAATTGCTGGGTTGGTATTTCGTTTTAGGCCCGACAAGCAATCGTCCTCTCTTCTCTTCCAGTTTTGTTTAGGTTCGATCAGGATTGGGATCCAAAAACTGCAAGCCAAAAATCTCTTCAATCGTTTTTATTCCTTTGTCCGCTTTTAACCATAAAGGCCCCAGAGCAGGCTGCGTGGGCTCTCATATTATTACTTCTGGAATAAGGTATTAATATTATCATCAACAAACGCACGTACTTTGTCTTCATATAAACCTACTATCATCCTGAAACTTACATTGAGATTTCTTTCTTTCTTTCTTTGAAAAAACAAATACTACGATCTCTTGGTATGTTTGACTTCCACGGGAAAAAAAGGTACAAATGATTAGTGTTACGAATTGGTTGTAGCCTACCTACACGACCAGGCCTACTTTATTGACAAAACATAGAGACATCAAAGTCAGCAATGTACATCTGCAAACCATTTTCACTTGCTCAACCTCTGTTTCTTAGTAGGTGACGTGCAGAATGTTCATTGCTTTGATGAATGAATAATTCTTAAACCTCTTCTACAAGCAACCTTGGTCGGTCGGCAATTTTCTTCCTCCGCCAACTCCCTCCACCACACGCACACACAAAAAAACAAGCACCTCCTTTCCTTTTCCCCTTGCGGGCAAATTTAATTTTGGTTACAAGGATGGATATTCTTTGAGAAATGCAAGACATTTTGTTGTTGTTGTTTTCAAATGAGATCTACTTTATCAAACTTTGTAGCATAACATCGCACACTTTTCAGCTGAACCCATAATGATGTGATGAGGCCATACTATTTAGTCTAAATGTAGGTAGTCGACATCTAAGGTGAAATTACATGACTGGACAAGGAAAGATATTTGTCTCAATCAGTTCATCAATACAAAAATGTAAGACTTGAACCCAAAATCTATTCGCTTGAATTCCCCTTGAGAAGAAAAGCTATAAATTTGAAGAACTAATTGCCCAGTGATTGAGGCAAGGAGATATAGCGGGGTGTATTTTGCTGACTCTTTGGTTTTGGGAAAGAATTGGGTAGATAAGTGTGATGCTGATGTCCTACATCCATAGGTTGTAGATCCTTTCCAACATAAATCTCGTACTTGATACTACAATTTATGACAATGATATGATATTTACTTGTGCATCACTTCAATGAAGCTTCATGCATCACCGAAACAGTTGTCTTTAAGATAGTCAATCCTCCATCAATACAGCATAAGATTAACAATTTCGGTTAATCTCATACCTCAGTAATATGCAAGGTTGATGCAAACTTTGCTTTGATAACCAGAGCTAAAGAGTTAATGTCTCGATGATAAGTGGTTAAGATTTAACATGTGTTTTACGAAGGTAACACGGCTACAAATTGATTAGCAAATTTTGAATTATCCAAAAATTTTATGGCTAGAGATGATTGGATTGTCGCTAAACCCCAGTAAGATTATATTTGATCTTGTATTATGACTTGACTGAGTCCCACTGTTTCATGTATAATTAATTTAAGTTTTTTGAACGATAAGTCTTAATTTCAATTAAAAAATAAAACAATTGGGGCTGCCCCAATAATTAATAAAACTATTATAATTAATCACAAAAATATTGTTCAAAATATTTTATTGCATTCCTGTGAATACACATGTGGTGACATGTGAAGTGTCTTTGACCCAACTTAGAGGGAGTCCCTACTCCCTACACTCCTACAAACATAGTGATCCCTCTTTAAAGATCACACGCCTGTTATAATCTAATCAAAGTTGTGGCATCATATCTAACCAATTGATCCATAATCTCTACCCTCTAGTGATCACTTTATTTTCCCCTCATACCATAAAGTGGGAGAAATGTGTATTTTATATGTGCATTACCTAATGTGGAGAGGTATTGTATTCTAGAATATGGAATTGGAAATGGTAAAATAATCACAAATGTCTCTCTTCTTTTGGCTTTCACTGGGGTGACACAAGGAATCTTGTTCACATCACCCCATGAGAGGTTGCGTCGTCCAAGGCTGGAAGTATTTAGAAAAGAAAATTTGTGCCTTGTGCCTTGTTCCCTTTCCCAACACAACAAACACCACTCTTGACGAGAGGGAGAACAACATATTGATTTGAATGTAGTTACTATTCAAAAGCATGAAATAATGAGAGAATCTCTTCGTTAATTTAAATCTTTGGCCTGGTAATTCAAAACATTGCAAGTGAACACAAAAGTCATGAGAACACCATTAAGAGAATCATATTTTAGGAGGGAGCTATGTCACTCTCTTATTGCATACGCACGAGAATCCAGCCCCATGTGTAGATATGCCATTTCTTCACCATAAATCTTTTGGCATCGATGGTTCTATGTGCTTGTCCATAAGGGATCGACTTTTCTAACAAAGTTATTATTTAGATAGCGTAGAACCTTTCTTTTTACTTTGGATTCCTCTCTTCTATGCCTACTTTGCATCATTCTTCTCAGAAAATGGTTCACCTTTTGATAGTAAATTGCTTAAATTAGACAACCTTTTCAGAGCTTTATTGACAGAAATGATAATGATAAATGGTCCTGCATTGTTACAACTATTCCATCTCAATCATCAATGTGACATTAAATTTCATGTACTGCATGCACAGTTACAGGGAAGAAATAACACCACAAGCAATTTCATGAATTAGATAGACAGGCCTGAATATATGTAAAGTCCATGGACAAATTGAATGCCTTTTCTTTTCATTTTTAGTCATTCTGATCACTGTTGCACGTACAATATCTGATTCATCTGATACAGAGTTCCCTGCGGAGGAAATTTCAAGTCCTCTTCCTCTTACAAGGATAAGCAAACAGGCTAATGAAGGAACTGATTTCTTCCTGATCAAACTCATTAGAAGACACCTCGGTGATTCCACTTGAACATTGTGAAGGAGCACCAGCTTCATCAGAGCTTTGTTCCATCATAAAATCCATGAAACTAGGACTAATAATCTCGACATTTTGCCTCTTGTTAATGTTTGAAGGGTTGGAAATCATGACCACATGGTTTTTAGGTTTCCTCTTCCTGTGAAATATACTGTTAGCAACCCAATCTCCCACTTTCATCTGCACATGAGAGTATCATAAACAAAATCCATTAATTGCATAGAAAAAAACAATGTTGCGACTGCGTGCCATATGCACGCAGTATCACTGGAACTGCTTCATATTTTTACCTGGGTGGTTTTGGGGTCTGTTGGCAAGCCTACAAGGCAATATTCATGCATCACCCATTGAGTTCTAGTCTTACTAGAATGATTTCTTTCTCTGAAAACCAGCGTTTTCCTTATTCCAACTGCTTGGTTGCTACCAGAAGCTACAATTTGCTTGCCTTTCCCAACGGGTTTCCAGTAACCAGAAGGTATAAAACCAGCGGATCTCTTGCATTTTGTTCCAAAGTCATTCAACTTCTTTTGGCTAAAGAAGTACCTCTTTTCCTTCAAATTACCTAGAACCAGAACAAATTATGAGGTTTAAACCATCTCAGGATCTCTCAAACATGGTCAAAACTCAAAGGGCTTTCTTTTATGAGCTTAAATAGAGCATGAATCTAAAGTCTTCAAAAATCTTGAAAGCAGGATATAGTCCAACTTAGTTAAGAAAATCCAGTTCTCTCAAAACAAAACTAATACAAGACTTGTAAGCACTAAATAATACCCCGACTTACAAGTTCAAGAGAATGGGTTTTTGACTAACCTGGCAAGCTCCAAGGATCAGTTTGGAATACATCAAACTCAGGAATGACAGCAGCTGGCAATGGAAGACCAAGGACCTTTCGCTTCAGGTAATGAACAACAAGCTCTTCATCCGTTGGATGAAACCTATATCCAATAGGCAATCTGAGCCCTCCATTCTCAACAAAGTTTGGCCTTTCCATTTCCTATCTCAATCTCTCTCACACGCTCTCCAAATCAAGTTCCCTAACCAAGTTGAGCCAAGACTTGGATGATCATCCACTCAACAAGGTTAAAGCTAACTTGTTGTAATATACTAAATCATGCAAACAAGAGCTGGAGGGGGAGAGAGGGGGAGGGAGAGAAAACCAAGATGAAAGAAAGGGCAAAGAAGACTTGTGGTGGCCTTGGTTTGTCTTTGTAGGCTAGGGCAAGGAGAGACAAAGGTCATTTATTTATATAAATGGTTTTATGGAGGTGATCAAGGAAAGAAAATTCCTTAGTTGTTTCCAATTCCCAATCTAACTAGCTAATTACGTTACTGGAACCTCCATCCTTGACTTGAGAAAAACACCCTTGCTTTATTTTGACGTGTCATCTCTCTCACAACTCACAAACAAGCGTACGTGTACAAGAAAGAGAAGGACATGAAGAAAACCCCAAAAGGGCAATGGCCAACAAACACACCAGTGCTTTCGGTCAAGAAGCACACGCTCGTATACTGTGCTTGAGACCCACGTTTGGCACGTTGAGAAGAGCTGGCCTGCACAAGACGAGGAAATCCAAGAGATTAAAACACTAACCTTCATGTTAATCCGTCTTAATTAATGAAGACGCTTGCAATCAAACGCATAAATCACTAAAGAACAAATAATCTAGTGGACACGATACGGACGTACGTGGTTCAACATCAACTACTTTGTTCTGTTTTTTTCCCCCTAGTAAACCCACGACCCGACCCAAAACCCCTAGGCTCGCCTCTGGTCGTCAGACTGTAGCTAGGAAATCAGACCAAACAAAAAGGAGATAGGGCACAGTTCATGATATGAAGGTATACTATTACTAATACCCAATAAAAAACACGCCGTCCCTTTTATTTGATTTGATTTTTACTTTTATTTTTTTTGTTAAAGACCCTCCTTGTACGATAGAACTTGGATTTTATTAATTGATAACGCATGGTACTTTTAATCTGATTTATGAGTTAAACGAAGATGAACAATGGGATTTATAATACATAAACTGAATGGCAATTTCTAAATATATATTACTGCAAGAAATTTGTTTCCCCCAAAACTATTTTTGAGGTAATTGTTTTTGGGTCTGGAGTGAAACAAGTTTTTTTTAGGGATAATTATTTTGGGTTTTCTTTTTTGGAATGAAAGGATTATTATTTTTCAAAAAAAAAAAAAAGTCATCTACCTTGTATACTTTCTTAATAACCTCCGAAAACCAAAATATAATCTCAATTCATAAGTTTAACCAAAAAATAAATAAAATGAAAGAGGCGTGTTGATTGAAGAGGGTGGTTAAATATTATGAATCAGAGTAATCCTAAATATTAAGAAAAAAATTAAAAAAAAAAACACATTTGATCTATTAGATTAGCAAGACTTGTAATTGAATCTCACTTTAAAATTAATATATGGTTTAATGAGTATTTTTAAAACCTTTTCTTAGCGTGTGTGTGTGTATTTCTTAATGTTGCATTACCCTGAAAATTAATTAACCTTCCCCAGTAGTAGTACTGCCTCTCCATGTGACCAAGTAACCTAAGAGCGCAGGCAAGATCAAGAAATTCAAAATCAAATTAAAGGAAGAGTCCAACAATTTTTCTAGTGGGTCCTTCGAAGATCCTAGGGTTGCTCTTCAAGTTAAATCAATTTGAACTTGTGTGCAGACGGGATTTTAGCTGTTTTTTTTCTTTTAATATTGAAGATCAAAGGCCGTATCCTGACATCAAGTTTCCTCCCAAAAGACTTGTTTTGTTGGTTTGCTTTCACTATTTTTCTGAGTCTAAGATCCATGCCGTTTCCTATGGGTTATATCTGCCGACGTGATCATTTGAGTGTTTGAAGGGTTTGCTCGTGATGTTTAGTTGAAGAAAGAAATAGTTATTTGGGACTAGACTTTTGGTTCAATAAGATTTTGTTTCTTTAATAATTAGTGCCCAAAGAGGCATGTGGTGCTCTAAAATTATCACCAAAACACGAGCTATTTGCATTTGATTTGGACCAAAATTTTGATTTGATTTTTTAAAATCGACTTTGCAAAAGACTGATTAATCACTCAAATGAAATCAAAGTTTAGCCCTTTTAAAGTTTGATATTGCAAAAAAAATTTAATTTAGCGCATGATTTTGGCTGGAGATTTCTCGGGCATAACCCCAATTAGCACATTGTTTATCTGCTTTATATCTCTCTCACACTTGCACCCTCTCTCATGGGCTCAAATTCAAAAGCAAATTTCATCGCAAAACGACCGGCTAAAAGCCAAGAAAGCGGTCATCATTCATGCATGGAGTCATGCACACACACAGCTATCATGATTTCTTAATCAAGGCACAAGTCGTGATTGTAGAATGGTATCCATGATAATGAATAACCATCATCAAGAAAGAAAGAAAAAAGCATTGATTTTTATTATTATTAATTCATTTTGAAGAACACAACACCTTTAGATTCGTGTTTGAACAAATCGAGTGTTCATTAATTTCTCTAGGAAAAACACGCCTTTCAAACGAAGGCATTCACAGGATAGGCCTAGGTCGTGGGTGCTTCTTGTCCTTGAAGTTGACATTGCATAGTGAGATTCGATATAATGGAAGGCCATGATCTACCTATCTCTTTAATCTACATTATCTTCATCTTATCGTTGTGTCATGAAAACATGTAATTTGTTCTTCCATCGATACTCTGGCTAGCTAGCTGCCTGTCTCGATGCATGCTTTAATATTAATTAGATATTTTGCCAAGCAGAATGTGTATAATCCAAAGTGTGGATTGATTGACGTATACAAATAAAATGATTTCAAAAAATCCCCTAAATCGAACCCAAAAAAATTCTTCAAAAAAAAAAAAATAGCTCAAAAAATACCTAAGAAATATGGGCTAGTGTAAGGAGACTGAGCCCATGCTCCCTATGTAGGCACTATGCAGTGCAGTAGGCGTCCATCTGGTGTGTGAATCCCTGGTTAAAATTTTTGTAAGTTATTAAAATATTAAATTAAATTAAAAAACCTAAATCAAGATAAAAAATGATGAAATTAATGAAATAAAAGGTGAATATAGTACTAAATTGTTTAAAAGAAAAATTTGTGGGGACAAAATGAATACGTAAAATCAAGAGAGCTCAATATTCAAATAATAGAAGGTTAGAGATTTATATACAAATGATAAAAAGAGATAGGGGTAAAGGTGCAATTAACAAAAAGAAAACACTATAAATATCATTCTATTTTCTCTATTGCAGTGACTTGCAAGAGCAAGAGGGGGTTATGGCTCTTTGATCTTTTCTACTCATTCCTTGATGAAATCCACACCAAAATGTTAACCTAGAGTGGTTAAAAGAGTCAATAAATGATAAAAGATAGATGTTTGGGTGGTTTAGAGAGTTTAGAGAAAGGCTAGAGAGAAGATATATTGATGGCAGAAAATCCGACAACTATAACTTCACCTTCCACCGTTGGATCAGAACGATATTTGGATATGTTGTTCTCCTCCATGTATTCTACATTTTCACCGGAGGGATCTTTTATATCAGTCTCCATTTGAGAGATATCACGGGAGAAAAATATATGTGAAAATACACTTTTGAACAGTCCTAATAGCCGATCGTTGGATCAAGCTACAGTTTGGATATGTTGTTTGTCCTGATGTTGTCTAGATTGAAAGGTGGAGATTAAAAACAAACACTCTGTATAGAAGTTATGCTTCTTACATAGTAGGTCTACAAGTTTTAGGAGAGGCATCGACTGCGAAACCTCAAGCTAGCAGAATGGGACCACTAAGAGGAACAGATAGGTGTTTACCACCTCATCTCTTTATATTTTTAAGAGTTTTGTCATAACCCAATTTCTGAATAAATAATAAAAAATGAGTGGATAAAAATATATTTGAGAATGAGGTTAAAACAACACAAATTCAAAGTTCAGGGATGAAATTATCAAATTTGAGAGTAAATTGGTCAAAAATTAAAGAATTAATAAGTTTGGAAATTTAATTAAAATTTGGATTAGTTTAATTAATGAAATCAGAAGAATTAATAAGTTTGCGGAATTAATTAAACTTTTATTTGATTAATTAAATAAATTCAGGGATTTAATTGAAATTAACCCAAGGGCACAATTAGAAATCAATTATTACTGATTAGGATCCCAATTGTTAAGTTTAAACTGTTTAGGGACCAAAGTGAAAACCACGTTTCGCGCAGAGGAAGCCTGTTTAACAGGGAAATTCAACAGATCATGGCCAGGGGAAGATTCAGCAGATCACCGCCACTATGCTCACGATGCCATTCCTGAAGCCACGATCTCTCGCCTCCACGATGCCCGCCATTTCTGGAGGCCGGGACACAAGACCTTCTATGGCTTTTATAAAGCCAGAGAAAGGCCTCAGCAACGGGGGGAGGAGAAGCAAACGAAACAGAAACAAGGGAAGAAAAACCAGAGAAAAAGCCAACGTACCCCAGCTTCGCCTTCGTCTTCAGAGCACAAATTCACAGGCGAAAAAAAAAGGCAGAACCGAGGGGGAAAGAAAAGAAACACAGGCGAACAAACACAGACGAAGAAGGCAAAAAAAGAAAAACAGAGAGCACGAACGAAAAAAAAGAGAGAACAAGGGGTAATTGAAACAAAAAACACAGGGAAGAAACAGGAGACACACAGACGAAGACGGGAAAAAAACCTGAGGGGAAGAACACGAAAGAAGAAAACAGAGAGCACGAACGAAAACAGAGAGAGGGAAGGCGACCGAGAACAAAAAACTGGGGGAGTGAGAACACGAAAAAGCCAGGGGAACGAACGAAACGGGGACGAAGAAGCAAACAAGGGGGAAATCTGGGGGGAAGCATAAAAAAAGAAAACAGAGGACGCAGGAGACAAAGAGAACCAAGAAACCAAGGGAAGAAAAGGAACAAACACAGGTTACACAAAAAAAAAAAAAAACAAAAACAGAGCAAACACAGTAGAGAGAGAGAGAGAGAGAGAGAGAGAGAGATCAGAGAAGAGGAAGGAACCCATAAAAGTAAAGAAAAAGAGGGCAGAGAGAAGGAAGACTAGAGGAACACCGAGAGGAAAACAGAGGAGGAGAAAATAGCATCAGCCGGCCGGCCCTCCATCACCGTATCCTCATCTTCAAGTGCAGCGCCAGGTAAGTTACGCTTTCCCTCCTTGCATTTTAATTACATGCTCCTGTAGTAGGCGTGCGTGAGCAGTTCACACACGCCTGCTGGTAAAAACTAAAAAGCTGGCCAGCGGGGTCAAGCCTGTGACTCGGCCAGGCCTGCTGGGTCCAGCCCAGCCACATGGGCTGAGGTGGACCCAGCAAAAAAAAATAAAAAAAAAATATATGTGTATATGCATGAATAAAAATAATATAAATTTATTTTATTGGTTTATTCACTGACGCCAGAGTCATGAATAAAAATACTGATTTAATTGTATTTTATTTTTATTTAGCTACATAAAAAAATTTAAAATATGTATATGCGTAAAAATAAATTTATTTTATTTGTTTATTCACTAACGCTAGAGTCAGGAATAAAAATATTGCTCTAAGTTTATTTTATAGCTACATAATATTTACCAACGTCAAAGTTGGAAGTATCTGTAGTTGAATATTCACTGGCGCCAGAGTCAGGAATATTATAAGCAAATTATCATAGCATCAACTAATAAACGTTTAGCAATTTAAGACAAAATCAGTAATGCAATCTGCCTCAGGCTGGACGTTTAAAGGGTGATAATATTTTTCCTTTTACGTAACCAATCCCGAACCATAGAATCTCTGTTGACCAGTTAGGGTTCCTAGTGACCATAATACTAGTTGGCGACTCCTTAAACAAGACCATTCCCCATTAAAGAATAGGATGCCAGAAATCCGTTCTTTTCATGAAACTTTATTTTTAAGGCCGCCGCTATGTCAGGGGTGAAAAGTTTAATACATTTTAAAATTTTATTTGTTTATGCGGTATGTTGATTTATGATAGTAAAGGATGAGAAACTTAAGAGTGAAAATAGGATTAAACATGACGGCTGGTGTCATGAGTGTTGTCGGGAAAAAATTATATAAGGTTATTATGCTTGTTATCCTAATTTCTAAGGACAGATCGGATTGATATAAAAGCTGGCCGTATGAGTGGGGGCAAGAGACATTAGCTAGCCAAATGAAGAGCAAAGAAGAAAAAGGGAAATTGTGGTTTTTCTTATTGAATTTATTGTAATATGTTGTTTTTATTATGCATTAAAGAGGGAGGATGTTTAATTTGACATATTTAGCTTGATGACGTGTGTTTAATTGTGTTGAAATGAGGAAAAATGCACATTGAAATGACAAGGATTGTGTTTAAAAGAATATTGTTCGGAAAATGTTAAGAGAGAAGATTGAAATAAATAGGATAAATTGGTTCTTAAAAAGATATTTTTGACACTCTTATATGGTATGAGATATGGCTAGGGGTTGAGATAAAAGAGGGGAAGTCGAATTGCGGATGTTATGTGTAAATGGAAAGGTTGATGAATCTAGATAGATTCGTCTCCTGACTTTTGGAGAGAATTTGAGTAGGAGGATGAGGAAATTAAGATTAGGTTCCTTTATAGTAATTCATGTTTTGGATGTTGAATAACTAAAGAAATTGGTCTTACTCAATTTGGAGTTATAGAACTCCAGTTATAGGTTACCAACCGAGATTGGGTCATGACAGACCTTATAGGGCAGTAAGTCTAATTTGTTGACGAATAATTTTGAATGTCTTGGGGGTAGAACTGGGTTCTCCTCCCTTCAGGAGACTTATAGCCCTGTGTCCTAACTTTCCAACGAGACTAGCCTCGCTTGAAACATAGTCCTAGAACTCTAGATATAGTCAAAAATTCGAGGAGAGTGCGAAATGTGATCTCTGCTGGCAAATTCAGAAAGTCATTAAAGCAACTATTTAGACGCGTTAAGGGTAAAAATTGGGTTCTTTCCCTTCAGGGAATATGTGATATTACATTTTAGCTTCCAAAAGAAACGAGCCATGTTCGAAATGGAAATTTGTAATGATAACAATGGTCGAATAAAGAATGACGATATTAATGTGTGAAATTGGCATGGACTAGCATACATTTATTGTATGTTAGGATCCCGGGTAATGGGATCACCATGCATCGATTCCTATAGGGCATAGACTAGTATACATTTAGTATATGTTAGAATCCCGGGTAAGGGGATCACCATGCATCGATGCCTATAGGGCATGGACTAACATACATTTAGTGATGTTAGGATCCCAGATAAGGGGATCACCATGCATCGACTAACATACATTTAGTGTATGTTAGGGTCCCAAGTAAGGGGATCGCTATGCATCAACGCCTACGAGGTGATGATGATATCGGTGAAATTGGTATCGGCAATGTGTTAGGCGGAAATAGTTGTGGTTGATCTTATAGAATATTGAATGGGAGTCGAAAATGGAAGATGAAATGGTTTTAGTACTTGAATGAGAAAGAGTTTCAATGGAAACAAAAGAGGGAGAAGTGAATGGAATATGAATACATGTTTGCCTTTTTAAATTATTGGATATTTATGTTATTACACTTATTGTGATATTCATGTTTCAATAATATGTATTTTATTTCAGGATCATCGCATGTACGATAAGAGTAAATCCTAGCTTTTGTTAACTTTTAGTTATCTAGTTCTATGGAGTATATTCTTGTATTTTAAAATATTAAAACATTTATATAACTTAATTTGTATAATTTATGTTTAAACTTGAATAGATGAAGTTAACTCTAAAATTCATATAATCATGTTCCATGTATGCGTATTTATCTCATTTATTCCTCTATAATGATATTTGTTGTTCAATGTATGTTATAAATGTTATGGTTGTGATGATGATGATGTTTATGGAATTGAGACCCAGGACGATTAGGTCATGATTTAATTATGAGATGCAAGATATTAGAAGTGTAAACAAGGTATATGTCGATAACTTGGAACCTCCTAATATAGGGGAGACTCTGCCGAAATTTCGATAGAATTTTATATGAGAACTGAATAAAAAAAATTACATGTATTTTTATGTACCAAATTGTAAGAAAATAACTATAAACACATATGAAAGTGTGGGGCGTTAAATAGTGCACCTTAGCAGGCGTAAGTACAGTTGGTGTTGGGCATGTACCCTAATATGTTTGGGTCAATAAAGCACGCCCAGACCCACTTTCACCTCCAATGGGCTCGAGCACCTTGCCCAAACCCAACACTCGTTAGGGAATTTTTATGGACCCTACGCGAGTCCTTCAATATTTATACTGATCCAATATGTATAATTTTAAGTACAATACAACTCAAAATATCACAATTGTGAAATTACACTTCAGCCCCTCCTCTCCACAAAAAGATAAGATTCATGAGCTATAAATAAACTATGAATCCTTCAAGATAAAGGTTCATAATCTCTTCATTCTCTATTGCAAATATATTTTCAAAGCATCTCACTCTAGAATATTATTGTATTTTCTCTCTCTGTAAAGTTATTGACTTTACCATTGGAGAGTTTTCACATCCATCAAAGAAAACTTTTTGCATGTACTAGCTATCGGTCACCTAACTTACTAGGCACCATCTGCTACTACTACAGCTACCGGTTACCTACCGTACCAGACATCATATACTACCAGTTATCAATCCTCTAGGCTTTTTATATCAAGTCATCAAGTATCTTGATTATGGAAAATTGATCGGTTTGCTTAAACTAATAAATCAACCAATCATCCAACATATTAGCCTTATTCCTAAACATCTTGGATTTTGAAACTCACCATTAAGTTCATTGAAATGAGGAGGAACTCTGTTTCTCCTCCTAATAGTTTAATTTGAAAGGTATGGGTGGCTGGAGAAATGAGGGTGGTGTTAAGGTTTTTTTTAATTTGATAGCAAAATTATGATATTTAATATAAGGGTTGGTTATGGTTTTTTTTTTTTAATTTGATGAAAAAGTTGTGACATTTAATAAAAGAGCTTTTTAGTCATTAAATGAAAAATAATGACAATCTTGTAAATAATCAGATATTTTTTATTGATCTTTTAGAGAATACTAAGTGTTAGCGTATATATAAAATTTATTATATAAAATATAATTTTTCAAACAATAGTTGGACCAAACTATAAGATATTAAAGGTAATTTTTCATATTAATTAATTACTCTTAGGATAATGTTTTGATTGATTCCATCCTTGTTTGAAGAACCCTATGGAGAAATTGTAATTACAAAGCTATTGTGAATTGATATATTTGCATTTGAGAGTGAGAAACTTTCGGTAATTTATATGACACATGTATGTTAGAAAATTCACATTATTTATAGGCCAAGAAAGTAAATTCTTTTTTTTTTTGGTTTAATGATAATTTTTAGTCTTAAACTATTAGGACTGTGGTATATTGAGACATGTATTATTAATCTGGTTGATTTTATTTTGTAATTATTATATTTTGAACTAATCTTTCCATTTGATTTAATCTTTGTATTGCGATCATTCCATATTGTCTTTTATATATATATATATATATATATATATATATATATATATATATATATATATATATATATATATTTTTCAAATATTTAATGTTTAACATAAAAAAAAGCTTGGCCTCAATTTTTTTTAAAAAAAATAGAATGAATTTTTATTAGCATATGTAACAATTTTCGACTTCAAATACTAAAAGTTCGAATGCTTTTAATGAGTTTGGTCAATAATAACAGAAAAATCAAATAAAAAAACCTTTTACACAAAACATGATAATTCAAGAATAATTTTAATCGTCTCCTTTCATAGATTAGCACTTAAAAATTATAATTTTTAAAATCATATATTGAATGAGTTTGGCGATGAGTTGATAATTCTAGAGATAATAATTCACCATCGTAAAAAATAAATAATCATGTTTGTATGGAAAACTAAGTACTTATAACACCATTGCTAATTGATAAATCAACGTATTTTATATATTTTATTTTTGTCTAAACCCAAGTTTAAAAAGCCAAAGACAGAGTAAAAATCCAATATATTTAGGCTTGGTAAAATGTCAAGCCCATGTGATATGAGTCTGGCTTGCTTTTAAGCCCAACATACTTTAATTCAGATATGCATTGAGCCCAAGTACATGTAGATCTGGCGAGATGTCATACCTAACATCTTTGGGCTTGGGATCATTCCAGGTCTAAATGCGTATGGAAATGACGATCATTATAGGCTCCATGTTGGGTTATGAGGCTTTGTTTGTTGATTCTTTTGGCTTTTAACATAAAATGTTAAAAGTTAAGAATAATCATCTCCTTACACCTCTAGGTGTATAAAAATCATCTAAGGGATATTAATATTGTGTAAGAGATATTTATCTTTTATTAATGCTATCAGGAGGAAATGACACTACAATCCCTCCATTCTAGCAACATTATAAGGTTCAAAGGCTATATATATCCCCCTTCACCACCCAAGTAAAAGGTTCATATTTGTTTTTATTCTTTAAGTATCCATACTCTCATTCTCAGAGCATTTATCATACACAAACAAGAACAAACATTATTGTTCTTAAAACTTAAAGCTCGTTCTCTCATTTATCGCAACCCTTTATTAAAAATTACTATATCATCGGAGGATCCCTAAACCCCACAAAAAAAGGATTGTTTTGCATGTGTAGGTCTTCTACAACTAACCATAAACTTCATGAACTCTAGAATTTATCATACTCTTATTCTTAGAGTATTCATACTCTTATTCTCAAAGCATTTATTATATACAAACAAGAACAAACACTCTTGTTCTTAAAATTTAAAGTTCATTCTCTCATTTAGTGCAACCCCTTATTAAAAATCATTGACTTTATCATCAAAGGATCCTTAAACCCCACAAAAAAATTGTTTTGTAGGTGTTAGATCTTTTACCATCAACTTCATGAACTCTGAATAAAATAATATTAACATGGATGTGTGATTACCCATTGTCCAAACACTCAAAACCTCATTTCTAAGCATATTGAATTTTAAAACATCATTAGTTGGCACTATCTATGAGGAACTATTTAAAAAGCCATCAATTGTTCTCCCTGAACTTGTTTTTGACATTTCTAATCACCATCAATGGCAAATAATAAAGACACTTCTAGAATAGAACGTGTGATAGCCCTCCCTTAGATATTGGGGGGCAGTTTGGTCTACCCTGTATTTGGCAATGACCTCCCTCACCTAGCTCCTCTTAGTCATCCAGTACCTCTTGGAATGAGCGTGCATCATGAAAGTCTACAAATGACAAACAGTTGTTAGAAATAATAATGATAAACTAAAGTAAATGATGAAGTCAGACAAGAAAGTTTCTTACGTTAAAGACTATTTGCTTAATAAAGGTTTGATGATGGTTGTAAGTTTTTTACTCATCAGACATCCTCAAGATGTTTGAAGAAATGGTAAGAACCCTCTCTAGATGCTTCAACACCTCTAGGTCAGTCTCATCAAAGCCATACCTCTCACAAATGACAACTTTTATGGCCTACCTTTACTCCTCAATCAAGGTTGAGAAAGTAAAATGAGCTCGACTGAGAACGAGGCTAGCAAAACCATCCTCAAACCTCTTTTCAACTTCCTCATAAGCACCCTAGATAGATGCCCCAACAATTAAAGTCTCTGCAACTAAGATCGAGGGTTAGGGCATTAGGATTACCAATATAAAGGAAGTCCCTACAACTGAGGCTACATTGCTAGTATCCACAAGGGTGGAGACCTTTTTTTTCTTTTAAAACGAGCAATAACACCTACAAGTACTTTAGGAGCGGTCAACTCTGCTTGACCCCTAACTAGGGGAGAACGACTTCCCCTAACTTTCATTTACGGGAGTGGTAGATCTTGCCATTGTTTCCTCGGGAATAATGTCATTAGGAACAATGAGTTCATCTACATTGATGGGGTTAGGCTCAATTTCTTCTCCAATCTTGTCGCCACTCAAGTCAAGAAATGAAGACGCCCTACTTGATGTAGATAAACTCTCATCTACAAACCTTATCAAAGTTTCTTTCTCCTTTGGCTATTAACCTTGCATAAAAACAAATTCATAAATGAACTTAAATGCACAAAAAACAAAATGATAAAGAGGTTGTATACTTTGCAACATGGCCTGGTAATGCATTTTAGCCATTTTATTGACGTTGTATTTGGTTAAGACCGACATCAACATAGCACATGGTTTCTCCTCATTTGAGTTTAGACGAGTCATATTGTTCAACTCAATGAGAGGTGCTCTCCAATAATAGATACAACTTAAGATCTGTTGTCACACATAAAATAGACATGGACGGATGGAAAGCCTAGAAACCGGAAGAAAATATCCATTTTTTAGAAAAGACATGGATGAAGATTGAGCTAATGTTTTAAAAAATACCCATACCATATACAGATTCCACTTCTATTTATAATAGATCCTATATTTTGCACTTTCAAAAGAGATCTCGAAGGGAACGGGGTGTATTGAATTACCAGAAATCGATTCATGAGTACCTCTTATTGCTTCCGAAAAAGAAAGGCAAAGGAACTAATTCAAGACTTTACATTAATAGGAAAGTATTTATTCCCTACTTTCATTTCTAGGCTTTCAGGAAAGCAGAGAGACTATTATTGTTCTAGCTGTTATCGAAACCGTTCAAGAATCTAATAGGGCATTTTCGGAAGGGGGAATCTGACTAGGTTGATCCCATCTTTGGGATTATACCTAATTATCAGTCACTTTCCTCTCCATTTCTTGACATGCACAAGCTTACCTTGGAAAGTCCCCTTCATAGATCATGTAGGTTTGTTGGCGAATGTGAAGAACAATGCATATCATTGTCGCCATTAGTGCCAGGAACTAGATGTTAATGTTCACCATAGGCTCGATTCTAACAAGCATGAGGAACTTGTCAAAGACAACCAAAATTATCCATGCAATTTGATGCAGCTGGTCTGGACCTAACATGTAATGCCTAAACACTTCCCTCACAAACCATTGGAGAGGGAAGGAATACCCAAGCTCATACATGTATATAGGGGTTGTAATTTCAAAATGTCCTTAGACAAAGCCAAAGGTTGCTTTGCTAATCCGTTCAACCCTTGTAGGCAGTTGAGGTATATACTCTTCTAGATGCCGATCATTGATAAATGCCACATTCTCTACATTTAAAATGATAGGGGCATCGTCCTTAGAGGCTTTAAGTAGCTTCTCTCCCCTGAGGTTCCCTAGAAACAGTAATGGGTTCATCGATGATGATAACTACCTTCCTCATACCAAAGGTGGATGCTAGAGTTCCACCCCTTATAGTTTTAGGGCCCAATCTAATGAGCCATTATCCTCTACTACTTCCTCTGGTTTCTGGTTGAAACTTGAACTCAACACCAAATGAAGCAATATCCCTACTCCTAGGGTCAAATCTGAATTTTTTAGGGTTTATTTTTCTAGTAAGGAATAAAAAGAAATTTCCAAGTAGGAAATATCTAATATGATAATTTCTCTTGAAAATAAAGCGAAACTTGCTCAATAAATCTTCAACAAATCTATTTTTATAAAGAAATTGCAAAAAATAAAAGAAAACATGAAAGCAAGAACGGTTAAGATTATAAAGGAAATAACTTTTCATCCTCATCATTGGATGAATAACCTTTCATGTCACCTCGAATCTCTATAAATCTACTCAAACTGTCATTTTGTTTCCTAAGACACACCACTTTTAATAAAGATAAACCACCTAGTCATCTCTTTCAATAAGGACAAGCCACTTGATCATAAGAATCCCAACAATTCTGTTTGAGATAATCAAATTTTATGGGGAAGGTAAAAAGTCTCTTATTAAAGCTGATAACCTTTTAAATCTTTATATATTCAATGCACAAAGACTTGGGGGCTACGAATGCATCAGCGTATTTTATATGGAGAAAAGAGATATTAATAGCAGTTAAATTATAGTTTTTATTAAAAATTAAAGGAACGTGACAATTCACAAATGATTAATTAATTTGTGTAAAAAACTTAGGTGACCCAATCTATCTATTTATCCATCCATCTATCTATCTATATATATAACATTTTGAAGAGAAGCTATAAGTAGTTGTAACTTTGTATATCGGATTCTTTTATGATCAAACTTAAAAGTAAAGATGAACTGTATGTAATCAAATTTATTTACGATTCTCTATTTGTTGCGCATAAAATAACTCATATTATATAAATCCTTCTTCAATCTAAATATATATTTAAGCCAAATTAATCAGCAAGGCATTTTAGAAAACAAAATGTTATGGAAAATGATTGTTAAAGTTTTAATAATTAATATCCATAAAAGGAAAAGGTTGAATTATCAATATCGTTTTAAAGTAATAGCCAAAAGCAATTGTGCCACTTCTTTTATGTATTTAACAATCAAACTTGATAATCAATGATGATCGGTTCAAGTGGTTCGATGTTGTTCTCCTTAACTTTGTTCGTGCCAATAGAACCACTAACACTGCCATCATCAACCTCGTTATCACTAAACAATACTCTGTCGAATAGCCGCAGCTCACCTCCCTTGTCTAAGCGATCACATACATTTTGTCAAGTGGCCTTCCATGCCACACTTTAATTGGAATCCAATAGTCTCAAGTGCAAGCCCCTCAAAGTAACCACATCTAAAAGATCAATAGTCCTTGATTAAGGGCCAGTGTCATTGTGTTTCTTGTCAGTGTTTATTGCTCATTTTTTCCTTTTAGTTCCGAAGACCAAGCAATAATATTTTTTGTATGACCCAGCTATAATAATATAATGGAGATCCAATTCACTTATATTGGCATAAACAACAAGGGCTGATTTTTACTTGAATACATCGAGTCAATTTGAATCAAAAAGAATTTTGATCAGTCTAGTCCAAACTTTATTGACTCATAACTCAGTTAAACTCAATTTAAATTCGATTATGTTAGTATAAAAAATTATAAAAAGAAATAAGAAAAAAATCACACCATTTTAATAAAAAGAAAAATGATTGATTTTGGATTAAGATTGAGGTAATAACACAAATTGATTCACCGATACAGATCTTTCTTCAAGTCAGACCCCTGAGCCAGGCTGCAAGTGGCTTCAAGCAAAAAGCTGACGGAGGCCATGTAACAAGAACTCCATATTGATGGGGATTCATCGTAAGAATGGTAGAAGAGATGAGACTATTTACAAGCATAAAAAAGGAGGGACCAAAACTGCTAAACTTCTAGTGAAATTATACAAAAAGGGCATGGGATTAATGCTGTATCAATTCTGGAATGAGCTTCAAAAGAAATGAAAGCTCCCTCTGTGAGAATTTGGGCTTTGATTTCTCCTCCATCTCATCATGCCCTTCTGCTAAACTCTCTGCTTCTTCCACCTTTGATGGCCTTATCAGATCAGATACTGCCTCAGTGATCTCTTGAACCAGATCAACTATCACTCCATCGATACCCATTAAATGTTGTATGTAAACAGCTTCTGATACATTACTACAAAACAAAACACAATTAGTACCTTGACAAGGTTTGACCTTTGATTTTTCATGGATGAAATTCTTTTACCAAAATCGCATAAAAGAGTGAATTTCAAAGTCAGAAAATCCAAATACTTACTTCAATTTTCCATAAGTTATAAGTGAAAGCTTGGCATCCTTGATCTTGGATACTGCCCCAGGGTTCCTAAAAACCGCTTTGACCTCAGATACAATCCCTTGCAAACCACCCTCCAAGCACACCTTTATAGCCTCCTCTAAGGAATTTCTCCTTACATCATAGAAAACCTCAACACCCCCATCTGTCAAGAAGTAAACCTGTAATGCAATAAAAAAAACAGCAATCATCAATACAAGATAAAGAGTACCATGCTTACATAAATAACAAATAATCAAATTTAACAACTTACAGGGTAGGTGCCCTGCAGTTTTCTGACAAGCAATGCTGCATCAGGTTGGAATGATGAGAAAATAATAGGCCTATCCTTACCATGCTCAAATACCACCTGCACCACAAAATGCATGCCCCAATTAAGAAAAATCTCTTGTTTAAGCTAAAAAAGGGGTCTTGATTAGCAAAAGGTCGTCCATATATACCTGCAAGATGGCTTGAAGAACACGAATGAGATAATCTTGCTGGTAGACAATGTGATTATCGAATTTTAATTCAATGTTAAAGCCAAGTGAAGGCTCCACTTGTTGAAACGCATCTTGCAGAGTGCACAATGAGTCATCTTTCTCTACATTCCACTCTACTATTTTCCCGTCTTTTGTTTTCCTAACCAAAGATTTGCCTGATTTTCCTGCTTCTTTTTGGGGTCCATAGCATAGGAATTCAGACAGGGAAAGTTCTGTCACTCTCTTCTCGAAAATGATGCCCTGAAATTGCAAATAAATTCATAACTTCAAAATTATTTATGTTTCTAAATAATAAATTGAACCCATAAGATTCTTAGGTAGCCAAAAATAGAGATTCCGAATGCATTGGAGACACTTACATTATCTACAGAGAGGATGAAGTCGTCATGGAAAATGACTGGACAATCATCTTTTGTGACCTACAAAAACGACAATTCGTTTTTTCACATTTTCTTGCCTTTGTCTCTCATCCAGCTCCATACTTTTATTTTGAATAATATCTATTTTTTCAGAAATAAAAGATAATACATGCAAAAATAAGCACAATCAGTTCCTTATCCTCCCATCATTAAATTTAACCAAGAAAAAAAACGAAATAGGGTTATGCTTTCTATTTTTTTAAAATTAAAATCCTTTTCAAATAAAATAATTATTTTTTTAATTATTTTTTTTAATATTCTTTAATTTCCTTTTTTTTAATATTATAAATTAAAATCCTTTTCAAATAAAATAATTATAATGATATTTTAAAAGTTATAGGATGATAACATGCTTTTCAAATAAAAGTAAAGGTTTTTTTATAATAATGTAAGCAACTATTTCATGAAAAATTATACATGATTCTAATATGTACAATTTAAAAAAAATCATGAATATTCAATAATAATAAAATATCTATTTTTTATATTTTAATAGTGTATTTTTTTATACAACTATTCTGAATTAATTATACCTTTATTTGCATATATTTTGTTTTTTATTAAAACTTGTTTTTCAAATCATAATAGATTTTTATTCAGAAAAATCAGGTTGTGAATAAAATTATAAGTTTCTATATATAAAAAAAAAAAAAAAAACAAAGAAAATTTTTAGATAAAATTTCATAAGAAACCCGCACGGTTAAAGGTCTAATACCGTACACGGCAACCAATAACTAAGAGATCTAAGTGATAGCGTCCCGTCCCAGATAGAGGGTGATCAAAATTTATTTATTTTTATTTAAAATTAATTTTTTAATATTTTTGTATTGTTTTTACTTATTTAAAAAATAAAATATATATATTATTTTAATATATTTCTTAACCACCCTAAGTGACACCATGCTTACAAATATCACCTCGACGTAAAAGAAAAAACACCAGATTCGAAGAACTTAAATTCCATTGTTTTCCAGAAAAAGAAAAAACACAACCACAAAAAAAAAGGAATTCCCAGCAAGCACAGAAACAAGATTTTCTTTCCCTTCTTAGAACGAAATAGGAAGCAAAAAGATGCTGATAATTATACCTGAACATCGAATTCGATGAAATCAATGGGGTGTTTAGCAGCACTATTAAAAGACATAATGGAGTTCTCTTTAATAGCTTTCATCCTACGATCTGTTGATTGCAGGATATTCATTCCATTCCCTCTATGCCCAAACACCAAAAACTTTGGTGTCTTGAACGCAGCTTCTCTATTCAATTCAACTCCTGCAAAAAAAAAAACCCAAAACCCACATCAAGAAAGTCCAAGAATCAATCAAAAAAGCTCTCCTTTTGCCAATTTACCTTTGGAGAAACGAGTTGAGTAGAGAGAAAGAGAGGCATTCTCAGGGACTTGGTCAAGATTAGGAACATCAGAGACATGAACAGCTTTAAGAGCCATAATAACTGATTAGGTAAAGAAAATAAGATTTTGGAGATTGCTGTGCGAGGACAAGGGATTGGAGAGGGGTTTATATATTTGTGGGGAGGAACGGGAACGGGAACTGGGTGGATGGATCTCCACGTAGAATATTCCACTCTGTGCGTTATTATATCCTCTTGGATATTCCAAAAATCCTCTGCTTATTTCCTGTGTCTTAAACCCTTTTCGGTTTATAGTCTTTGTCAAAAGGTTTTTTTTTTTCTGATTAATTAATTAATGTGTTTTTATTATTTTGTTTCCTTCTAGTGGTGAGGATTTAATTAGGTGAGACGAGGAGCATTTTTTTAATTTAATGGGAGAGTGACACGTCGCATTCTGCCATGCAGATTTATTTTCTAGACAAGACTCAATTTTGCCTTCTTTTTTTTTTATAGGAAAATCTTACAGTACTCTTTAAATCCATAAATAATTATAGGTATATGGCATTTTAGAATTTATAATTTATTCAATCATTTTTAAAAAAAATATTGTCTGTTTCAGTAAGTGGACCAATGGGTGATCAACAAATAATAGTATAGAGCGTGCTAGATTATGCTCACCTAAGGCCCACCCACCGAGTCAAGAATATTCCAAGGAAGGAAAACGATTTGTGGATGCAAAAATGAAAAACGCGTTTACTGGTTATGGAATTATTATTTTTTTTTGTTTCTTCTATTTTACTTCAAGAACAAAAAAGAATATCCAAAGAATATGTTTGGTAGATGCCAGAGAAGAATAAAAACGCAATTAAATTCTGTTGCGACTTGATGAAAAGGAGTAGGGTTGGGTGGAGGCATGTGGAAATCATAAAAACTTTATTTTTAAAAAAACACAAAAAGTTTTTTTAAAAAAATTAAATATTTTTTTATGTTTTTAAATTTATGCATTAATATTAAAATTAATTTTTAAAAAATAAAAATATTATTTTAATATGTTTAAAAATAAAAATTATTTTTTAAAAAAAAATCATAACTCCGTTTTCAAACACATTTTAATAAATCAGTGGGGCTGATTTTCAATAATAATAATAATAATAATAATAGTTCCAACATAGTGTGCAGTGAGGAGGAGCCAGCAAAGCATGGATGGACAAGGGAGAAAATGGGGGGTTTAATAGTTTAATACTGGTAAGAATGCATACATGATGTGTAGCCACGGTAGGCTTAGGTGTCCTTTCACCCACAAAAATAATTTAAGCAAACATACAAGTCTATTTTTTAAAGTCTAATTTTAATTTTTTATACTTTTCAAAAGTTTTTTTTTTTTTTTTTTTTTGATGGTTGTGGGGCATTTTCATTCAAAATTTGATAAGAAATAATATATGGAAGAATATGGTAGATTTATCAGTTAACCTGTTAAATAATTAAATAGTTGTTTAACCAATGGTAACAATCTTCAATTTAATATATAGTTCTATGTCAAATTTTATTATCTCACTTTCTTCTGTTTTTTTTTTTTTTTGATAACCCGAGGTGTCTGGGTCAGTTTACGCGCACCCCAACTAATCTCCGGACTCATTGAACACCCTGCAAGCCCAGTGGGCAAGTAAAGCACCGCAGAGGTAACATGCATGCACAGAGAGAATCGAACCCCTAAAATTTAATAATTTAGGGATTGAAAATTAGATTTTAAACAAAAAGAACCGGTTAATAATTTTATTAGAATACAAGGACCAAGTTTATAATCAACTCAATTAACAATCATGAACTACTCAATACAATCGCAGTCATTTTTTTAATTCTTTTCTATAGAATATATCAAAACAATTAAAACGTAAAGCAAAATTCTGTAGCCACACTCGTATTTTTCTATTCACTGTTACAATAAAATAGTCATTTTTCCCTTTTTTAATTAGAAGTGTTTTTATCTTTTCACATAACAAATTAGTCATTATAAATTTGTTTAGAAACATTATTATATTTTATATATAATAATAAATAATATAATACCAAAAAACCCTTAGAGCCATAAAAACTAACACTGTCAAGGAGGGGTATTTTTACCTATTTCTTTTTTTTTTATCCGGAATACAATTACACATATGCCTTTTTGTCTAGAAAAATTAAAACATAGAGTTAAGCGTAATAGGATTTTTTACCTCGGATTTTTTTTTGTAAATGTCAATTTGAGCAAGGGTAATTATGTCATTTAATATAAAATTTATATTATTTTATTTGAAAATGTTGTTGGCGCGTGTGACACTTTCTATTAAAGAAAAATATGATATTGTTATCTCATTTCATTTTTCACCGTGTCCTCTTCATTTTTATTGGTCTATCATATTCAGTCCTTTTGGTTTTGATTTTTTTTTATTTTGTTCCTTTTGTTTTTGTTAAACATTTATTTATTTTCAATTTAATTCTTCAATTCTAATTTTTCTTATATAATTTGATTTCTTAAATTTTTTTGTCAAAGTTTTTTTGATTTTTAATTTTATCCTTCAAATCAAGTTTATAGTTTTTGTTTTTTAACAACAACAACAACAATAGTAATAATGCCAATGATACTACTAATAGTGATAATAATAGTAATAATAATTGTTTATTATAATAGTAATAATTGTAATGATAATAGTAATGATTGTGTTAATAATAGTAATAGTAATAAAAAATATTGAAAATCAAATTTGAAATATAAAAAAAATTTAAAGGGGGATAAAATTAAAAAAAAATTATTTTATAAATTATTTTAAATAAAAAATAATAATTAAAAGAACATAAATCAAATATAAAAGAGTAACAAATTGAAAGGTTGTTTTGAAATCATAAAAGGGCAGATGTGGATATCGAGTAAGGAAGAGAAAAGAAGGGATAAAAAGAAAAAGAAAAGGCTGCCAACACCAAACCAGATGATTGTTGGCTACATGCATCACCTTATCATGAAGGGGATGTCGAGATGATTTCAACACCACCGTGGAAGGCGGTGTTTGGTAACTGTATGACTCCATACACACCTCTTGAAAGGGACAAGGCCACTCACGCATTGACGCGTGCATAGCACGTGTGAGTTATTTTTTTAAAAATAATATTTATATTTATTAAATAACAAACTTACTCCTAAACCAACATAATAATAATAATAATAATAATAATAATATGCATGAAAAAAGTGAAAAATACTTAATTGCTTCCATTTAACTTTTACCATGACAAATTGACTATTGTGAAATTACTGAATTACTCCAATCGTAAGTTAATTGGTTTAGTTGGAATGATAAAATAAGATTTTCATTGTGTATTGTCATAACGAAAACCCCCACTCCTTTAGATTTTGTTAATTGTTACCGGGGCCTTGAATCAGTGGGCAAAAGGCCGATAAGGTTATTAAAATTAAAGGTTTTTTCGAGTGGAAGGTAGTGGGTTTTCCGGTGGCTTTTGGTCGCTGGGGAGGAATTTTATTGGATTGATTGATTGATTGATGAGGTTAGATACGAGGATAAGTTCATTCTTGTTAAAATTACTTCATAAAGTCTTGTGTGGTGGCTTATAGCTGTTCTACATCATATAATATATTATCACCATCTAGATGGTGGCTCAGTAATAAGAGTTTGGGATCAAGAGGTTTGCCCCCTCTATGGTCTTAGGTTCGAGCCCTGTGGTTGCTCATATGATGGCCACTGGAAGTTTACATGGTCGTTAACTTCAGGGCCCGTGGGATTAGTTGAGGTGCGCGCAAGCTGGCCCGAACACCCACGTTAAACTAATATATATATATATATATATATATATATATATATATATATATATATATATATATATATTAGGGGGGGTTTAATAATTAGTGCTGGACTGAAATATACATCCTGTTTGTTTTTAAAGTATTTTTAGTTTAAAAATACTTTAAATTTATATTTTTTAGATATTTTTCTAATGATTATAATATATTAATATAAAAAATAAAAAAATACACCAAATCTAATATACAAGCATTCTTCCATCATCAATCTCCTTTCAAATTTCAATCGTACACCTCTGCGGATGTATTATTGTCATGGCCAAGCTTCAAGAAAGATAGCAGTAGAAAACAAATTTATTGATTGTACGTGTAATTATAATTATTTTTTAAAGAATATTTTATTAGAAATATATTAAAATAATATTTTTTTATTTTTAAAAAATTATTTTTTACGTAGACCCCTAGGATTTAAGCCATTTACGATAATTCTTCTGCACATGAACAATTTGAAGAGCGATGGAAAATATGAAATTTATGCTATCCTGTGTTTAAGAACATGATAAACCATTAAATAGTAGCAGATTAATAAATAATTTTTGGAGTGCTAGCTGTCCTTGCCTTCACCTTCGTTGCCATGCCTCTTCCGACTCCTGGGAGCGCTTCAAAATTGTTAATGTATGTAAGTCCCGAATCTGGCAAGTTATCTTCTTCAAATTGGGCCAGCCCATGAAGTGGCTTGTAAAGCACCCGTGATGGTTTCAGTTAACTTAGAAGCATTAAATTAAGATTTAAGATTTGGATAATAGATTACAATATTACAATGCTAAAATTAAGGTTTTATAAGTAGATTATGAAAAAAGTTAATAGCATTTTCATATAGATTGAGAAATTCAAAAAATTCATGCTCGAATAGAAAAATCTGCGCCGATTTTTTTAAAAACTTCTACATATTGAAATGAAAAAGGTGGTGGTGTTGGAAATTGTATTGGCGTTACAGCGGCGGTGAGTGCTGGTTGCTGTAGGATGGTGGTTATGGTGGAGTCAATAGTCCAGCTACAATGAAATGATGGGGCGATCTGATAAACATGAAGGGTCAAAGTGAAGATAAACAAGTATGATAAAATAAACTCTTTACATGGACTTGATTGAAAAACGCAATAAACATAAGGATCAGATTTTAAAATTTGAAAACTTAGAGGGCTACTACCCTGAAAACACAATGAAGCGCTGCACTTGGGTGGAGTGGTGATGATTGTAGCAGCGGTAAAGTAGTTGTAGCAGCGGTAAAGTAGTGATTAGAATGTTGATAGCTCCAAGAAAAATATATTTTTTCTCTGACAAGGTTAAAAAAGATTTCTCCGAACTAGCAATATTTAGGAGTGAATCGGGAAATGTTTTTCTTGGGAGGAGATGCGGAGAAGATGTAAAACAACTTCTTCAGATTAGCAATAAAAGACAGATTCCCAGTAGCTTGTGATTTTGGAGATACATCAACCTGTCCAATGATGATATAGCACTCTGTTCAAAGTTGAAGAAGAAGAGAAGAAAACCACTTTTCAACTGCTCAGGATCAATGTTTCTTTGAAGTTAAACTTTCTTTTGCTTTCTTCAAGTAAAAAAGCTGTTTCCCTTTATGTAACTGTTGAATTTTTCAAAGAGCAGTACTTTCTGGCAAGAGTGGCAGGGGTGGCTTGATCTTTTGTTGCCTGCAGATTTTGTCCCAGAAGGGTGCATCTTGCATCAATGCTTCCTTGATTTTGGGCAATTACACTAGGCAATAGGCATTCTCTCAGCTAAGATGATCTTTGTCCTCAGCTCGTTCGTTCATCTGCACAGTTACATGGCGTGAAGGGACCCTTGTTGAATTCCAGCTAGAGCCTCTCACAGGGATGAGAGACTTCCTTGCTGCAAATATGCTTGGCCTCTTACAGGGGATCGGTCTTGTCTAAAATGGTGGTCTAGGAACCAGAAAACGTGCACAATGAACACATACATGCATGTTACCAGCCACAGAAGATGCATTGTAGGACCTCAAAACTTAAAAAAAACACTAACAGGGCATGTGCTGCTCCTTGTCGCTTGTTCCTAAGCTACAACAAGCAGGCTCCAAATGCATGCATGAGAGCTTCTCCAGTGTAGATGCTTGGAAAGTTATATATATATATTTAACTTTTTGTCTAACACAAAGTTATATATATATATATATATATATATATCATTTTACATACTTCGAGGAGTGTTAAACAAAAAGTTATTTTATTTTTATTTTAGTTTTTTATAAAAATGATATTCTTATATGTCTTACAAAAAAAATATGCTAAAATACTGTTTATTACAGGAACTTTTTCCCTTGATGAGTTGACTTGAATTGATGAGTTGACTTGAATTATTTTTTTAGTTTTTTTAATTGAGTTTTTTAAT